>VXAY01001319.1:108275-292038 GCA_013399855.1 Oxyruncus cristatus
CCGCCGCCGTGCCCCGGTGCGTGCACCGCGTGCCAGCCCCGAGGAGGCCGCGGGGCCTGCGGCAGCCCAGCCCTGGAGCTGCCCGCGGCCCGCGCTGTCCCCCGGCTGCGGGGGGCTTTGGGCTCCGGATAACTCTTTCTAGGGAAACAGTAAGCGTTCGCTGATCATTCCAGTTACCTGGTTTGTCTCGCGGTCCTCCCAGGCACTTGCATGGGCAGAGCAAAAGGAAGTGGTAAACAGTGGCTAAGCGGTGGGAGCTTGCAGTGTTTACTCTGCTGAAGGCAGAGGTACTTGCTACATGAGCAAGCTGCGGGCTCGGTCAAACCCTGTTGCATATATCACTGTAGGAAAGTTTACTCTTCAGCAGAGACCGTAATCTGAATATATGATGAGAGCCAATTAGGGTGAGCAGGTGGGTGGAATATGCAAAGCAGTGAGGTAATTTGGATCATTTCGATACGTGGTGATTGGAGTTCACCAGCTGTTTGAGCTCTAGCAGGAAGTGTGACAAAAATGTTTAAGAGGAATTTTGAGTAGGGAAGAAGACATCAGTTTGGTTTTCCAATAATAATAGCTAATCCTCTGTGTCATTTGGGGTACTTTTTGCTATGTGCAAAGGGAGGCTGTGGGTAGGGTAGTATATACAGCGTGAAAATGTTTAACAGTTACTGTCAGGCATGCACAGAAGCAACAGCGAGGCTTTAATGAGCTGGTAGGCTAAGCATTCATCTGCTCACCCCGCCTGCTAACATAGCAGGCAGCCATGCAGACATCCCTCAGGAGGGGAAGGGTCAGCCTCTGCTGCTCAGAATTGCTGAGTTGATATATTCTGGCTTCCTAGTGTGTTTTTTCTTTTTTTTGTTGTTTGGTTAGCTTTTTTGATGTGTGTGTTTTTTGTTTTTTTTTAGAACTAAGACCTTACTGTATGTTTGTGTGTTAACTCCTGAGTATTTTAACTCCTGAGTACTTGTGTTGCTAGTGGTCCATATCTCAAAAATGTTACCCACTCTGCAGCTCTATCTTTTTCATCTTGGCATGACTTTACTGTAAGTAGCTTCTTAGAACAGAGCAGCTACCTCAGAAGTTGGAGGCAAGGTCATGTGGCTGCACTGTATTCAGCATGGGCCTTGGATCCACACCGCTGGCTGAATCCATGGGAAAAGGGCAGGGCAGGGTTACAGGGAGAGTGTTTTTCTGCAGAAGAAAGGCATTTGAAAAGGCCTGCAAGCGGCATGAGCTTTTAGGTGGGAGTGTAAAGGCAGTGTGGAATATTTCAGGCTAAACTATGTGGGATGGATTCTAAAGGGCTCAAAAAGTGAAAACCCGAAGAGACTTTCTGACATGAAAGAGCTGGGCATTGTAGCCAGGTGTATAGAGAGAAAGCGTGGTAAAATGAGAAAATTAATTTGGAAAAGTGGTGTAAATGTATGCTGGTGGAAGCATGTGACGCTTACGTGGATGGACTTGACAGGAAGAAGCGTAACTAGTTGGTGGTGTGAAGTTGATGGATTGGGTGTTATTTTAACTGGACGGATAGAAATGAGATGCAATTATGGGTGAAATATTATTCTTTTCCATTACTGCTAGAGCGGGTGTAATGGTAGGTAGTCTGTGGCCGTATCTGCATTAGGAAGCTGCTTTTCCTGTTTTTCAAGGGGGCAAAAATAGGTCGGTCATGGTATAACTTTAGAGTGTACTATGTAGAAGCACATACACTGCTCTGCTCTAAGCAGCATGGAAGGACTTTCCAGTAGAAATGTATGTGACTGTGCTGGAGGTTGTTGCTTGGTACTGCAGAAAAAGAAGTAGGATCTATGTGGGCTTTTCTCATCAGCACACCCTCAGAATATGTTTCTCATTACATACTACCTGAAGGCACCTGGGAATTTTGCCACATGGATCCAAGGCTTGTATGCTGTGAGTGTTATTGTTTCCCCTGTTGGGGGTTTGAGCACCTTTCAGTTGTAAAGGAAAGCATAGTCAAAGCAGTTTTCATTGCAATGGACAATATACAAATGAAGTTGTAAAGAATGGATGCAGTATAAAAGCAGTGTGGATGTACGAGCACGGACCATAACCACCAACGCAAGAGTTGAAGAGTTGGTGGAGAATAAGCTGCAAAATGGCTTATAGCAGAAATTTGGCTATGATAGTTGCTAAAGCCTTGACAAAATCTAATCCAGTGTGTTCTTCCTCTCTCTTTTATCACTCGTGGTCTTCCAGGCTGCTGCTGGGTGGTCCTGAGGGTTTTAATACAGGAGCTTGAACTGGGTCTGGGCACTCTCTGTGAATCAGGAGTCATGAACTCTTGTGCTGGGTACAGGTCATCTATTGCTTCCAGGAATGAATGAGTGCTGGAACCTGTGTTTTAACTGCCTGTTGCTCATGTCTGGTATTTACTCTGCAGATTCATCACGTGGATTAAGTGCAAGCTTCTCCTGGTACTTCAGTGAAGATACTTACTGAATATATGGCTTATAACATATAGCTTTAGAAGCTGTATGTTAACTTTGAGACAGGGGTTTATCCCAGACTCTTGCAGGAGTGAGATATTTTTTTAACAACTCCTTTAGACTTGAGTGATGTACCCGAAGAACACCTTGAAAGGCAAAGCATGATCACACTGAGTCCCAAGGGCATACACTCAGGGAGGGAGGAGGCAATTACTAGCCTTGAAATATTGAACAAGTGAGTCCAATCTTAGTAGCTCTGGCAAGTCAAGGGATATTGGATCCTAAAAGCAAAAGTATCTCAGTTCTTCTTCAGAGTCTTTATAAATATTGGTTGGGGTTTGGGGCTTTGACAGTGACAAACTAATACAGATCACATCATTTGCACAGCCTTTTTCAGATAGGATTTGCCGAGTAAGTCAGTGTGTGAAAATATCATTTTATGTCATCTGTATTCTTTTTGCCTAGCCAAGAAGTGTTACAATATATTTTTTGAGGAGTCACACTGAAAAAACCCACACTTATTCACATTTGATTGTATGTGGGTGTTGTATATGTGCATCTGTAATCTTGAAAACTTTCAGGTTTGTTAGCCAAGGCAATTGAATGCAAAGTGCTGTGCTTGATGGGCTGCATGCAGGATTACACAAGTTGCAGGTTTTGGATCCTGATGCCGTTATGATGTAGATGTGCATTAGTGCTATGCTTTCTACGGTATATTTTGCTATTAAAAGATTGCCTATGGAACACTAATAAGTCTGTACAGGAGCTGAATGAAAAAAACTGTGGAGCATCCATAGTATTCAATGTGCATAAGTCTAAGTAAATCTCAGACTCAAAATGTCAGCTTCATTTTTCTTGTGGCTACTCTAACAGAAAGCTAACAGAGTTGTGTTCATTGGAATGTCATAGGTTTGGTTGGAATCTCTGTTATGAGCTCTGGAATGAAACAGAATGGAGGTGGATGTTGGATGTGCTCATCCCTTCCTGACTTCATCAGCTGATCTCGGGGTTGATGACAGATAAAGCAAGAGTCTGCCTGAGCTTCTATCTGCCATGGCTTTTTATCTTCCTGCTTTTTGAGCTGCCAAGACTCGTGCTCTGAGTTTTCTTTTAGTTCCAGATGAAGCATCTTGTGTCTTCTGCTGCACAGCAAAGTACTTGTTGTTCTAAAAATCCCCATGTGTGTGCTTCTCTTGGCCCTGAGGGGTAGTTCTTCTATGTAGTCGGTGAATACAGCAGGATTCACTTAGCAGCATGTGTTAATGGGAATGACCTATTGACAGAATAAATTATCTGTTTGAACCTAAAATGTGGAAAATGCACTGATGCTTTTTAAATGTGATGTTTAAAGGAAAATTGTTAAATGTATTCAGTGTCATAACGTTTTCATAAGCGTCACAGCATCCTGATAATTTGATACCTCTGCAACATATTTATAAATGTTTTGTGCATTTAACTGTTGTTTTCAGCAACTGCCTGGAAGGTCTCCATTAACGAAATGCAGTTTTCTATTTGTCTTTATGACATCTAGAAAATGTAATTGCATAAAGTGAAAAGAAAAATCCATTTGTATGGCCTGATCATCATAGGTCATGAAACAAGCACAGCCTAATAAAGCATTGGCATGGAAGGCGACTTTTACTTTTCTCTCCTTGCTTCTCCATATGCTCATTTGTAGAATAGCAAATTAAAAGCAAGAACCCTAATCCTTGCCTCTAGCATTGTCTTTGTATGCGCTCTGTGCAGCTTTGGTTGAGAGAATGTGAATCCCAAGTCCTGTGCTACAAACTAGAATTTTCACATGATCATGCGATCCCTCTGATGCTCACCCAGCATCAAGCCTTTGTGTCCTGAGGGATTTAGATTTTTCTGTCTTTCTGGAAATGTAGGAGAAGGGTTAAAACACAGCTCAGAAAGTCCAGGGACTAAGCAGAGCATATTGATCCCCTCCCATTCACGTACACATTTGATGTGAGAACACTGACCTAGAAGCAATGAGAGTTAGTTTATTAGTTTTGACATTGGGATTCGTTAGCTGTAATTCAATTAGAAGCATGCTGATGGATGTGTTTGTATGCTGGGGCTGGCAGCTGCTCTACGTTCAGAAACTTAGAATTCTAGTAGGAAAATTGTTTTGTGCAATCTTGGGTAGGATTTCTATTGCTAGGCTAAAAGTGACATCGCACTTGATTTGGTTTTTAATAGGTTTCTCTCTGTTTCCAATTATGTTTCTAATTAGAATAATGTCTTATTTCCCATGACAGTTTAAAAATAATGCGAAGTCTGTAAAAGAGAAGCTATCAAGATGATTGAAAAATGTTTTCCTTTTTGTTTGTTAGTTGGAAACCTTTTTCCATCTTAATTGGATACATAGACCTACTGGGCTACAGGAATAATTTTGGTGTTTACAGAATGTTATGGTGCACTAGTTGCTAAGCTTTCTTCTGTCAGTGTGTCTCGGGGCTGTTTCCATTCTCACCCCGGCACACACACCAGCCCATAACCGGCCAACTGTGCATATTCCCTTTCTAGGGGGAAGACAGAACACCTCTCTGCCTTTCTATGTAAATGTTGGCTTTTCAGGTGTGAGATCTGCTGTTCTGTCCTACCCTTTCCCATCCAGGCAAAGCTCCTTCCCTTCCCACCTGAGGTAGTGTCTTTTGCAGCAGCATTGTTTCTCCTAAAAATGTTTTTCTGCCACTTAGAACCAAGATTTATGCCTCAAGGGATGGATGTTTGAATAACTGACTCAGGGAATCTGAGAGACCTAGTTGAGAACACAGTTGTAGCTTCAGTCAAATAAAATCTGTCTGCAGTGGAAAGAACATGAAAGAGATCTGGAACTAGTATTCAGTAGTTGCTGGAACTTGGTCTTTGAGGGAAAGACAGATCTAAACCTGCTGTGGTTGTGGAAGGGGTTCAGGCAGATTGAGGCTACATCCAAAGCTGTCTCCATGGCTGCCAGCTCAGAAAGCTCTGGGGTCTTAGATTCCGACAGCAGTGAACTTACCTTGCTGTGCATAATTTATCACGGCTGAGTGCAACTGCCACAAGAGCCCATGTTTTTCTGGAGCATGACTGAAGTCAAGCCTCCGTGTGTGGTGTGCTGCTACCGTGTGTGTAATTACCTTTGGAGGTATGGGAGAAAGACTGGGAGCTCATGGGTATGAGAAGGGATGGCATTCTCTTTCTGCTAAGTACCTCTGACATGCTGCAGTGATAGAGGAGGTTAGGACTGTGCCAAAGCTGTGGTGCTTGCCAGGAAAATCTGTGATTGCAGATAAGTATGTGTTTGCAAGGTCAGAGTGGTGCTGTGCTCTGTAGCATCCGACACAAGGTTGAGAGTACATGGCAAGTTGTGTGTTCTGACTCTCAGCCCCTGGAGAGAGTTATCTGTCACAGAAGGCTGGGAACCACAGCTATGGGTGTTACTTTGTGTAATGGCTCACTTTGTAATAATGATACTTCCTTTTTTATTTTTTTAGTAGTATAACCTGTAAGACATCAATTAATGACAGTAAAACCTCCTTCTGTTTTTAGAAAGCCCTTTGCTGTCAAATGGATCATGAAATGCATCTGGTTTAAAAGAAAAAATTAATCCCCGCAAAGCTTCTCCCCTGTGTTCTTCCATTCTCTTCCGAAAACTGAACCACATGAGATGCTTTAGAGGCTGGGGATCCTCCCGGGCTTAATTTGCAGAGCAGCTGGCGCAGATAAGAGATGCCAAGATGCAGAGGTAGGGATGAATAAGGGTGGCAGGAGTGCTTTAGGGAGGCTTTCCTAGTGTAGGATGCCACCTCAGAGTGCAAAAGCCGAATTTGAAGTGCTTTGGTTGGCAGCAAATTAAACAGGTAAGAGAAGACTTTTTCGAATAGTTGCAGGAGCTTTTACTCACCAGATGCCCTTGAGGCTTGAACAGCATCAAAAAGGACTGGGTATCCATTTGCTATCAAGTATCACAATTCTTCCAAAGAAATTAAAAAAAATACGTAATTTTTTAGGTGTAAACTGCATTGGTCTGGATCATGAATCAGTTTCTAGCAGAGAAGAATTAAGAAAATTTATCCATAAGGAGCTTATTCTGTTTCTGCCTGTGTCTGGACTTCTGCATGTGTCTTTGAAATGGGATGTAGGACTAGATGGGTCCTTTGATCTGATTTCTTATCTGGTATCGTTATAAACCCCCTACTTGCAGCTTGTCAGAAAGTCTCATGGTTAAGGCAGGCCAGATATGCCTTGAAGAAAAGTTCAAGTTTTCTGAACCCTTTTTGTCTGTTCTTACCTTCAGGGTATACAGCATGGCCCAAACAGAGAAGAAAGGTGGGCTGCTCCGGAAATCTTCAGCCTCCAAGAAGCCATTGAAAGAGAAAGTTGTGTTGATGTATGATGAGATTTTTACGGTAAGGAGTTGAGCATCTCTTCTTCTAAAGTGCTGTGTTAAATTTTCTTGGTTTGGTTTGTGCTGAGGGTTCTTTATGGGGGATTTTTTCCCAAAGTAAGGTCTGCACAGTGTAGGCACACACTTCAGGCTCTTCTGCTGTCATGTAGAACTCTGTATTCTGCTCTCTTCTGTAATGTCGTCTTGTCCTGTTGTTTACCAGAACCATTTAGGATCTATGGGAAGCCATGGCTTTTCCAGTATTTCTCAAAAAACTCTTCAGAAAATACACAGAGGCATCCCAGTTGAGAGCTACTTCCATTGGTCCCTCTGTTTCTGGGAATCTGTGTAGCCAGAATTCTGCGCTGTGAGACTGCTTGGTCATCCATTGGGGTGATGTTGACTCTGAGCTACCCATGAGAATGATTTTCTTTAAGTTCTGCCTGAATGATTTCTTCTCATTTGCCCTCGTGGCTGTTCCTTTTCCTTTCAGACAGAGGACCCTAGTAAATGCAACCCTCGGTTTTGGGAGGAGCTATTTCTCATGAAGGTAACTGAATTTGAACGTCCTCTGATTTGCTGCTGCTGTTCTGCCAGTGGCAGACTATCAGTGCAGGGACTTGCATTTCTAAGGTGTCAGTGAGGGTGTAACATGCATGAACTGCTTCTTAACCTGACAGGTCAACTTGGAGTATCTGGAAGGCAAGCTGGAGGCTTTGGATGGGGAAGAGTTAATGAAGATAAAAGATAACATCAACTGCTTGTTTCAGCACTGCATCCAGGCCCTGGGTGAGGAGCATCCAATCAGAGTGGTCAATGCATTACAGGTACTGCTGGGAGACTCCTGATGAGGCAGGATATTTGCTGCTCATTTCTTTGCTTCTGAGGAGAAGTGATGTCTATAGAGCAGTTGCTACTTTCTGCCTGTGGAGGTTACAAACATTCATAGTCTCTTTATTCTTTGCAGAGCAATAGCTTGTTTCAGAACTCAGGAGGATCTGGTGATAGACGGTGAAGCTTATGGCAATGAAGAGACAAGGGGGCTTGTGCACACTGCAGGCTGTCAGTTTGGGGTCTTAAGAGCGCTTATGCTGTGTAGCTTTGTTACTCTACTTTCACCTGTTCTCCCTCATTTCAGCTTCATTTTTGAATTTCCATATGGGTCGAAAGATAAATAAACCTCTGGAGAAGTTAGTGTGAAATTTATACAGGAAACCTTCTCAGCTGGACACTTCCTAACTGGAAGCTGTGAAGAATTGTTACCCAGAATTAACAGCCATTTTCCTGGAGGTTTTTCCTTACCAGAGTTCTGCTGTCCCACATCTCATATGGGCGACTCCCCTCCTCAGTCTTTGATGTTTGATGTTATTTGTTCACAAGCTGATTCTTGCAGTTTGATGAATGCATTTGCTTCTCTCGGCTATAGGAGTACAGGATATGAATGTCAGGTTTGAAGAAGTTATCTGTGGTAGACATTGGACTACCACAATGGGAATGAGCTGGGAAAAGTTGAAAGAATCTTGTATTGTTTTATTAATATTTTCAGAATTATTTTGAAAGGATGCTGTTAAATATTGTAGTTATAGCTACACAGACAGCCTCAAATTCCCAAACTTGTATCCAGACTCTTGGAAAAAGTTAGGGCAGCGCTCAAGTCTATAATACTGCTGTCTGTGTGTAAACAGGAGTGAGGCAACGTGTCCTGAGCTTGAGTTAGGAGAGTGTTCCCTTAATCAGACTTTGTTGATGTGGAAAGTGATCTTGAAGCCAAAACTTATTTAACCAGTCGTTTCTTGAGAATGATTTTGGTGACCAAGGGTTTGGTTAGCCCGATATCCTGTCTCTCACAGTAACAAAAAAAAATGATGTTTACCTTATCCTTTTTCTTCTGTGTAATTCCAGGCATCTTCTAATTCCTTCAGGTCTGCTTGTCTCCAGCTTTACATCTTCTGAAACTAATTACTTCTCACATGTGAATTTAAGCTGGGATCTAAAACTGCAGTGGCTATTGCTGCTCATTCCCCTCTTCGCAGGCCTGAGAGATGCCTGATGACAAAAGCCACCACAGACGTTTCCCTCTCTTGGGGCAAATTAGTCATGTCCATAAATTTTCCAGGGCATCTGTTGGAAGCATGGTGTGCCGATACCTTGGTGTTGCCAGTGATCTCCAAGAACTTGGTATGACACAGTAATCCAGTGCCTGCAACAAGAAACGTGAAGGAGGGAGTTAGGAAAGCTTAAGCTTCCTAATAGCCTTGGAGACATTTCTTTTGGTGTGTTGGTTTGCTTTTTTGTTGCTGTTGACAAAGAGACAGTTTACTGGTCAGACTTGGTATAGCAGTGTGATAACCAAACAGAAATTTGTACTCAAAGAGAAAAAATATGATCAGATACATTCTCCAATTTTTTTGAGTCTTCATCATTCAAGATCTTAGAAACAATAGAGGTGGAGGACAGGTCAGACAAAATGTGTGGCTTCCAGGCTGGTGGTATTAATTTCAATATCTGTGCTTTACCAGTGCTAGGAGAGCGTCATGCTGCAGGTTTTGCTATTGAGTTGGAGCTGTTGCCTTACATTTTATCTTATGTTTTTTCCCCTTGCAGACTTTGTGTGCATTAATTCGGGGTGTCCACCAGAAGAACAAATCCACTTCTGGGTTTGACATCATCAACATGCTTGTGGGTTTTGATAAGGCGGAGCTATGTATGAAGGTGAGGCCCTGGTAGTGTAGAGGAGCAGTTTGCACAGCATCTGTGTTGCAAGGGCAGTGATTTGTAGACATGTGTGCCTACCAAGGTGCAGCTTTGGGGGGAGATATTCCAGCCACTTACTAGAACCAGCTGTCCTGAAGCTCTTTACCTGCTAGTGGCACAAAGACAATTGGGCTCCCTGGGTTTGTTAGTAGTATAACAGAATAAATACTCTTTTCCTTTAGTTCTATGCTGTGCTGTCATGCAGAAATTAAGAAATCTTAAAGCCAGAAAAGGCTGCCACAGGCCATTAGTACCTAGTACCGAACCTCATACCTTGTGCTTAGTTTTTATCTGATAGTCACATCCTGCGTTCTCACATTCCAACAGCAACACATATACTGATTTAAACTTATTTGATGACAAAGTAATGAGTGATGAAGCTGAATCCTTGTTGTGTCTTTCATTTCTCTGCAACAGTGGCAATTTTTCTTCTCTATACAAATCGTAGTACATGGTGGAAAATATTAAGTGGTAATTACTACATTTTTCCATTAAGAAAACTGTATTACTTGTAACTTAGTATTTGGAAAACAATTTTAATGAATATCTGTAAAACAGTTATATAGGATCTATTTTTAATCATAACTTATATATGCACTGTTAATTGGAGGTGTGCTGCTTATAAAAAACCCTCTTTATTCCTATAAGTAAAATGGAATATAGAAAAAATAAAGCAGTGATGTAACTGTCTTGCAAACAAAAAGGAAAATCATATTTTGAAGAGCTCAGAATTACTTTGTGAATAAAATAATTTGTTCTATGTATACAAAAATCTCTCATGCATCTAGAGAAAACTCTTGGAAAATGATCATGATGTTATGTCTGTAGTCATTAAAATGTAGTTAACACAAAACAGTGATGAGAAGCAATAGTGTGAATATGGCCTGTGTAGCAGTAATAATGGCTCAATTACCGATTGTGGAATAACATGGCTTTATATTGGTACTCTTGTATTTGAATATTTCAGTAAGTTTTTTATTAAAAATATTTCAAATGATTTAAAATACTGCTTTTAAATAATGTGACTGTTGTTCTTTAGAATCTGATGGAGAGCCTGGACTCGCTCCTTTGTGCTGAAGGTTCTGAAAGCCTCAAAAGCTTGTGTCTGAAGCTACTTCTCTGCTTGGTGACTGTAAGTAAATACCAGCTGTATAATAACTTCAGGGGTTATATGAGCTACATCTTGAGGGATGGAACTGTTTCAAAGCTTGAGCAAAAGCCTGCAGTGTGAAGCTTAAGAAGGGCAAAGAAATTGTGAATGAGAACAAGGGTCAGTCCAGAATATGCATCATGGCTCTAACCACGATGCCAGTGCAGACTAGAATCCTGTAAGGTAGGTGCCTGGGGCAAAAGGGGAGAGGCAGGAGGAAGTGTCAGTTGGATTCACAGGTGTGGGTTTTTTTAGGGAAAAAGATATTTAAGAAGTCTCAGATAAATGGAAAAAGGTAGAGGGGTTGAGGAAAGATGGGAAGTGTGAAGGAGACCAGAATGGTGAGAATGTGAAGAATGAGGAAGTTGTAGTAAGTGGCCACTCATCAGCTCTTGGAGATGGTCAAATGTGAACTATTTTGACTGTGATAAGAGATAATTGAGTGTGGAGGAGGTCTTCACTGCCCTCTTCATGATGGGGAGAGTTCTCAGTGGAGCATATGTGCCCTGTTTTTCATTTTCTGCCTCCTGTGAAGAGTGTGCAACAGCTGAAGGCTGTTGTTGTGCAGCTGTGTAACAAACCAACGTGTGGAGGAAAGGGGGAGCTCTTAGTATGTGGGTTGTACTTCTTGTCAGAGAGAGGGGTGGGAGGCAGGACATACTTCTTTTACTTCATGTCTGGCTCTACTGCTAGTCACACATTGACTTGCTGACTAAATGTGAGATTCTGGATAAATGTGTCCGTCTGGGAATAGAACTCCTGTGCTCCCAATCTGTGCCAGAGGCAGCTGCAGCATCAGTGGAGGCTTCATGTGGGATTTTAAAATTTGTGTTTGTACTCAGGTGACGGATAACATTAGCCAGAACACCATCCTGGAGTATGTGATGATTAACAGCATATTTGAAGCTATTTTACAGGTAAGGGTTCTTCCTTCACTGCAGGGGCTCTTCTTCCATAGTGAGAGCTCTCAGTGATGTATCTGCTTTTCAGCTTTTTCAGTGCAGCACAGCTCACTGGCACTGTTGTTGCTTCCATTCATTCATAACTCGGTCATATATATATTTTTTTAATGCTGTCTCCTGTACTCTAGTCTGCTGTTTTTAGTCACTACTGAGTATTTATTTTCACTTGAGACATTTCTGCACAAATACAAACTGGACAGATTTCTGGGATAACTTAGCAGAGAATTTCTGTATCGGAGAAACTTTTTTCAAAAGGCAGTGGGGATATATTGAGGTTTTTTCTGCTCTTTGATAAATTATAGTTTTTAGAAGTGGAACTGAGCTTGGGGAAATCCAGAAAACTTGCATTAGTAATGTTGGTGATTCACTGAGATACTGTCCAGTGCTGTTGAGAAATATATGTGCCCTTTATGTCCTGAAAGCCTATGTGCATTCTTTCTGATTCAAATAAGCTTCTCTGTGTGCACAACTTCCTAGAGATGCTGACAATCCCTTACCCTGAAGTACCCTCCTTCAGATAGGACGTAATTTGCTCTTACACATATGTTTCATGGGTATGCACTTTCTGAGAGGCACTGCAAGCTTCCTGAAGCAGGCATGAACAGACCAGTGTGATTGTTTATTCCAGATCCTGTCCAGCCCACTGAGTCGCAGGGAGCACGGCTATGATGCTGTTGTCCTTCTGGCCTTGCTGGTCAACTACAGGAAGTATGAGGTAGGGGTTCTTCTGGATAACAGAAACATCACTTCTCTCAACTTTATTAATTTAGGCTGGATTATTATTAAGGCAACATACAGTACAGTTTTTAGCACTGCACACTGTAACACCTGTCAGGACATCAGCACGGAGCTGCAGAAGCTTTGCCAGGCAGTCCTGTTATGCTGTGTCTGTCTCTGATGTACATCTATAATCAAATGTGTATGATATTCCTACAGCTTGTTGTGTACCAGCATGAAAGAAACAACCTAGGGGATTTGCATTTCCTTCATAGAAATATTCTGAGGAAGGTCCTTTTGGAAGAGTTACTATTGTGGCAAACCAGCGTGTTTGCCTCTGAGTGTGTGAGTGTGCAGTTATACATATTCTCCAAAGTTAAACGAGGTGTCAGTCATCTTGGGCTTCAGACTGAATTTGTGATTCAGAACCTGAGTAGCAGACTGAAAGAGATTCCCGGAAGAGATGGCGAAACTGTGACCAAAGAATGAACTGAAACGTCACAGCTAGTATTTCCAAGAGAAGTCTCTCTCTGTCTCTTTGATGGATTCCTTTTTGAGGAACTTTATTCATCTTCCTTTTTCTAAACTGGTTGTACTACTTTGTGGTGTATTCCCATTTTTTTCCTGTTACTCATCAGCTTGAAAAAGAAACATTTTGACTGTCGGAAAAACACCTGTTGTTGGCTCTTCTTTGCATGAGGCGTGATGCTTTTTTTTTCTTCCCAAGTAGGAATACCTTAGTATACTTAGACAACAAATGGGAAAGTTCTGGAATGCTCCTTGAACAGAATTACTAGGAGGGACAGGCTTCAAAACCTACCTGTTTTTATAATGGATCTTGTTTTGAATTATGAATAGACCTAGAGAATATGCAAAAACAGGAGCTATACTTGGTGTCAAAGTAATCCCTGTCAAATTCTCATTCCTGTCAATGTTGTCAGAATCATGAATTCCAGCAATTTGTGCCATGGTAGCATGGAGCAGGAGCATTGAGTTTCATTTCAGTTTATGGCTATGAGGGAAAACTGTTGGGAATTACATGACTAAGGTACTGATAAGGGCAGACTGGAAAGACCAGAGGTCTCTTTGCAATGTTCAGACCAAAAGTAAAGAACTGTGTAGTCCCATCCCTGAGGTATGGATCCCTGTCTATGGGAATATAGTCTATGTCCTTCGTAAGGTAGAATACAGTGAGTACATGAAACTTGTCCTCTGCTCTTTGCCGTAGCTTTCTGTGGAGTATTGAGTTGGATGTTGAGTGCTTTGGAGAACGCTGTCCTAGATGTCTTGAAACTTGGCACCCAAAGGAAATTGTGATCCTTAAAAAGTACAATTCAGCTGAAGCAGGTGTGTGGCAAGGGGAACTTCAGCTTGAGCAGTTCATCTGGCAAGGTTGAAAGCAACTCCCAGAAAGATTTTATGTGGCAATTGCCCAACACTGCCCTTTGTAGCAGTGCTACAAGCAAAGCCTGCAGTAATACTGTTGGACTCTTTTTCCTTAAGTCCAGTAGCTACTTTCATTTGCTGTTCTTTGGCCCTTAGAACCATTCTGGTGGTTGCCTGGTTGTCACTGTATTGTAGCACACTTTCATGCCTCAAATGCTTTGAAATTCTCTTTTTAGCTAACTGTGCTGCAGCTGATAGGTTCTCTTTTTGTCTGAACTCCATTGATTGCTAAGTTGTGTTTCCAGCTTAAGAAAATCTAATAAGGCTGAAAATTAATTAGCTGACTGATTTTTGTGTCTTTCTTTAGTGTGAATACCAGTGTGTTTTGCATCAGGATGTTCTTTCATATTTTTGGGATGTGAATTTTGTAGTCTTCTCTCAAATTGTCTGGCAGCATAGAGTGTATCCAACAGCCCTTTGTGTCCGGGTATGTGCACTTGCCTGTCTTTGGTATAGACAACTGCAGGCGCTGAAGAGATACAACACTGGAGAGTTGGAAAGTCTTTGGGTTTTTTTGTTTTTATTAAAAAAAAAGATCTTGCATAACTGAAATTATTTTAAACAAATCTCTTTAACAAAAAGAGTAGTTACTCAAGCTTCAGTTCCCTGCAGAATGACCTGCTGAATCATCTCGAGTGAGTGTTCAGTGAAAGGTCTTGTGAGGGGTGATTGAGTGGACTCTGACCTTCGTTTCTGTTACAGATATGAAGATAAGTTAAGCACCTAAGTAGGGATTATACGTGGTTAACTTGTTTTTTTTTCTGCTTTCTTTACCTACCTAAAAAACTACTTCCCATAGATTTGTGTTGAAGGTCTCAGAGATGTGTCTGGGGGTATGGAGGGCATCTCCCTCTGCCAGACTTGTGTACTTTCCCATATAATGCTTACTTTTTATGGTGTGTCTCACCTGGGGATTACTTTCAAAATTATCTGGTAATGATCCCCCTGCAGCTTCATTTCTATGAGATTGTTGGCATCTAATGATGGGTAGTTCACAGAGGACATCTTGAGTATTCCCAGATTCCAGGAGTTTGTGTCTGTACGTCATGACTGACAAGAAGATTTCAATGCTATTTTTTTCTTGTTACCTGATGGCAGTGATAGAAAAAGACCTGTGTTGTCTGAAGAGGTCAGAATCACATTTTTGAGTTCTTTCTGTCTGCAAGTGGAGGCAGAAACTATTTCTAAAATTGTGTAACTGCTTCACTGACAATTTGAAGCTTTCAAAATGCATATTAACTGCTTTCCAAGGCTGTTGCATTTCTGTGCATGTTGTGGAGTGGCAGGTGTAATTTTGACTTCTCAGATTTCTGCTGTGATTCCTGGTGAGAGGGGAACTGAACTCTGAAACAGCAGGATTAGAACAGGAAAGCAGGCAGGGAGAATGGGGTGGGTTTGTTGGGGGTGCTTGTACAACTTGCAGGTTGCTGGTGCTCATCATGGATGTACAGACCAGTGCTCATGGACAGTAACTGGAGCTGTGGGCTCTCAAGGAGGGGCAGGAGCAAACTACATGTCCTGTGGGCAGTGTGGGAAGGGTTCCCATCACACTGGTAGAGACTTGCATACTGGAAGGGAGTAGAGACTGCCTTGTCCCACACACCCTAAACCGTGTGTGAAATACACTGAAATCTGCCTGCTGCTTGAGGAGTTAGGGAAGCCTAGAAGGAGGCATGGAATGTGTCAGGGGAATGCAATACTTCAGAGAGGAATTGTTAAAAAGACTTCTGCAGGTGGGGAAGTGACAATTGAAAAGACAGAGGGCAGAGAGCTTCACGACCCTCTCAGCCGTGCACTGCTGGCATCTTGCTGTCAAGAGGCAGCAGACATGGAGTGTGCATCTTGGAAAATCAGGGACAGTGGGAGTGTGAAGAATTGTTCATAGGTTGGAGATGACAAGGAACCCACTCTCCCTCCCTCTCTGTGATGGGACGGAGTGTATGACTAGGTGTCAGGTCAGCGTGGTGGCACTGGTCAGTGTAGTATCTCCCGGTTTGCTTATTCCTACATCTGGGAATTTGGATAACCTGCAACCTCTAATCCAGGGTAGCCAGGGGCCATTGCCTGGAAAAGCCCCATCACCTTTATTGGTCATGAGTCACAGGCTGGCCTCTTCTGTGCGTGAGCTGTTGTGTGGGAAGTTTCTCCCCGTTGAATGACTGAAATCAGCAAAACTAAGGTATATTTACGAGGATGGATTTTAATCCATATTTAATTATTACTTCGTGAAGTTTGCTTCAGCTCCGCTGATGCTGACCAACTTTAATTTCTGAAGGGGAGCGTGGTTGTACAGACAGGACCCCATATTGTTGCTCCATAGGAGCCTTTACTCCAGCCTCAGGGAAATGGCTTTGCATGGTTCATGCACAGCTGGCTTTTGTGTGAGTTTTGTGTCTCTTTCTGAGGCAGCGGCAGGGCCGGGTGCTGCTGGAGGCAGCTCAGAGGCTGGCTGAGCTTTGAACTGTTCTGATCAATTTCTTTTCTGATCCAAAGAGAAAGACTGATCCTCCGAAAGCACCAAATAGTTGAGAGTGGTGGTTTCTGATCAGCCTTATTTTTAACTTGCTGTCAAGCAACTGATGCGTGTTTTGTGTTTTATTCTTCCCATCACTTCCTACAAACTGAGACTTTTCTTCTGTGTTTTGGTTTGAAATCAACGTTTTTTTAGTTTTGCACTGACACATATAAACCAGGAAAAACAAATGTGCATTGCTAATCTAAAATGCTTGCTGAATTATTAGCATTTATCTTTATAGATGGAACCTGCATGGTATGTTCAGCTAACTTCAAGGAGCTTATATTCTCCAGAAACTTCCAGCTCTGTGGTGTAAACAAAGTGTTGATCTCTAACTCAGCAGCAGACGAGTCTATAACATTTTTGTGCCTTCCTGGGTGCACCTGCCTTTAAGCAGTCTTTGCAAGGTGTTGCAGAAGGGAGATAGCAGAATACTGATGTTCCATCGCAGCTTCGCTGCCTGTTCCTGTTGCATAACAGCGTGTGTGTCACAGATAACAGGCTTGCAGGACAGCTGCTCCACTTTCAAGACTGACAGATGAGCTTGCAGAGGGGTAGAAACTCCTGCTCTTCTCAGTAAAATCAGGACACTGCCTGGCTGAGCCAGTAAGGAGAAGCTGTCCCAGGCATAGCAGCTTTAGCATGTGGTGCAACCACGGCATAGGAGAGTGATTATTCCGAGGTGGTTGGGTAAACTTGAAAAGATAATAGTGTTTTTTTTCCTGAAGGCTGAACTTAAAACCAATTTTCTTTCTTCCTTCTCCCCCCATGCTGAGCAGTCAGTGAATCCCTACATTGTGAAGCTCTCCATCGTGGATGATGAGGCCACACTCAACGTGAGTACTTGACTTGATTCCTCTGTGCTTCTGGGGATGCTCTTTCATGTGTGCCATTAGTGGAATGAATGCAAGCACAGTGTAGTGTAGAAGTCAGGTCTAGGAACAGTGCTAGTCTGAGGAACACCAGTACAGAGGTTGTTCAACCCTAACTGTACTCTTCCAATGGGTTAGGCTGCTCATGATTTAGACGGTTAGATCATCAGTAAATGGTGGGGGTGGTTAAAAAGCTAGGTAGGAAGAAACATGCTTAAAGTTGATCTACTATACATTTATGAACTATCTATACACTATTTGCTGTCACATGCCAAAGAAGCACAAGGTGGCATATGCCAAAGATCTCATTTCCAATGCTGTGCCACCCGATTTTACCAGTCCACAAGTCAGTTCTTCTAGCTCAGTGGAAGCTTGTACTTGAGTCAAGAATCCTACAACATATTTTGGGTTGTAGCCACAGTCTTAAGTTTGTAGCCAGGCCTGGATCAAAAGTGACAGCGCACTGAGCTATGGAGGTCTGGACTTGGAAGCTGTTTTTTAGGCATGAAGTAAAAAGCAAGCTCTGTGCTAACTAAAGGGTGATTCTGAATTAATTAAATGGCTTGACAGAAAGGATGTTCAGTAGTTGTGGAATGGTGGAGGCTGTTTGCAAGAAGTCAAAGGTTACTAGTGTTTATGGCTCTTGCTTTGAATGTTTGGATGTCTGTTCTCTGACACCATCTTCCCTCTGAAGCACTTGGTAATGAAACTTCTTGAGTGAGTAAGCTCTGTCTGGAGATCCAAGGAGAGTAAATGTTCTCTGTTGAACTTAGTAATTAAATTTATAACTTTAAATTTTGGTGTCTTGATTTTTGGTTTATAATTTTGTTGTATCATAGTGTGTCTTAATAGTTCAGACATCTACTACAAGGGAAATCCTTCACACAATGCTAGGGTATCGGGCGGGCAGCACTGCTACATGTGTTCAGTGTGTGATTTCCTCCCTTGAGATTTGTAATGGGAAGTTTTTTTAACACTTTTTTTCAGGGAATGGGACTTGTAATTGCCCAGGCTTTATCGGAATATAACAGGTAAAACCTAATTGTGTCTTGTTTTTCAGTACAGGACAGTTGCTGTACATTTTCACAAACTTTTTTTTTGTGTTGAAGCACTTGTTTATCACTTAATAGGCTTGATGCACCTGGAGAGGCAGGGAACAGTCCTATGCTTTAGGATACTTTGGCTCAGTTGTTGCTGCCATTGCAAGAGTGAATCCATCTCTTCCAGCTGGGCTGATGTGCTTTAGGAGAGATCTTGCTCTGGGGGAAGATATCTGTTGTATGTTTTTACTGTCATGGATTTTACCTCTGTATGAACCTCGTGTAAAATCTTAGTCCCAAGTGTAAAGATCAATGATTTGCTGAGAACTTCTCTGTTAGAAAATGGATTTAACTGAAACACTGTCTAAAACAAACAAACAAACAAATGTATCCGGGCCTGTCCGCATGCCAGATCAGAGGTGATTAGGGCATGCATGCACTTCCAAATGGTGGAAAGCAGTAACTAGTGCTGAAGAAAGAGCCAAAAAGTCAGCAGCAGGGTAGCATGTTCCCAGCCTCTGCTTCATATGCAACAGCACAAAATGTGTGCACTTTCGTAAGAGGAAAGCGCTTCAGAAAAATTTAGTACTTACAACTATTTTACCTGAGGAACACATGACATCTTTTTGTGTAGTTGGATTCTCAAAATATCCAGAAAAATGTTTTAATTCCTTTGAAAGTCTGCTGTTGTAGTTATGCAAGTGACTTGCAAGATCAGCAAATCATGTATGTAACAGAGAAAATTATCGAGTAAAGCAGAAAAAGGTCACCGACCCAACTTCCTTCATTGTGACAAAAACTGTCTCAGACCATGGCCTGTTTTGCTTAGCTCAGTGCTTTCTGTCCCCCTTTTCCAAATACTTAGCATTGCTTACTTTGCATGTTATGTTGTGTGTGATGAGACTCCTGTATGACAGACACAATAAATGGCCATGTGAGCTCTTCTAGTCCATCTGAATGCCAAATGTAGCAACATAGTTTAAATCTGAGGTGCCCAACCTATTTGTTGACTTCCGTTCCGGTCTCTTCACTTGCTCTGACCAGGCCATGAGCTATAATGGTCTATGTGGTTTCTGGCGGCCCTAGGGTGACCAACTCTGATTTGATCTGTAGCAGATAATTGAAATGAAACTGTTCTGTAGTTACCCACTCTGTTGCTTCATGTGGTTTATTGCTATTTTTCCAGATCAGGATCAAATTTCCTAAGTCACTTGAGTCCTTTCCTTCAGTGTTAGCCCAGGCTGTGCATGTCCTCTGTAACAGCACAAGCACTGTTCAACTTCCATATCTTTCAGCAACCCCACTTCAACTCTACACAACTTACAAATATTTTAATACCCTTTGCATCTTTTGTGAGTTCTTGAAAAAGGCTTGTGAATGTTGAAGCTTCCTCTATCCTATATACTTATCCGATAACACTATCCTATAATGATTTAGGTAAAAGAACCCTAGTTCCATGTATAACCCTGAAACTTCATCCTTATTCCTTTTTGTTCAGGCAATACAAAGATAAGGAAGAGGAGCATCAGACTGGTTTCTTCTCAGCCCTGACTAATATGGTAAGCAAGGAAGCAGTGTTTTTTCTACTCTTAAAATAGGTGTCTTCGTGCAAGTTCAGCAGGAGGGTGTTTCTCTAAACTGAGTTTGGAATGTGGGTTCTGCAGGCATGGATTGAATGAATCCAAGCCAAATACAACTAAAATGGCTGTATTCTGAGGACTGTGTTGTTGTCTGGTTGGGAAAGCTCTTTCAAAGGACAAGATCTCTGTTCTGGTGTTGATAATTGAAATTGTTTTCCTGCATCATTGTCGTTCTAGTTGACTTTATTTTAAAAATCACTTTAAAAAAAACCCCTTTTAATCAATTTTTTAAACTTCTTAGTCACTTTTAAATGGCTACTTGTTCATAAAAAAAAGTTGCTGCTCTGCTGATGTGACCTAGAACAGAGTGGCACAGTCTGGGCTGTCACTAGCCTCAGAGGTTCTGTTTCTTAAGTCTGTGTGTACCGCGTGACCGTGGAGTAAGCTGGGATTCTGCAGTGGGCACTGTCTGCATTTTTGGAGGGGTACCCTTCAAAGACAGTTGTGAATTTTTTCATTGTGAAGAGTATCCACTGTTACCTTTGTTCAGTTTGGCCTTGCTTTAGTCTGAGATCTCATTGTAGTCTGAGATCTGACAGGAAAATTTCCTTTAAGTAAGGATAGTTCACTGTTAACAGCTGTCTGTCAGGAGTGACTAGGGTGAAACTGCTACCACTCTGGGGCAAGCAGATAGGAAACAATCTCTGTTGTCCTCTTACAGAATGGCAGACTAATCCAGATTGGGATCCAAGATCCAGTCCTTTTTTTTTTTTCCTTTTTTTGTGATTTGACAGGTTAAGAATTGCTCAGTGACAGGACTGCAAAATCAAATCTGTTTGTATCCATGTATTCTCTCTTGTTGTCTAATAGCTTTCCCAAATTCCTGCTGTGCAATGCTCTCTCTTTCCATAGGTGGGCAGCATGTTCATAGCAGATGCTGATGAGAAGATCTCTGTCCAGTAAGTGCACAGATGTTAGTTACACAATGAGCTGGTCAGCGTGATCCACTCCGTCATGGAGCTGTTCTAATGTCACACAGCAAACAAGAAGGGCAGGTTCTCTTGTCACTAAAATGGTACCACACCCCTGCAAACTGTGGATTCTCCCTTCAGTGGGAAGGGTGCAGCAGGAGGAGCCACAGCTGAATTGCTTGTAATTAAGTCTATAAAAAAAAAAAAAATGCAGTGGTTTTTATGGGGCATTTATAACATATACTAGGCATGGAGGTGGCACATGGGAAGTGATGATTCATGTACTCTTGTCCCCACCAAAATATTTCCTAAATCAAGGGGATAAGTGATAAATACAGGGGGTTTGGAGTCTGCAGGATCCTCTACCCTTAAAAGAAAGGATTTTAAAGGGAAAGTGCTGTTTGAGCAGTGAGGAACACCTTCAGCAGGAATGGAACGAAGTCTGTAGTTGAGCTCTAAAAATAGCTATTTTTATGCATTGCTAAGTACTACTAATAATTGGAAGAACAACTGGATTGCAGAGGCAGAGTTTTCTATAGTTGAAAAAGAAAATTTTCTTTTTTCAGATAGGCCCTGCTTCTGAAAAACTTGGCTTCTGGTATTCTGATCACTAACTTTACCTTTGTCTGTATCCTTCCCACAGGACGAATGAAGCAATCCTTCTGGCCCTCTATGAAGCTGTTCACTTAAATCGGAATTTCATCACTGTTCTGGCACAGGTGAGTTTCAGTGGAATGTTTCCCCATTTCTTTGTAGTGGATGTGTTTGAAATTAGAGAGGCAGAAATGGAATTGATGAAAAGATGTTTTCTTTTTTAGCCCCTGCTAAATTTTAGCCCCTGCTAAGAATTTTAGGAAATGCTTCCTTCCTTGACAGAAAACCAGTAGAGTTTTGAGGTCACAGTTCATGTTGGAATTACTCATTTTTCCCACTGAATGGAAGGGCTGCATGGAATACCTTCTGTGCTCTATTGATACTGCACTTAGGGGGAGGATGGAGTGAATGAACTAATAAGGATAAGGTTGCTGCAGCTCTTAGAGCAAATCAGACTTTTGTTAAGTTAGTGTTGAGAGAATGAGACTGATTCAACTCCAAACTTGGATATATTGTCCTGTATGGGTGTGCACAGACTGTGTGGTGTTGTCTGTTTTGCCCAACCCATTTTGCTTGGGAACCTGTTGCCGGAGCATAGCGCTTGTCCTTGTGCTGTTCATGGTGGAGAAACAGCTATGGCAGCCTTCTGAGCAGCAGTGGGCTGCTCCATACCTCTGATCACAAAGCTCTGGATGCTTTCCTAAACACCGTGTGAGTTTGCAAAGGTGGTTATTGCTGGAAGGCAGATAATGAACCTGTCTGATGTGGTGATTGTGCTGTGGCTGGCTGCAAAAGTAGCCTGATGTGTTCAGGAAAACCTTCAGATTTAGTCCTTTAATTTTGGTTTCTAGGTATTAGTAGTAATCTGTGAGAAAAAGATCAGCAAAACAGTTAGTACCTTTCCCCAGTTATTTCAGGTCCTCAGAGAGCAGCCATACATCACAGGCTAGACACTTGGCATGATGGAGGAGACCTTTGAGGACTCCTGACAGTAGTGGTGATGGAAGAGGTCTGATAAGCAGATCTGCAGCCTTTGAAGAAAGGTTCTGTTTCACGGATGGTTAATTTGCTGAGGTTCCCTGCCTGTCTTTTCCCAGGTTATTCATTCTTGCCACTTGTGAGAAATTTCTGCTCTTTCAGTTCTGTAGGACCAACTCAGGCCTTTCTGTGGTCAAGGTTTTCCTGAGGGAAGAGAGACCTTTGGCAGGGAAAAGAGTAGAGCAGAAAAAGATCAGCTGGAGTAAAAGCTCTTAAAAATAAAAGGATAGACTAGTTATCTGTGAAAGTAATAGCTGAAGCAGCCACTGATCAGCGGGTTTAATTGATGTGGAGGCCTGATGATCTTGAGTGGATTGTCTGTAATCCTTCATTTAAGCGAGGGCAAGGTAGGTCATGTCATGTTGGAAAAACCTCATGCAAGCTGATGAATGCTCTTGCCTAAGTTGATGTCCATTGCTTGGTACTGCATGAATGGCTCCCTGCTGCTGTGTGACACATGGGAAGAGCAGGGATTCAGTTGTGTGGACGTATGGAGCAGTAAGGTTTCTGTGTGCTCACCAACCATGGATGCTCAGGTTTGCTGCTGGGTGGCACTCTTGTCTCTCAACTACCAGTTACTGTTCGGGATAAAGAAGGAACACCTCCAAAATCTGTGGACGCAAACCTGGCTTATGTAAGACTCACAGTGAAAAATTGTGTTTTAAAGTTTGTCGTACCTGTAGTGATGTAAAATTGTCTTTGATTTGTAGTGTGTGTGTCCATGCCTCCCATAAATTACGTGCATTTATAGCTGCTCACAAAATGAGATATTCAGAGGCAGTGTGGAGGATATCCACTTGTGAAAAATCCTGTGGAACTAATGCCAAATCAGCAGTTCTGTATCTTTCTTTTATTTTGAAATTGTGGTGATACATTAAAGCAGATGATACATTTATGTAAAACTTGCCATGGACACTTTGCTTGGCAGCCAGACTCAAAAATAGCAGGTTGCCTGTGCTCTCATCAGTGTGTGGATAGATCCAGAAGCTTGCAAAGAGTAAAGTCAAATCAGTAATTGGGCAGGCAACTATTAGCAAAGATGAAATGGGGAGAGTAACTGACTGATGGAAGCTGAGAGGATCGATAATGATAGTGTTATTTATGTTATCCACTCCTTTCTTTCAGTGCCTGGGCTTTGTAGTGAGACAGGAAAGTAGTATATTGCCATCATCTTTGAATATGTACAGGTGTGGGGGGGGGCAGGAGCGAGGAGAATTTGCTTTTAGAGAGAGAAATGACAGGATCTTCGAGGAAGACTTCAAATGCACATCCTTGGGTTGTTTTGGGGGGAATCAGAAGCTATAAGCAGTGTAGGCTTCTGCAAACCTTTTCCCATTCTACATGGGCGTATTTTTTGTCTATTGGGGAGAACCACCACTTTCTGATGTATTTTCATGTTTTGGAGGATAAAGAAATTGATGTACTGTTTAACTGTTAGATGTCCAAGGTCAGGAAGCATAGCCTGGTGTTTTAGAGGAGAGGTTGAAGTTTCTTTAGACTTCATTAGTCGTGTCTGTGTGGGAGTGTGGAACAGTACAAGTAGTGATCTGTGTTTCTAATGCCTGGGGAAGCTACTGACCTGTGCACGTGTGTTTCCTGTTAGAGCCATCCTGAAATGGGCCTGATGACAACACCAACAAGCCCAATTCCAATGACACCCGTCACTCCACTTGGAACCACCCCGCCTTCTTCAGATGGTAAGAAGTGTAATGATCTCCTGAGGAAAAATAATTGAAAACTGTAAAATAACTAGCAAAGTATTTTCCCAAAATGGCAACTGATGAAACATGTCTGGAACAGATGCAACCTGGTGGTCTCTTCCTGAAGTGACTTGTCTTTCTGAATATGAGCAAGATTCTTTGACTCAAATTTATTTCTATTTCATTGTATATTGCTCAATGAAATTATGCTGATATTCCTTCTCTCCCAATATCTGCATGAAGATACAGCCAACCCATTAGTTATTCTATGTAGGTTTTTACTTATGAATATTTCTAGTGTCAGGTCCTTTGCTTGGGATTATTTGTCATTGGAACAGATTTACAGAGAATTGCAGTGGATTCCTGCTTGTCATTAATGCACTTGTCCTCAGCTTTGAATTAATTGGGATTTGAATTCTGTTTGGGTGTGGAAGTATTCCTCCCTCTTATTGCCTTTTCTCTGATAGGCTTTGTAAAAGACTGCTTACCCCGAGATCTTTCTTTGAAATGAGATGTTATAGGTTCACATAAATATGTTTTGCAATCTCATAAAATAAAACCCTTGCAATTTAAGGTATGGATAGATAGAGCCTAGTTTAAGAGAAGAAATTAAATGGCTGTTGTCACGTACTTTAGTAGCATCCTCTAGAGCTGAAGAAAGTGTTTAATGAAGGAACAGAGTCAATTTGAATAGAGCACAGTTTGGAAATATTTCTGGGGAAAAGCAGCCTGGGTTACTCAGTTACATCAGCTATTCAGGTCATTTGATACCCTAGTTAAGGATGATCCTCCTCGGGATGAATTCTGTCTGGTTACCATGGATAACAAAAGCTTCAGAAAGTCCTCTATGTCTCAAGTCTCTGTGTGCATGTAACATAAAATGTGGAGGGACGGGCATTTTGTGGGCTTGTGTTCAATGTGTTCATTGCAAGTGTATCCTCCCACGTGCCGTATTACACAACTGACAGAATGTGTGCTTACCTACATCGACGGCTTGCTTGCACCCTTTTTTTTTTTCCTTTTTTGTTCGTTTACCAAAAGACAGAACAAAATCAAATTGAAAACTCCATCCTGCTTTAAGCAGAGGCAGTGATCTTGTAAAGTTCGAGGCTTCTTGTGGCTTACAAGGTTACTAAATTTAAGAAGAGTATCCGGTCTTAATGTGCAGCAACTACATCGGGAAGCAGTCTTTATTTCTATTTACTGTCACCTTGCTGATCCCTACTCTCAGTGATAATTTTTTTTTGCAGCCCTCAGCTTGGTTTAGTTTGGTGGTGCTTGAGTATTGCCATTATTTTAAAAATATGTCAGAATTTTCCTCATTTCTAAGATCTTGCAGCTCAGATGTAAAATTTGCCCATGGCTGAAAGTTAGCAAGAGGCTTTTTGGCTTTGGAATGAAAAGATTGCTTTCTTTTTCCTGCATTAAAAAAAAATGTGTAGTTGAACTGTTTTCAAGTTACAATAACATGTAGAAATCCCTCAATGGGTTTCAGGCACTTTAATGCTGACTGGGATTAAAAACAGGTCCATAATCTGGTTTGAAATTTCTCTGGCTGTTAACCTATAGTGTGAATTAAGACCTTGTAAAGTTTCAAAATGTGCATGTAATAAAAAAAACCCACCAAGGTCTGTAGAATGAACCAGGATAAGCAGGGATGTGTTCTTCAGAGTGATTTCTTCTTCTTTTTTTTAAAATTTTTTTTCTTTTTTCAAAAAATGAGACTTTTGCTAGAAACTGTTGATCCATAATATGTAAATCAAGTGTGGCTGTCACCATAGTTATCTAAATGTCAGTTTGCTTACTGTTGTTAAATATTCATTCACTATGTTCATTGTAACAGCTCAAGAAGGACCCACTGGAGATATAAATACATTTTTCAGACTTTTAGCTGAATCTTTGAACTATTCATAATATTGGGAATGAAAAAGCTTCCAGTCTTATTGCATAGACTTTGCCAACAGACCTGACACATTTGCAGTGTGTCAGGAGCCCCAGGGCATCAAGCCTGAATGGACTAAACCAGCTCAGACTTGGAGATGTGCAACCTTTAGAAGCTGAAAGCCCCGTTACGATTTTTTTAATGTGATTCAAATAGTGAAGTTACATTGATCTATTTGACCTGTTGTTTCCAAGGGCTACAATTTTGTATTCAAGGTGATTGTATAATCCTGAGCTCCACGAGAACCTCTGCTGTGTTCTGGGCCTCTCTGTGCTCAGTTTAAAGAATACTGTATTTTACTGTTGGTGCGTCTCCTTCATCTTTCTGTACCTGTCCTTGCCCCAGTTCCAGGGGGGTAAATAAGCCTTACTTGCCTCATTACGGGGTTGTGAGATCCAAGCCTTGAATTGTGAAAGGCGTTGCATGTTCAGGCAGACTTTTCTCTGAACCAAAACACATTTGTGTACAGGATCAAAGTACTTCCCATCAGAGCCCCCAACCTAGACATTCAGCAATCAGTTATGAGTAATTCCTCACGTCTTGAAAGGTCCAATCTCATCATAAGTACCCTTTTCTTTCCTCAAGAGTGAGAAAAAGCCTTGGGCATTCCTGAGGATAAATGGAAAAGAGATAATACAGTTCTTAAGATGTGTCCTAGTGGTCTGCAGATCTGTTTCCATTGCAAAAGGAGCCCTATCATAGGCTATCTCTATAGCTTGAGAAGAGAGGGAACCTTCTGACAATTGTAATTCAAGCCACCTATGACCTCCTGCATGTGAAGACCTGTGAGTTTGAGCTCCTAAGCAGCCAGAACAGCCATGTTATTGTCATGTATGTAGAGCTGGAAAAGATCCCCGTGACTGCTAGTGCTCTGTGCTTGCAGGCATATCCATCCCTTAAATTTATCAAACTCTGACTTAATTTGTTTCCCAATAATTTCTGTTGGGGGCAGTTTCAGCATCTTGTTCCTTGGTTAGAAATCTTCGACTTTGCAACCTGCATTTCTTGTCAGTTCATACCCATTTCTCTTGCAGTTAACCTTCCTTTGAAACACAGCTCTTTTTCATACATTGGGTACTCACCTGTGTATTTTCCTGTCTCACGAGAAGGGTACTCTTTTCCTCTGTTCCACCTACTAGCCTTTCTCTAATATTCTTCAAATTTAAGTTCATCCTCTTTGAATGTGGGTTCCACATAGTTATGGACAATGTTTGGGGCAGGGTCTCAGCAGCACCTTGTGCCAGGCATTACAGTGTTCTTGTCACTGCTGGAAGTTCATTTCTGGATATGTTGTAGAACCACTTTTGAGCCCTTTATGTTGGTAGTATGTCGTCTCATGATCTGATAGTGTATCGTGGTATTTTGTCTGCAGCTGATGAGCTCTCGGTTTGCCATGGAAATAAATTCCTGAATTCCCGATGCTATGGCTTACAGTGTTGAATTTCATCTTGTATTTATTTTCTGTTCTTTTTTTTATTCTTTGTGCACAGTCTGATACTCCTCTGTGTCTGAACTTTCTGCAATTAGCAGATTTCACAGAATGTTCTGAGTTGGAAGGGACTCACAAGGATCATCGAGTCCAGCTCTTAAGTGAATGGCCCATATGGGGACTGAACGCCACAACCTTGATGCTTTTAGCACCGTGCTCCAGATTCATTAGAAAGCAATTGTTTCTTGTGCCCAGGTCACTCACAAAAATGAGAACTGTTACCTAAAGTGACACCTAAGGAATTCAAGCAGTAGTTTCTTCTCAGACTAATAAGTTCTCCAATTGCTTCTCCTTTACCAGATCTTTGATGTACATTAAATTTATGTATTGGTTCCCACTTATCTGCTTCACTGTTAATTTTTCATACAGAACTATATTAAGTGCTTTACTGAAGTCTTCCTAGAGTACCTCCATCAGTTTGGAATTTCTTTTTTCTGAGCTAATTTATCTTAAATGGTATCAGACCGGGAGGGTCTGCAGGTAAATGCATGCAGAGTTTTTACCACTTACCTTTTTGCTCCTCCCTTTCAATATTTCTCATAAAGCTTTCTGAATGGGAAGGCTGAGAATGGCCCTTTAGGACAGCTCAGGCAGTCATCAGTAAAAATGTGGCTCAGTCACATGACAGGGGCGTTTGACAGCTCATAAACTGTGCTTCAGATGGTGCATGGGGAGTGAGCAGGAGGCACATTGTACAATTAGCTGAGGAATTGAGATGGCTTCTTGTGAAGTCTAAGGCAGATGATGTCCACTGTAAAGATGTCAAAAGTACAGGTGGTGTCCCAGAGAAATGCCAATGAACTGTTGCAGGTATGGAAGGTACATTTCTGCTCCCTGCTGGGCTGCGATGTATCTAGAACAAGCTGTGACTGCTTTTGCTTCCTGATTTTTATAAAGCTGCACTTTCTGCATCCCTTTTCTACCAGTTTGGTCAATGATTGTTAAATTGTGTCTTGTGTGTTGCTTCTGCAAGACAGACTCTTGTTGGGAGGAAAGAATGGAATTGAGGTGGATCTTCTGGAACTGAAATTCTAAAATGGATGAAACAGAATGGCCTTTGCTTGGCACATCTCTTTCCGTATTGAGAATGGTGTGAATGTTATCTGTGTTGGTCATAAGAATTAATTGGATATCAGTGCAAATATCTTGAGCTCCCTAGGCTGGGAACATCAGTGAGTGCTGAAACAGCAGACTGAGCTCCCTGAGGGGGAGCAGCGGGGGCAGGACGGAGAAGGATATCACTTTGCCAGGTATCACAGCCTGTGCTTAGAACAGGAAAACGGTCTCTGAGGGAGTGGTACCAGTCTTCACAACAAAATCTTTCCTGGATGATCATTAAGGAGGAGGAGGTCAGATAATCCTACCCCAGGTCTGTGAGTCTGTGTTTTGGTTGTCTGTATAGTTATTTCTTGTATTTATATAGGATAAATGTGTCTTATCTGCTTTGTTCCAGTTATAAGCTCTGCAGAGCTACCTTTGGATGCTGATGTGCAAACCAGCAACCTGCTGATAACGTTCTTGAAGTACAGCTCGATTGTGATGCAGGACACAAAAGGTAAATGAATTCTGTGGATGCAGCAAACAGTGCTTCTTGACGTGAGGAGGTCACAAGAACATGTCTAGTGACTCCAGAAATAGAAGTGGAGTCCTTTTAAAGGAATTCCACCTTTTGGGAAATTAACCGATTTCTTATTGCGAGATAAGAGTTATGAAACTAGGAGAGACCTAATGCTGGCAGGAGAGATGTCAAGTATGGAAATAATTTAATAATAGATTATAGTACTTAATAACCAAGCCTGTCCATATGCAGGAGGTGTGAGCATATGATTCCCAACTGTCAGAGAGGGCAAGTCTCAGGGACCTGAGAACTGTACTTTAAAGAACACTTAGAAACTGACACAGGAGGTAAAGCTCAGCATTAGGAGGAAATATTTCCTTTGTCCTTTAATACTTAGTGGTTAAACAGGTAGCTGTGTAATTGTAAAGCGACCAGTAGTAACTTACACTGCACTGGCAGTAATTTGCTTGAGAAAGTATCTTTCCATGTCGTGTGCGTTGTGTTTCTCCTGTAGTACTGTGGCGGTTAATTTCAGCTTGCTGGAGTTGAAGTATTGGTTCATCTGCTGCTCAGGGTACCCAGGGGTGCTGTTTTGCCCAGTGGTTGTATGGGCAGGACCATAGTGTGAACATAACAAGTGATCTTTGCACTGTGTTTCAGCCTATTAGTGACTTTTGCTGTTAAGTTAGATGTAACAACTGAATGAAAATAGGATGATAGCTGCAGAGCTCTGATGCATCAGTGGTTGAACTTCATGAGTGCTTGGCATTGAATAAGAGAGCAGGCAGGAGAGTTTTCCTTGTGCCTACTAGCTTGCAGTGAAGTTATACTTGGCTGCCTTGTTCAGTAAGCAAGCTAGTTGAGGGAAAAGTGAATAAATGAAATTAGGACTGAAAGGGACTTTATGAAAATATCTGGTGCACCCCTGTCCTGATTTCGGCTGGGATGCAGTTCATTTTCTTTTCATTTATCTAATACAGTGCTGTGATTTTGGATTCATTTGAATGATACTGATACCACACTGATATTTTGGCCCTGGCTAAGAAGTGCTTACCCTAAGTCAAGGAATTTTCAGTTCTTGTACTCTTCCAGTGAGGAGGTGCACAAAAAGCAGGGAGGGATCATGGCTGGGATAGCTGACCTGAACTGTCCAAGGGGATGTTCCACATCACAGAATGTCACACCTAGTGGATAAACTGGGGGAGTTACCCCAAAGGGACCAGTTGCTGTTCAGGGATGGGCTGGGTATTGGTCAGCAGGTGGTGAGCAATTCTATCATGAACTGTATCGTGCATCACTTGTTTTTCTTGGGTTCTGTTACCCTCTCTCACTCTGCTGATGATTATTATGGTTATTATTGTGATGATGTTTTAATTATTAAATTGTTCTTACCTCAACCCCCATGGTTTACCTTTTCTTTCTGATTCTCCTTCACACTGGGGGAAGAGGAGAAGCATTGGAAGTGAATAAGCAGATGCATGGCATTTAGTTGCTGTCTGGGTTTAAACCTTGACAACTCCTCAAAACCAAGGCAGAATCAGGTTTACCTGAATCTTTTCTCAGAGGTATTGCTGACAGGTTGGATGAAGACACTGTGATAGTGGAGCACCATTTTCAGACTGTCCATTTAACCATCCTTATTGTGAGAAAGCTTATGTGCTTCCTAAATTCTTTGCTACGATTTGAATTACTGTCTGTGTTCTCAAAGATAGATATTCTTTTTTCTTTGTGTCAGCCTTTATGTATTTGAAGCCTGCTTTCATGTTTCCTCTAGCTTTTGTCTTTTGAACTAAACCACATCAATCTTTGCTCAGTCATTTCTAATAGATTGTACACATGAGGAGGGTTTACCAGCTCTCTAATCATTCTCATTTGCTTTTCTCAGTGTCTGTCTTGCTGATCCAGATCTCTGATGGAACAATTTTGTGTTTTTCAATTTAACCTCTGCACTTATTAGTCACCATAAAATGAAAAGTCTGCACAGGGACTCGGGAACTGCCAAACTGGATTAGTTTCAGATGGACTGAAATCTGATAGAGGGGATTCCTTACAAAATAAGCCAGCAAGAGATGAGTTTATTATGTTATGAGACAGGAGCTGATGTTTCTCTCTTTGTTTTGGTTCTAACTCGTGTAATGTTTGAAATTGGTCTGGCTGATAGACCTAATCCCCCTCCCACCATGGTAGTGTGTGGCAATGAGCTCCACTGGTCAGTTGTTTAAAAAAAGTGTGCCCTCCAAACCTGTACTTATTAATTCTAGTGGGTATATTCCTGTCCTTTTATTTTGATTCTAGATGGAGCCCTGCCTAATTTTTTTCTCGTGTAAGATCAAGCGTGGAACAGACTGCCCAGGGAAGTGCTTGAGTCACAATCCCTGAAGGTATTTAAAAGACGTGTAGATGTGGCACTTAGGGACATGGTTTACTGGTAGATTGGCAGTGCTGGGTTAACAACTAGACTCCATGATCTAAAAGGTCTCTTCTAACCTAAGCAGTTCTATGATTCTACATGACACCAATATAGCAAGAAGAATAAATAATTCCAATTTACTCCAGGTGACTTGAGACAGGTGGGAACACTTAGAGAGGAGACTGGTTTGTTCCACATCCAGGACTAGACATTTGTTTTGGTCCTGTCCTGGAGAGCATAATTTAATAGATTGTGTTTCCTAGATCCTCCTCTTGTTTTCCTCTCTTGTGTCAGTCGGAGGCAGCTGCCTTGGGAGAAACAAAACCTGTGTCATTTTTTCCCATCAGTGAAGCAGGGTTTATAGTGATACACCTCCCCTTAGAAAGTGTCTTGCTTTGTTCCTTTAGTGAAGGATGCTGTGAAAATACGAAGTGCCTGTGCAAGTAACTGCTTGCGTAGCTGCCCCATTGCTGCCGAAAATGGCGTGATGTTCAAAGAGCATCGGTGGAAGGCAGAGTGCTTGGTGTGAAACAAGCCTTTACAGCATGATCCCCAGAGAGGGAAGTGGCAGCAACACCTGCAGAAATATACAGGGAAGCCTTACAATATGAATATAACAAGACTCTTGTGTATCAGTGTTATTTGAGGCCATTTCTCCTGCTTTGCTGGAGTACAAAACTTTACACTTAAACATTTTAGCTGAGGTAAGAAAATGGGAGAGACATTTAACTCTCCCATTCCAAAATTCCTCTTCATCTTACTTAGTGCAGCAAGATGAAATCAGCGTACTTCAGGGCATATTTTGTTGTAAATACCTGTCCCTCAGCAGCGTAGTAAAGAAAACAAGAGACATCAAACTAGACAGAGCAGCTAGCTAAGCCCATTCTGTCTGTTTTTTAGATTACCATGTACACACCAGCCAGCAAAGTGTTTGTAACAGTCATCTGCAAAAATGTAAGGAGTTCGGCTGTCTTCTGGTTTATATGAAAGTGGGTCTGACTGTTTTGTATTTCCGTCTGCTCCAAGTTTAACTCTCAGGCAGATGCCTGGGATGGCATGTTTAGTAGTCTTATGTTTTAGAAAAGCTGTTGGAGATCTCAGGATTGTGCAGTTTTAAGCTTCCTCAGGATTTAGTTATAGGTATGTTGTTGTTGGGTTTTGTTTGGTTTTGTGGGTTCGGGGGTGTGTGGTGTGAGTGGTTCATTTTTTAGAATAAAGATTTTTAAATGAGCTTGATCGGACAGTGCCTTCAACAACCTGGTCTTACCTGGCCCTGCTTTGCGAAAAGATTGAACCAGAGGCTTGTTCCATCCTACGGTCCCCTATGACTATACGTATCTTGAGGATTTTTTTATATTCAGGGTTAAAATTGAGAGACAAGAGTTTTAAATAATCCAAGTAAAAATTGCATTCTTTTGCCTTAGTCCCTCTCTATTAGTGAGTCTTTCAGCCCTCCAATTGTCATTCAGGGCCAAAGCTGCTTGAAATTGTGAGACGAATAAGAAGTTGTGGAACACGACCAGTGTGAAACTCTTTTGGCTTAAAATGCTAAGTCTTTGCAGACTTCCTTCTTTCATAGTTTTGCACAGAGCAAAGTAGGTCGTGTCTCTCAATATTGGGGTTAAAACTTGGAAGTCTGAGCGTAATGTCAGGAGTCATTCTGCTGCACCGTGCTGTGCGTCTGACAAAGCTTTGCTGCTTGTTTCGTAACCTACAGCAAAGGTGATGTTTTTCTTTCCGTCTTGTCGAAGAGAGGGAACAGTGTGTCTCTGCTGTGACAGAAAGACAGGGACTAACTCCAGTATTTAGAGTACCTGTGGAAGTAAAGCTGAATGAGACGGAAGTCCGGCAGATAGTTATAGTGCTGTTGGAGGTTCAAATCTGAAACTTTTGCTGTGGGTGCAGACGGTAGGGTGGGATTTAGTGACAGGCTGGAGGGTGAAGGCTTAATGGGAGTAGACTATGAGCTATCACAGAGGAAGTAGGAGTAGGAATCATTTCCAAGCTAGGCTTTTCCTTTGCTGCAACAGCTGTCTTGCTCTTCAGCCTTGCTAGGCTTGTGTGGCTCACAGAGGACTTGTTTTTCTCCTTTGCAGATGAGCATCGGCTGCACAGTGGCAAGCTGTGCCTGATTATCCTGACATGCATAGCAGAGGTAGGTTTCTTGTGTGAAGCTGCTCAGCTGTTTCTTGTGTTACAGGGCTCTATCTACCTGCCTCTGATGGAGCAGGAGTGTAATGTACACAGTGGAATGGAGTGGTGAGGACCTGAGACATGTAATGTTTTGCTAATAAACCTGGTACAGTACTGTTAAAGTTGACTTGAAAATTGGATAATCTTGTTTGGGTTAGCCAGTTCCGAAGAATGAAGAGAAAAAAGAGTGAACCTAAGCCTTTTCTCTCTTAGCTGTCAAGTGACCTTGTGGTGTGGCTTTTAAATGAGTAATGTGCTAATGGCTTTCAGTTCTGTGCTGTTCATGGTAAACACGGGCTATGGCATGTCCCTTCTGCTGAAGAAGGATAGAAGTCTGAAAGAAAGTCACACGGCTGTAGGTCCCTACAAGCAAAACAAGTAACAAACGTGATAGTAGGGTGAGAAAGCAGCATCACAGAGCTAGGTCAGCAGTCCTGGCAGAATGTGGTTCTGTCTCATGCAAAGTATATACTAATGGTCCGACTGATGTCCTGAACGGTTATTGTGTTTGCATGGCATTTGCATTTTGCTTGCTTACAAATAAAGACCTTTCATTCTTAACACAGAATAAAAAGATGTGATGTTGATAGCAAGTGTAAGGATTCTGAAGTAATGTTACTTCAGTGTACAGCCTGAAAGCTAATCATCTACATTTCAGATTTTTCTAATTAAATGGTTTTGGCACTTTTGTCTTCAGGTGGATGCATAAATAACACAAGATAAGAAATTCTGTTTCTTCATAACAAGGGCATGCTTTAGTTCTGGTATTAATGCAGGTTATATTTGTTACCAATCCTGGCTATGCATTATCTGGAGAAGTCTCTTTAATTTAGAGGTGGTCTTGTAATGAGCTTTGCCTGAGGGGTGGAACAGCTGCTAGTACTGCTGTAACTTCTGGCGTGATGGGTCCATCAAAATGCCAATTTAAACCTTCATCCACACAGTCACAGAAACTGGTGTGCTGGAGAACCACTTTCATATATTATACATCTGGAGCACTTGTTGAACTCTTGACACAGTGGTGTGTGCAGTCCACAGTTTGAATGAGCAGAAGAGGAGAATGGAAAATAAATTGCTAACCAAACAAGCAGTAGTTCAGGCTTTAGCTAAAGTGGAATTGGGTTCAGGAGGGGTTTACTTTTGTGTGACTGGAAACATAGGTGGGGGCAAGAGGAACTTACAGATATCTTTTTAACTTTATAGTTGTATGATGGGAGTATTGCTCTGAAACATGTGATTTGAGAGGCAACTGTAAGATGTTGGGCTGTTCACATCTCCTCCCTTTTCTTGCCCTTTTCAATAGGATCAGTATGCTAACGCTTTTCTTCATGATGACAACATGAATTTTCGTGTAAACCTACATAGAATGGTGAGTCTTTTCCTCCGGATTATTTTCTCTTTGGGATGGAAACTCAGAGGATTTGAAAGACCCTATATGTTGAAAACTATCACAGACATCTAACCTAGGTTGCTAAGGCATGTGGAAATACTGTGAGAAATGCAGTAGTTGGGGAATGATTTTGAAATTGCTCTCAGAATGTCTCTTCAAAGAACAAAGATCTGGTTGCCCTGTCAGTGAATTCAGAGGCCTGTGTAGCTGAGGAGGAGCTGCGTATTATGAGGTCTCTGAGGAAATCAGTGGCAGAGGGAATGTTCTGCCTTAATCTTCAGCAAGCATGAGCCCTCATGTGATACGTAATAGCCAGCTGGAATTACACTGAGTGCTCTCATTTGGCTTATGCTTCATCCTGGGTGGAGTGATTCACCTTCAGGGAGGAAAGTATTTTTTCCAGAGCTTTTTCCTATAGATATCTGTGGGGGGAGTGTCCTTACCTGGCTTATGAAGCTCTGTAGTTACAAGTAACTTGAATGGTTATCCTTAACTTGATGCATTCTGTCTTTGTGGTACTGGCAAATTCCACCTTATCTGACAGTGAAGCAACCCTTAAAAGCATCACTAATCCAGGGCAGAAACAAACATCTTACTTCATAGTGAGCATACTCCAAGGATGCCACTCCTTACCACTTAATAACAAACTTGCCATCTAGTTAGCCTTTCTGGTCTGTTACAATAAACATTGAAGCCATTGAATAATGCACACATTGTTGAGAATGCCAGTCAGACTTCTGGGTCAGGGACAAATCAGTGTGTTAACCAAGGGGGAGGAATTGCTGTGTGATTTGTTTTTGTCTTGTGATGTTCCCTTCACGCCCCCAGTATAACAGTGCTCTCCAGTTACACAGCTAGAGAAACAAAACCCCAGTATGGAAAAGCAGGCACAATTTTGCTCCAGCCATAGCCTTTAGGATTAATACAGGTAAGATTAATCTCCAACAGCAGTTGGAGAAGAAGACAAAGGGAAGCCTGTGCTGATGATACTATTTGCTTGAAAAATACAATAATACATAGACTGTCACTTCAGGCTTCTGCTGATTTCTTTTCATCTTTGTGTGTTTGAAGCCAATGAGACATCGTAAGAAAGCAGCAGACAAGAACCTGCCCTGCCGCCCGCTGGTGTGCGCGGTGCTCGGTGAGTATTGCCACAGTACCTGTGTGCTTGTGGTTCCCAAAAACACCTCTTGTTGGGCAATAGAAATATGAGGTTTGTGGCTTAAGTGGAGGGGTGGATGGACTGAGAAGGAGGACAGTTACATACTAAAGGTGTTTCCAACAGTGGAATGTCCGTCTCCATACCATACATTAAATCCAAGATTGCAGCTCTGTAGCAAGAAATCTTATACATATTAACAGTAAGCTTTGCAGAAGCTGGTTGGCCCCTTTGATACGAGTTACTAACTAACCAACTATATATAAATATATAAAAATATATATATTATAACCAACGAACAGTTGATAAATAAATTCAGTTTTAGGTAAGTATGGTAACAATTAGCAATAAGTACTTTGTATTGTATCATATCCTGTGATATGAGGATGGCAAACCTATGGCAAGGATATGTTTGTGAATATGTTTGCTGGGTATTTAGCTTTTTCTGGGCAAAAAACCAATAGCAATGTCAGTAGCTAGGATTGGTTTTGCCTGTGGATATGGAGGCATCATTAAAAGCTTTTCATGCAACACATGATTAAATTGTGACTCTCATTACTGTGGAGGCCAAAAGAATAAATGGGTTCAGAAATGGATGAAGCCTGGATCCCTGAATGACTCTTAAGCAGGATGGTATGGAAGTAGTTTTAGACTCCAGCATTTTCAAACTTGTGCTTGTTGAAGCCAAGACACAATGAAGAGATCTCATGCCCTCTTTCCCTAGACTGTTTCTAGTCACCGTTGAGTCATACTGCTGGGCTATAAGTGCCCTAGGAGGTTATAGCTCACAATTGATACCACTGGCATGGGATAGGGATTTTATGCTGAAGTTGTGTTGTGCACACACACATTCAGTTATCATTTATTAGCTGAACCATAGTAATTTATCTCTTTCAATTATATTTCTGTATTTTTTGCTTCTTATCCTCACACTGGGAACCCTTAAATGGGCAGCCCATTCTCCTTTTTTCTTTTTCTCCCCCCCACCCCCAAATTAGTCTTAAGTAGAAGCCTAACCTGTGGTGAGATCAAACTAGCTTTACTTCAGAATTTGTTTTAGGGAAAAATAGGTGTTACCTACAATGTCTCTTTAAGTAAACTTCTGTTGTTTCTTGAAAGAATAATTTTCTAAAATGTGCTTCTTAATGGAGTTTTCCATTAGTGACAAGGCTTGAAATACAAGAGCAATTCTAAACATCAGAATTCATTGTGTAGTCTTTGTTTGACTATTAGTGGGGGAAGGTGTATGGGGAAGCAGTGCCTCAAAGCAAAAGGGTACAGTATGTACAGTCAGTTTCCAGGAGTTTCTTTTCTAATTCTAGAGGATGCCTAGTGCTCTTTAAAACAAACAAACAAAAAAAAGTGAAATTCCTCTCATCTAAGCAGGACTGTTGTCTGGTAGAGGTAGGTAGGTGGGCCAGTTTGATTTCCTCATAGTCTACAAGAAGTCACCAGTAGCCAGCTCAATACTTACTTAATCATTTTCTTTTCTGTCAGATTTGATGGTGGAATTCATTGTAACACACATGATGAAAGAATTTCCTATGGATCTCTATGTGTAAGTGTTGTGGGGTAACTCACTGTGATTTCATTTGAAGTTTGAATTCGGGTGGACTTCTGCTCACAGAGCAATCTTCCTGCTGAAATAACACTGTGGCTGGTGGAGAGCACGATGGCTTTTCATGAACTCTTCCAGTAACTTTTTCTACTTCTAAAATCCTTTGTGTGCCAGAAAATTGAAAGTGAAATGAATTTCTACCTTTCAGACTGTTTTCCTAATCTACTTGATCTAACACAAAGAGCTTTTCAGCCTAAAAGAAGTTTCATAACACAAAGTCATTGCAAGAATTCCCACTTCCCAGAAGATGAATCTTGGTCTAGAAACAGAAAAGACAGTTTTAAAAACCCAGGGATGACTGATGTGAGGCCTGGAAGGCAATGTGGAGAGGAGGAGAGGTTTAAGCCTGAAATAGCTTGCAAGGGGTAAAACTTAGCAATGGGCAAAAGGAGACAAGAGGACAGAGCTACTCATGAGCACTGCATGTGTCCCACAGGGGCCCCTCAAATGCTTTTGTGCTGCTTTAGCCTGGAGGGCAGAAATAGGATTTAGGCAGATTGTTGGCTTTGCTCTGACTGTTTGTACAGTGCTGAATTTCCCTAAGGCACGAACAGCACTATATTCCATAGAAAAGATAAAGACACAGGATGTTTTCCCTTAAGGTAACTTTTCAGCATGTTCTGATTTTGCCCACATAACCCTGCAATTACAGTGCCTTTTCAAAGGTTGTATAGTTCAACTGAGTTTGTGTGAAATGGTTTTTTAATGACAATTGCAGAATTAGTTGTAGATGGGTGTAATGCACTGGAGTTTTTCACAGGAAAGGTTTGAACTGCTTGGGCTCAGAAGTAATGTCACATTCAGAAACCCCATGAGACTAAAAATAATGAGCAGTAGCAACCACCAGTGGACATCTGTATCCATTCATTTTGGCATGTTTGTGCAGTCCTTTCACCACACTCCTGTCTGAAACCATCCCATAGCAGACGCAGTTATTGCAGACAAAGTGGGTGTTCTGAATGCACAAGTAGTGTCATACTTCTCTGCAGTACATTTAAAAGGTGACAACATGAAGCTGCTCAAGGGCGGGCGTATTAATATTTAAAAGAGAAGTCCAGATTGCTTACACTAAGGGGGCTTTTTGTCTATTATGTGTATTATGAATCCTCAGCACAAAACTAAAAAACAGAGATACCCCAGCGGGATGGATGTCTTCATAACTAAAGCAGTTTCACAACTAAAGCAGTGTACTTTGGGAGTCTAGGCAGGGGTACGAGAGCTGTTATGCCCCTTCTGATCCCTTTCTGTCCATGCCTTGATTTCACAGTAGCTGTATGCTACTGTGTACAATCATGAGATTTCAGTGATGAGATGTGCATGCAGATTATTTTGCATTAAGAGCTATTGTTATTATAAAGAAGTGTTTTAGCCATTAGCAGATTGTCTCTGGTTAGTGCCTTAAATAAGGTTTGGCTTTTTTTTTTCTTGTAGAGGCCAATTTTAGACTTAGAGCCAACAAATATGTAGGTGAAAAGGTGCTGGGCATTGCCTGATATCAGTAACATCAGAAATAGGGAGGTCTCTTCCCAGAGTGATTACTGTTCCTGATCTGAAGACAGCTGTCTATCCTAGATGGTTTGCTTCCTTTTCTTGGTTGAATTTATGAGAATGCAATTTGAAATACAGCACTTACTGTGATGCTCAGCGATTATAAATGGCGTTACTTTTGTTCATTCAAAGTTAGTTTCAGTTCTTACCTCATTGTGGTATTTTTGGGATGATCTAAAGGTCTGAAAAGAATAAGGTACACCTTCTGCATATTTTTTTCTACAGCCTTATTTTTAAAGCCTGCTGTTGAAATCTTCACACCATTTTGAACAAATTCCTTGCAAATTTCTAGGATTTGATTTCTCTGTGTTTAACTGATGTGTAATACCTTTCATCAGTGTATTTTCAGAAAGATGTTCACATTAATGAGATGTTTTTGAGAAATAAGGATTTGGGGAAAAAGGAATTTTTCTTTTTTGAAGCCTTCCTTCTATTTTTTCTAAATGTCAATAACTAAAAATAGCTTGACCTAACAAATTGAAATTTGTTTATATTTTTTTGTCTTGTCCTTAATGATAGCTAGTGTTAGAGAATTTACTCATTATACTGTATATTTAGTTCTGATATTGTTTGTGAAGAATGTTTGTGCACCTGAGAGTTTCTATGAGTGCTAGATGCTATAGAGACCTACTGGATTATTTGGAGACTTGACAAGTACACTAGCTGTGTTGGGGGATTCCGAAGTTCATATGTGTAGTGCTTGATCATTCCAAAACTCCACCTAAATTATTTTTTAAGGAGATTGGAAAAATGAATAGAAATATCTATTTTTTTTAATGCAATTAAACCACACACCTCAGTCAAACTAAAAATCCTGCAGTTTTTTTTGACACTCTTATTTCCTTTACCCTCATCATTTGGGCCAAAGAAACTGAGAAACTCCACTGTGTCCAGATTTTACAATAACTTGCAGTATCTCGTACATATGGAGCCAACAAGTTAAGTAACTCATTTTGTAGAGTTTATGAGACTCTCAAGTAAGGGTAGGAAAGAGTGGAAAGTGTTAATTAAACAATGAATATGCATTTGTGGTCAGTCCAACCCAGTTGAGCTTAAACAGACGTACAGGCCCCTTTCTTTCATTTTGTCTGATTCTTTTTTGGTTTCCTTTAAGAGCTCAAAGCCACGAGTCCCATCCTCCTCTGATAGTCTTAGAGTTTGTCTATTTCTCTTTTGCAGATTTCGGAGACATTTCCAGGTTTGATGTAAAATTCGTGGAAAATGCAATGTCATTAATGCTTTGCCCTCTCTGTTCCAGACGGTGCATTCAGATTGTGCACAAGCTGCTGTGCTACCAGAAGAAATGCAGAGTGAGACTTCATTACACCTGGAGGGAGCTCTGGTCAGGTACTTTGCATCTGCAGTGGCAGTCAAACAGGAAAAGCCCAGAGCAGTGGCTGTTTGGTGGCTGTGACTGCTTGTTCCATTGCTACAGGGTTAAACAGCAAGCAGCAGTTCTGTTAAAGCATCTTTATTTTGCTTCTCAGTTGCTACATGCAAATTGCCTCTTTTGGAAAGCCAGTTCATTATCATAATGGTAGCTAATTTACTTTCTTGTCTGACCATGATCACCATGGTATCCAAATGTCTTTGTTTTTCTGTTTCGTTACCTGAGTCCCTGTTCACCTGACTGGAGAAATGGAGTAATGTTTTATGGAGCAGTGTTTCTCTCAGGTATTTGTGAGTAGAAGGGAAACAGACTCTTGGCTAAAGGGAGGTGGACCTTACTTTTCCTTTTTACTGTCAGAGCTGCATACACATAGTGTGTGCAGCCCCTTCTGAAGAGAGCAGCCTAGAAATGTCAGTGTGAGGGAAGAGAGGCTTTTAATTCTGACCTTTGAGTTGATGGTAGATAAGTCTGTTTCATGCCACTTGTATCCAGAGATAGATAAATATTACGGGGTTTGACATAATCTACTGGACATAGCTTTGTAGGACTCTTACATGATGCAATTATTGCGTGGGAGGTCTGAGGAAGGGAGTTGCAGAATGGATGATGAGACCTAAAAGGCGTTTTTGGTGGTTAGGGTGTGTGCTTCTGTTCTTATCTAGCAAGCACTGAAGTAGCTCAGCTGGGAAAGTACAGTTAATCCCCTTGCTGTTGTGGCTTAAACAAGAGCTTTATGAAAATTCAAGGGAACATGGCCCTAATTGTGTATTTTTGGAGCTGTGCTTGAGACCCAGGATCAGCGGCTTGCCTGGTGTAATGCAATTCCCATCAGAAATTCGAGAGAGGAGGCTTTTGAAAAAGGCTATGATGAGTGGTTTGTGAAGTTGTTCTCAGTTAACACTGAGTACTTACCTTCAGTAGCCTTCCCCAGCTGAGTTGAGGGTACAGAGAAATGAACCAACAACCTGAGTCACTTTCAGTTATTAAATTTTCACTTTGTGTGACATGTGGCCCATTCAGACTTTCTAAATTATTCCCGCAGAAGGTGAAACGGGTGCCAGTAATTAACGGATTAGCGATTTCTTTTCAGTTGTTTTCATCAGAACAGAGCCCCTAGAGGCATGGCTGCAGTGTAGTGCCTGTAAGGAGAAGTGTGTGTACAATGTGGGTGTCTTTTGTGAATAGAAACTGCATCTGACAGGATGTTGATATCCTCTCGATAATTACCAGTGAACCAGAGCCATTTCTGTTTGACCAGGCTGGGCTGGATCTTTCCTACACACTGGCATTATGGAAGTTTCAAATATAATACCTTTTTGCTTGAAGGTATTGTTCCAGAGTTCAGTGAGCATACTCTTAGGCATCTTTCAATCCTTAACTTTACCTATTTATGGGGGGGGAAAAAATAAAAATCCTTGCTGCACGCTGAGATTCAGTGTCTTGGGATATTCTAGTTAGCTGTCTCTAATTAAATGGTGTTTGTATAGTGCTTTGGAAACATAAAGGGCCTCAGAAGTATTGAGTAGTGCACATACTTCGAAAGCAAAGCAGTAATGTAAAAAGCACTTAAGTTGATCAGGTTTCTGTGAAGGACTTGGAATGTCTGCACACCTGATGTAACTGAAGAACTTCATGCTTACTATGGATTTCTGTGTGTTTTAGGGAGATCCTCTCATGTGGGAGTAAAGTACTGTAAGAATGTTTAAAAAACTTTTTTATAGGATGTTGAGGTGAACAGACAGATTCTTCAGTAGCTGCCAAGTGGTTTATACAGGCTGGAAAGCCCTGGATGGAATGGTACACACACCTGTAAAAGGGCGCATCCTGGCTGCTCCACGCGTGCTTCTAGAGTGCTGTATGTTCCAGAGTAAGCGCTAATTGCCAGCCCTATCTTGAGATCTATTACATAATTAACTCTTATCCTTGTCAGGGTTGCTCTTTGATTACCCAGAGTGCTGCTGCCCTTGATGTGAAAGAATGGCTCTTTCTGTGGTCTTGATCGAAGTGACAGAAAATTCCAAACCAGAGCACCTGGACTTGTGAATTAATTTCTATCCTTCATATGACCACTGGGTTTTTATTTTGGTTTGAGGACTTAGTTATAACTGGATGAACAACTAAAAGAGAACAGTTTTTTACTGTAAGGTCTGAGATCTCAGGTTTCCTCATCAGGTGTGCTTTACAGAAGGTGTTCAAGCCCACACTTGTCTTCTAGAATGACAAGGTGTGTGATGAGTGAAGCAATGCCCCTGTGGTGCAGCATGGATAATAGCAATGGAGGCCCCCCAGCAGGGCTGAGTGGAACAAAGAAGCTGGAGGGAATTGGTGTAAGGAAGTATTGAAAGAAAGGGAGGGAGTTCTACCTGGCACGTAAAAGGAGGAGAGTTTTTTCAGGCAGAAAATTGAGTGGGGGAAGAAGACAAAGAGACTACTGTGGGGTAGGTAGTCAGTATAAGGTGCGGAGGAACTGAGATAAAGGTTGTAGGTGGAAGCAGTAGCAATGTATGGAGCTTTCTGTTCACTTGCCAATTCTAATGTTAGCTAGTCTCTAATTAAGGAAAGCCACTCGTGTGTCATCTGATTGATTGATGCTCTTCCTTTGTGAGTGCTTTGTCTTCAGTATGGAAGGCCAGCAGCACTTTGAGAAAGTTTCTGCATTTACTTTTCTGATTTTAAGTTGCAATGATGGCAGAGAAAAGCTGCAGAGCCAGGTGTTCGGCATCTCTCAGGACACATAATGCTTTTTATGTAGTCTGTAATACCTTATACTTTTTTGGATATACCACTATGTGGCATATTGTTTACATATGATCTTATTTCTGTTGAACTTCCTTTTTCAGCATCTGAGCTTACAGAAGACCAATATTTTTAGTCTTTGGACTGACATCCAGCCTTAGCTCCTCTATTAGAATAATTTTTTCATATTAAGTCAAGGGGCCAGGACTATGGCATTTGAAGCAGTTTAAGTCTCTAGCTGTGCAGACCAGATGACCAGGAATGTTTAGCTGACAGAGAAAGATGCAGGAATTTGAAAGCTGGAAACAGGACTGACAGAAAGGAAAATCTGTGGGTGGCAGAAGTAGTGTGTATAAGCTGACTGTAGCTATAAGTAGTGTGAAAATAAATACCAGATCGCTAGTGGAGCTAAATTCCAGAATATCTTAAAAGTAATGCTGGAGAGTAAAAAGCAGTTGTACTTTGATTAGCCTATGAAACTGATTGGCAAGTGCATTTACTGAGAGGTAGGACTAGACATTCAGATCCAGACATGTATTTCGATCTTGGTTCTCCTTTAATAGCCTTTTTCAGCAGATTATTCACTTCAGTTCCACCATCTGTGATTAGTGTGCAGCTGTATTAGCACTGTGGAAAACATTCAGGTTTTTCATCTGTGACAGTGCACCACTGCTGGTGACTAGCCTGGAAATTTGGCCAAGGTCAGAAACTTTAAGTGGGTATGTCTGTGTTGACCTGTTCCCTTGCAGACATTTTGGCCAACTGGAAATCTGGACAGTTATGCCAGCTACCTTATGGTTTTTAAACATTGATTTACTGGATGTCAAGTGTAATTTATATACCTGATAAGGAAACTCAACTCGGTAGCAGCCAGTTCCCTGCTCTCAGAAACAGCCCGTTATGCCCAATATTTTTGGGCTAGTTTGTACAGCACTTGAGTGATGGATGGTGCTATATATATGTTGTTGTTGTTGTCAAGCATGTATAAGCTATGCCAAAAGAGTTTTCATGAGTCATTTAAGCTTTTTATATAAAAAGACCTCATTTCTACAACTCCTCCCACCTCAAAATTAGCAATGCTTGAGCAATTCACTCTGAGCTTAGGGGGTGCAGGTAACTTCTTTGCAGTTGCTATGGTTTGCTTTAAGCAAAACCCATGTTTAAAGAAACAGAAAAGCAATTCTAATATAGACTTATAATAGCAAGAATAGAGCATAAAAAAATCTTAAACATAATGATGAATAATAGTGAAATTGCATTCAGTTGCCCTAATAAATAGCTAAGTAGGATTAAAAGTGGGCTTTGCCATTAGTAGGTATTGAAGATGAATTTCCAAATAATTTTAACGTAAGTTATAGTTCCTTATCTTGTAGCTTAGTTAATTTGATAGATGCAGAATGCACTATTAATAAAGGTGCTTCAGATATGTAGCACTATCAAAAAGTTAATTTTTCTTCTTTTTCAGTTTAGAATTATCAAAGCAGACTTTGCAACGCTACTAGACAAAATTTCTTTTTTTTTTTCCTTTTTGTAGACTCGTCAGATCTTTCTGCCAGGTTCTGTATTTATAACATGAGGGTAATATTGCTTTCAAAATCTTTTTGGGTGAATACTAAAGAGGTAAAAGGTTCCTCTGTGGAACATCTTAAAATAAAGAAGCAATTTTATGGGGGGAGTAGAACCTGTCCCCCTGCTTACTTGGAGTATATGTAACTCTCTTGCCCTTATGCAGTGCATATTTAAAGTGTATTGCTTAGTCACTTTTCAGTCACATAAATAATAAAGCAATATTGATTACTGATAGTAATTGTTACCTATGCCGTTTCTGGTTCTAAACCATTGATCAGGTCTCCTTCATTTATATTGCTGAACTGGAAATCAGGTAGTGTGTCTCCCCTTCATCTCTAATACCGCTGTCACTGTCACATTCTGCAGCAGCTACCTGGCAAGAGAAGCTTGTCTTGCAGTTCTTGTGGAGGCAGGATTCATGTACTGATGTTCCAGACAGTCTAGTTCACTAGTAAAGTGCCTGATCACTAGATGCCATGAGAGTTTGCAAGATCATAGAGCTTGATCATTGGCAAATGACTTAAAAGATTTTAGGGAAAAGACTTAAAAACATAAAATTTGACCTTCTTACAAACTTGCAGAATGTCTTCCATGGCTTTAAAAAATGCTGCCAAGGTTCAGGATTCAACAGTGCTGTCTTCTGCATGCTTGTGAAGTCTTTGCAGTTCAGAGGAAGCAGTCATGACTCAGCTGATGGTATATTAATTTCTGTACAATGAGGAATTCTCTAATGTTCTAACAAAGAAAGAAATGTCCTTAAGCTTTGAAAGATGTTGAAACATAAGAGAATGGTCTCTTCAGCACAGTATCTTCAACGGTAACTAATAAAGATCATGTGTAGGAATAGGGTAGAAGATATAGGATGCTTATGTGTGAAGTGTAAAATGCTTTCATAAAATGAAATCTGGGGTGAGTACGAAGAACATCTGTTTGTTAAATGGTTCTACTTGAAGAGTAGAACTCTACTTTGGGAAGACAAAGAAGTAAATATATGAGACTTGACCTTTCAAATACCTTTCAGCAGAAATGCATTCTGACTTCACTGCACTGCTTGTAAACTGTAAAGAGAACTATGGAACAAATGGTAGAGTTTGATTGTCTTTGTAGGTCAACACATTCTACCTAATTCAGGCTTTACCTGGTGCTCACCATCTCATTTCTCCATGCCTTTTGAAGTGGGAGGCTGGCCCAGCTTTTCAGAGTGGCACATCAAAATCTCCATGTGACTGAGAGCTCCCAGCCATGTGCCATATGCCATGCTGGAGATTTGGGATTTCGTGAGCCCTTTGAGTACAAAGTGATACTGGCTTTTTAGAGTGCCACCTGACTGTGAGGGATGGGGCTGGCAGTGGGAAGGATGGGCTCCCTCTGCTGTTCCCAGAGGTAGTGGCAGCACCAGGAACTGAGAAGGAAGAAGCAAGAATAGTGTTCAGGCTGGTTAAAGATGCAAGGGGAATGGGAGTTCTGAGTTAATGGAATGGGTAGGTCTTTAGAGGTGGAAAGGACCTCGACCTGGGAGAATGGAGAGTCTAAGGTGAAAGGGAGGTTATAATGTGTTAGGAGGAATAGAAGACCCTGAGTAGAGTCTGGGTAGGGTGAGATCTAGGATTAGAGCATTAGGGAGGCCGGCAGGTGTTACTGGATAGAAACTTTGTGTTAGAAATCATTGCACGATACAAAAAGGGAGTTGTTCATCAGTTTTAACTTTCAAGGATGGAATGAATATCCTTTTTTTCTATTCTCTTATTTGAATGACTTGCTGGGACCATTCTCTGGTTTAGGAAACTGAAGAATGAGAGCTAGCATTTAGCTTAGTTGTGTATCCTGGGTATCTATAATGCGTGAAAGAGGAAAGGATGTTTTCTTCTCAGAACGATGTTTTGACAGTTTTAGACGTGTTTATGGCTTCTTTCTGTGTCAAGAAGGACTAGACATGACTTCACAGGTCTCATTAGCACCCCGTGGGCAGAGATGCTTACCTCTAGGATTGCAAAAACAGTGAGGTCTTTTAGTATTCTGATGAATTGGATCATTAAGTTGAAGTTTTTGAGTTAGTGGAGTTAGTGTTTGGTTTTTAAGTGCCTCGGTAGATCAGTGTAAAAATTGTGATTGTTGCATTTTATGCAAAGTCCTTGTCTATGGCAACTTAGCTCCTCTTAACTTGTAGATGGCTGACCAGCAAGCTTTATATCCTCTTCCTTGTCTTTGGAACTGAAAGAAAATAGATAATGTTGACCAGCTACTTATTAGGAAGCCCAACAGGTTTACAGACACTTGTGCTTGTTGACTTTAGTGAAGTTTCTGAGGATGTGGATTGATTCTGAAAACCTATTGGAAAGGATATAGTTTCTCACACAAACTAAAGGCTGTAACTGTTGTGTGCCATGAAATATGCAGTGGGAATTAGCAGCCCTTAGAGGGTCCTGTTTTCTTTACTCATAGGAGTGCTGATGCTTGGGACGTGTGGTACTGTGTTGGTACACGGTTTGTTCAAGGTTGGTGCAACTGTTAGTCCTTTTACCTATTTCAATGAATTTAGGAAAGGAATTACATTGAAAGGTAGTTCTATAAAATAATTTTTGTTTGTAGTTGTTGTATATGTTGTGGGTTGATATTCATTGATTTATTTAATTTGTACTCCTGGAAGCACTCCCATATTGCCCCAGAAAACCTCACTCCCATTTTACAAAGACCACTTGCAGGCAGAAGCATGTGTGAAGGTCAGAAGGAAGACTGCAAACATTTGCTTGTAGTCTGCTGCCATTCTCGCCTGGTGGGCCAATTTCATGTTAACCCTTCCCCATTACCTCCTTCAGCCAAAGCTGGAATATTTTTGTGGTAAGAGCACACAGCCATTTGGTGAAATGTCTCGGTATAAATCTCTTAAAGAAGATAGTGTAAGAAATGCAAAATCTCAGTGGCTTTCTTGTAAAAGAGGATGTTCTAAATTCCATGCATGGGTTGTTTTTGGGAAGCATCTGTTTTTACTTAAATCTTAGTCTTCTGTTACTTAATTCTAGTTACCTTTACTTTATGTTAACATATTTTAATACTGATAATAAAGAGTTTTGCCCTGATAGCCAGTGGACATAAAAAGAAAAATACAAGAATCTGTGGCTGTTATTGGTCACCTGGTGACATGAGGATGGGAATTCATCCACAGAGGCTTGCTCAAATAAGCACAAAGGGAATTTAGTCATTTGCATGGACAAAAGTCTAGCAAGCTTTTGGTCATCCTGCCTCAATCTGGCAGGTCTCATCAGGATATGCTGCCCTGTCCTGCAAATTACTTTTTAAATAAAGTTAGCAAACACTGGAGAACTGGCTTGTGAATCCCTAACAGTTTGCAGATCGTAGGAGATAGTGTGAAAACTTCTCCTGGGAAACGGTCCCATTGATGATAAAGTGTTGCAGTCAGCTGTTCACAGCCCTTTCTTTGTCTGCACAGAGGGGTTGCAGCATTCAGAATGCAGCGATTTATCCCTGCCCCCTTTTTGTTTTCAAACAGCAGCACTCCCGGCTTCCTTACCTTGCTATCTTTCCATGTTCTCGCACAATGTTTCTGCTTTTTCTCCAGATTCTCCTCCTTTTCTGTTTTAAAACCCTCTGCAAAAATGTGCAACCTTAACTCCCAAGACTACTGTTTAATTAACAGTGTGAACCTACACTGTCAGGCAAAACAGAACTGAGCTGAATACTTCCCTTTTCTCTAAAGAGGAATGAAGCTTGTGGGTGTGTGCTTTTTTATTTTTTACTTCTAAGAAAAAAAGCATATTGTTCATCCGAGCTTTAGCTTAAGTTGGAAAATTTGCGTTCTTTCTTATTGCTTGCTGGATTGCCATCCAGCAGCATTGCTCTGGCTTCAGCAATCAGCATTTCCATTAAGCTTGCAATTTTCACACTGTTGGCTCCATTTAGGTGGGAACAGTGAGTACCAGGGATGGGGGCTGTAGAAAGAAAGTAAAGGGTTGGAAGAGAAGTGGCCTGTTCGACTGATCCTGGGAGCGCTGGGTTATGCCAGCATGTCCTCCATCCCTCTGGCAAGCTGTTGATTCTCATTAAGAAAACAGGCTGCTTCCATGCTTGTACCCTGAGAGTCATGGGGAGAAGAAGGAACAGCTGCAGAGTGCTGGTGCTGTTGATGGGGAGCCTGCCAGCAGCCAGCTGCTTTCTGCCACAGAGCTGTGGTGGCCTGGAGGAGGAACCTGGCAGTGCCTGTGGCAGCAAGCAGGGAGGCAGCGTGGCTGTGGTTAGAGGAGTGTCCAGCCAGGTAATTGTTACGGGGGGGGGAGCAGGGTGCTCCCTCCTGATCAGAGCAGAGGAAAGGAGCTGAACCATGTTGACTGGTGATGTTGACAGAGCTTTCATTGCTTCCCCTGCTCCCCTGAGTGGGGACTGCAGCACTGGTGCAACAGTCTTGTTTTCTAGCGCTTTGGCTGATTGACAGGAAGCTGCAAGTGCTGTCAGTGAGTAATTGGTTCACTTGTCCAAGAATGCTGGGATAGTTTGTGCCTCAGGGAGTTCTGGTGCATTAGTTTGTAACAGCAATGTAACTATTTCTTGGACACGCTTCCTATTCCTACAGCTCTATCTGGAAACTACCTCTGTTGGTTCTTTCCTGTCAAACCCAATCTGTAGATACTCATCTCCTGCTGAATTTGTTTTGATCACTGTTCTGCTGAGTGCCTGCCAGTGCTGAATGTGGCCAGATCTGCACCTTTTAACACTCTGGTCATCTCAGGATGTTGTATTTGAGCCTTTTGCTGCCCTAATTCTGAATTGCCTTTCAGTTACAGCATTTACTACAGGTGATTAGTCTGTTCTGGGGTTTCTTCTCCTCATAGCTGCACATTGGGCTGTATGGTTATCCTAGCTTAACCCTTGTGACTTTCAGTCTAGAACAGAAGACTGGACTGGTCTGTTACGTTGTGAGAATCTGTTCTTTCCGTATTCTGTGCTTTAGTCTCCCTCATGTAAGGAAATCATGCTGTATTTTGGAATCTGGAAGAGCGTTATGAGAAAGCATTGCTTGGCCAATTACTTCTCAACAGGCATTTGATGTTGACCAGTTAGAGGCGGAGCACTGTGCATAGGTGGGCCTTTCATCTGACCAGGTACAGCCAGAGCTCTTTTTGTTGCTCTGTTGATGTTTCCAGTGCTGTTGCAGGTAGAGTAGTCTGGTTTGCTCTTTTATGTTGGAGGAATTGAAGCACAGAAAGATCAGTGCTGCTTCTTGAAGAATTGAATCCGTTTTCTTCTCAGTTCCAGTCTAGTGTGCTAAACCTTAGCAGATCTGGCTTGCCATGTGCTACAATGAGTGGAATGGACCTTGCCTTCAGAGTATGGAGATGTGAACAGGCTAGCTATGGGAGGTCCAAGGTGGTTACTGTACTGCTGAGGCACTCATAAGCAGATGATTTCTCTGCGGCATGGAAGTGTTGCCCATATGTCATTATCAACTGCCTTTTAGTGATGTGTGGGTGGGGATCCTCGTAAAGGTGTTGAGACATGTAAAGGAGGACACTGAATGGTGCAATTGTAATTTCCAGAGAGAATGGGAGAATCACTGTTCTTGCCAGTGTGCCCTGAAAGTTGAAGGGTAGAAAACTGGAGGATTTTAGTAGAGCACAGGATCCTGCTAATCCATACTGAAGATGAGGAAACCTCGCATCTCTCTTTCTCCCTTGCTCCTCCATTATATACACCATTAGAAAATTTTTGACCTGTAAGCGCAGCAGATGCAGTGACAGAGGCCTCCATACTGTGCTGAACCCATCCAGGCTCTCATTGATGTGTGTCTCAGGGCTGTTCTCTTCTGCTCCATTGTGCAATAACACATCAGAACCTTCTCATGCTCCTGGCAGAATCTGTGCTACATTCTGATTTGCCAAAGTGATGGTACTACTACTTCTTTTTTTCACCTTTTCTCTTAATCTACCTCCACGGTCCTGTTGCATTACACATGATCCAAAGAGTGAATACTGAGACACTAAATTAAACAAAAACTTTGCATGAATCTCAGTTTGTCTGGGGCTGAATATACTTCTGTTTTAAACAAGGTTTACAGGCATAAGTCTGCTATGGGAATAGGAATAAAGGAAGGAGTGAGTGAAGGGCATCTGTCCATAACAGGAATTACCTCCTTTGTGGTAGAAGAGGAGATTCTGGCTGCCCACAGTCTCCTCACGGAGGATTGGCTTGAAGAAGGGCAGCAAATCACTGAGCAGGAGTAATGCTGCTCCTTGGCAGACAGACCGGCCACAAGAGCTGATAAGGGAAGTGCCTGTCTTCAAAAGCAGCTGTGCAGTAGAGGAGCTAAGAGCCTCTTTCTCTGCAGTCACTTCAATTTAAAAAGCAGGGAGAGTATCTGTAAAAGCTGGTGATGTCACTTTTCATCCTTTGGCTATAATAATCCTTAGGAGAGAAAATTGCCTAAAAACCAACCTGTATGCTTTACATGACTTTCACGTACAGCCAATCATATGACTCTGTGTCCACTCAGCATGGTTTTCTACTTGGTTTTGAGGCCATAAATGTAGGTGTTCAAAGCTGTGTTCTCTTCTTATTGATTTAAGAAGCATAGTCAGTGTGCTCAAAATGAGGAGCATGAAAATACTGTTAGCTGCTTGTTTAGTTTAGATACAGCTTCCTCCTTGTGTTGCCAAAGAAGTTCTAGTGACAGTGCTGTATTGTGAAATTATGGATGTTTTGGGTGTATTGGTCCTGCCAAGGGATGCCAAAGACAGGTATCTTTAAGGGGAAAAAAAAAAAAGCTCTAGAGGCTATTGCAAAAATGGTGCTGTTTTCCAGTTCGTGTTGAAATAGATCTTGTGCCCAAACTATCCTTCACTGTTAAATCTTGGAGCACAATTTGGGATAAGGTGGCTGAGCCCAAGCAAGGGTCACAGTGTTGTCAGCTGCTGTGCAGCCGAGAGACTGAACGGCTCCTCTGTTGGGGGGGGAAGGATAATTTCCTGGCTGGTGTGAGAGGGCAGCCTGCAGATGGGCTACTTGAGGCAAACAGTTGATTGCAGCAGGGAAAAAGTGACACATCTGGTTTGGCTTCAGATTGCTCAGCAATAGTAGCATCAGTGCCCTGTTGGAGCTCAAGGGCAGAGGGGTGTTCAGCCAGTTGGACATTTCCTCTAAAAGTTTATTTTGTGTGTGTAATTGTTGCTGAAATGCACTGGGCACATGAAACTGGATCTGAAAGTTGGTAATCCTGAAAACTCCAGGGCATAGCTGTCCTCATTTTCAGTACAGAGTCTGCCTTACAAGCAAACTATAGAGACATAGGAAAGAGATTTAAGGGTTCATGTTCCACAGTGATCCTGTTCCTTAGAGCCACTTGAGCACAGGCTGCTGCAGAATGTGCTGGTGTGGAAAAAGATTGGTTACTCTTTTAGTGTTCATGTAGTGCATATCCTAATTAGCAGCACTGCAACTTTTTTAGGAATGTGTGGTTTCCAAACAGTTGGATAGATTTATCTGTATAGTGCTCACAGTGTCTGTAAACCTGGTGGGTTAGTTCTTCTCGCCGGACTCTGAGTGCAGCACTGAGTTTCCTCTTCATGTGAAGCACGACCCTCTCCTTCCTAGTTCTTAGGGAGGGACAAGCACAGATCAGCGGTGAGTAGTGGGGCTGTGATGCCATGCAGTTCAGATATAAAGGCTTATTTCAAGCAGTAGTAATCTCTTGTCTTCTTTCTAACTGGAACAGGAAAATGAAACTTAAGCAAATTCTTCACAATAGCTGGGACAAACGTAGGAGCTGGTGTTGGGGTAGAACAGAGCAAGTTCTCCTTCGAGTGTTGTCACCAGTATAGAGCAGTGCAAGTGCTTCAGAAATACTGCAATAGGCAGTTGTTGGATGCTTGTCCTTGTCATTTGGTGAGTGCTTGTGCTCTAGACAAATACACTTGTTCTTTTAAAAATAGTGTCTCCCCATCAGGGGCATCTTTCATATTCACTGTGTTTGGATGTTCAGTGGCTTCTCGTCAAGGTGTGCAATCACCTGCTACAAAGGCCATTCAGCAGGGCTCTGTTGGGAGAGCAAGGGGCAAAGAAACAAAAGACTTCACACCACTTGTTGTAGGAAATCCAGAGCTCTGTGACTCTCCTTCCAGAAGCCCAAGGTGCTACCACCTGGTCACAAGCTGTGGCCGCGTGGACTTGAGTGGCCAGGAAAGAGGTAAAGTGATGCTTGTAACTATGAAATGGGGAGAGAACCAATGACCTGCCGTGACAGAGATTCAGGGCAGCTGTCTGCAGTCCAAGGCACTGACTGCAGGAGACTCTACTTTTTTACTGTGGAGGCTTGGTTACCTTGGCAACCTGTTTTTAGCTGGATCTCTGCTCCGGTAGAGAGCCCATCTGTACCTGCTACTTCTTTGTTTTGAAATAGCTGTTTTACAGAAAAATAACCAACATGAGTTATTTCCAGATCTGGTTTATTGTGGAATCTGGTTTCTGCTTTTGATCTCAGGAGTTTGTCTGATGATGGGGTGATAATGGTATGGGGAGTTCTGTGGCTGGATTGAATAGGTGTTAACATATCTGCTTCACGAGGTGGGATGCTGCGGTGGAAGGGAGAGATGTTATTGCTGATAGTTAAATCCTGGAATAGCTCTGAAAGATAAATCACTTGCATGTCTGGAGTTTGCAGAGAACTTTGTTCATTCTCATTTGCAGCTCAGCATCAGCCACCCCCATGTAAATTAAACTGAAGTAGCTTCTGTCTGTGATGAGTAAATACCCACCGTTTTGGGGGGCTTGTATAAACTTTTGATACTTGTGGTAAACTTCTAATATTGGAAAATAGAGGTTGCAGGACTGCATTCAGAATCTGACAATTTTGTTTAATTCAAGATCTGACCACTCTCTTCACATCTGTCTTTATACTGTAGGTTTTTTGGTTTTACCTTTTGTGAATACTTTCTAATCCTGAAGGGGGTGGGTATATAACTTTTGCCCTTACCTCATTCCCTGTGTGTGTTCTCCTCTTACACAGCCTGTACCTTTGGGCTGAAGGGAATGATCTGTTCTGCATTTGCTGTGGAGTTCTCCCAAACCAGAACAGATTTTTCTCACAAGTTACTGGGTAGCATGTGACGCTTGTGTAATGGTGGGGGGAAAAACAGATTAACAAATTCTGCTCATGCCTATAAGAAGTTGAAGTAATGCCTGATGTTGTTCTGCTAGATGCAGTTACCAATTAGTTGATAATAAAGACCTGTTTTTAAAGAAAAGTGTGTATAGCACTCTATCTTGACTTTGCAGGACATCTAAAGTCAGAGGTTTTAAGTCTTGAAATCTGTTGACTTCGGAGCAGAGTGTATATTAAGAACCTGTTATAGGCAGGCATCAGCTTTCAGTCCTGAGCAGCTGTAATGCAGAAGAAAATAGTTTTCTCTTTTAAAAATTTCTGCTAGAAAAAAACAAGATAAAGAACTTTGCACTTTGTTCAAGCACACTGAATGCAATTGTTTATTGTAAAGTCGGTTTGATTAAAGCATTTTTAGTGAACCTTTTTGTTAATTACCACTCCTACTAACTGCTGTTGGGTGGTTACAGCAGGAGCTTTTGTTGTTTCATTATTTAAGACAAGTGTGAACCAGATCTGTAGTCTTTACCGCCCAGCCCCAGATAACTGACACAATAAAGTGTTACATTCTTCCTTTTCCCAGTGCAGCAGCATTGACACAGAGCTACAGAAAAGCTGTGCTGCGGCTTTTTTGTTACTTTTCTTTAAAACTCGATGTATCAACAAGAGTGACAGTTTGGGGCTGACTGTGCATACATCATGTTGGTGATATATGAAACAGAAACGAGACAGTCGGATTCTCCAACCTGAAAACCCACTCCAGGATCTAGCAGATAGGAAAAGCTCCATGAACTAAGCTAACAAGAGACTTAGCTTGAGCCTGAGCAGATTTGATTGGTGAGTCAGTGAAATAGAATAAAAGTTGGGTGGTAAAATAGCTGTCACTTACCTGTCCAGCAGAGTATTTTAGCCAGAAAACCCACCACCAGCCCCTACATGTAAATTGATAATTTCTGATAAATTCTGAGGATAATCTCTGCAGCTGGCATTTAGGCTAGTTTACACCTGATAATGTAAATGCATCTGTATTTAGGTGACTTGTTGAAAATGGCTTTGTTTTTTATATTATTTTAAAACTACTTGTTTTCTCCTAGCCTTGATCAACTTGTTAAAGTTCCTCATGTCTAATGAAACCGTGTTGCTGGCCAAGCACAACATCTTCACCCTTGCTCTTATGGTGAGTACACACAAATCCTCTTATTTTTAACAACTCGATAGTGAATGAATCTTAAGAAAGAATTATAATCCTGAAAGGATTCCAGAAAGGATTTCTGACCTGTTAAGGAGATATGAGAAGGAGGCCACAAAGCAGAGGGATATCTCTGTGTTTAGTTTTGGTGGGTGTTTGGAAGGGGCAGTGCTTGCACTCACTGTAGGGTCTGCTTTTATTGAAATAAAGAAGTCTTTGTGAGTAAAGGCCTAATTTAATTTTCCAGATTTGACAGTATTGTTTCTTCTTCTGTGTCCTTTCGTATGCAAAATAGAAACATGTTTTTCTAGCCCCAGATAAAATAGTATTTAAGGTTCTTATCTGTCTCTTCTGTACTATAAGGAAAATAATAGATAAAGCAATGAAATAGTGTAATACTGTCTGCTGCAGTTGTGAGCTATTTCTTTGAAGGTTTGGAACATAGTTTGTATTGTTTCTGTTGCAGAATAGCTTCGGGCTAAATACTCTTGTAACTTCTTTTTACGTGCATAGGTTGTGAACCTGTTCAACATGTTCATCACTTACGGAGACACCTTCCTCCCCACTCCCAGCAGCTATGATGAGCTGTATTATGAAATCATTCGGATGCATCAGAATTTTGACAACCTTTATTCTATGGGTGAGTACCTCCTGACTCGCCAGGACTGCTGCTGACTGGAAATGAGGGTGGTGGAGGAGGGACCTTTGTGTCAGGTGTTTTCAGTCCACCTGCTTCTGATGTGTTCCTTGCTGACTGGATGTGTTTTGTGTACTAGGACATGTTTGATAAATTAAGAATTGAGGAACTGAGAGAAGTATAAACTTGTTAAAGGGATAATTTTTTTTTAAGTCAGAAAAAAAATAGGAACAGACTCCTTGCCTCTGTATCAGTCACCTACCATGGTTGGAAATATAAATTTGTCGTCAAAACAGAGTATGTGGTATGTCATGCATTTTCATGTAACTTGCTTCTACTATATTCAAACAGTTTCAAGTCAAAAGGCTGCCAAACCAGCCAGTACAGAGAAACACTCAATGCAAATAAGAATTTGGAAAACAATTTGAGAAACTTACAGCAAAAAGCTTGCTGTGCTAGGCACATCACATCTATTGCACTCATTGCCAAAACAACCAAGAAAACAGCCCTCACAAACCTGCTTTCGGTGACAAGTGAATCAGTCGACCGAAGAATGTGCCCACTGGCAAAACAGGGAGAAGCTGCCATCCTTCAAAGAGAGAGACATACTGGAATGCTACCAAGTGACACCCAACAGGGAAAAGAGGAAGGAATACATGGAGACATAATCAGGCAGTGTATACACAGGAGCCTGCAGCCCAGGGTAGCTGCAGCAGCAGTATGTCTGCATACTTGAAGCTATGAAGAAAAGGAATGTAGCTGTGTTCTTTGTTTGCTTTATTCTAGAAGGACCTTTCTTCTATTCACCCCCTACTTTCTTCTCAGTGCGATCACCCAATGAACAGCAGGAGTTAATATAAGCAACTAAGGGGAGTTAAAGGACAGACAATTGGCCACGACACTCTTCTGGCATGGGGGAGAACCATGCTCACCTGTATAAAAGTAGCTGAATACCCTCTGGAACTGCAGGCAAAAATGAACTGCTCTTTTATATAAATTTTTTACAGTTTTCAGCCGTTACATAAGGGATCACTTGGCCATTTTTGTGCCCTCTGAGTGCATAAGATTTTTTGCTAACCCATTTCTTGCTCCCAAAAATGTAGCTATTAAGATTTTTGCAAACCCGTCTCCTGTGGAAGCTGAAGGTTACTGGAATAGGAGAATAACAGGCTCAAATAGTTCCTCAGTTGGGTTGCAGAAGGCACACCTAACCTGTTGAAACAATTTGTCACATGAATGTTTTCCATCCTCCTACCTAGAGCAAACCCCTTTGAATTACTGTTGGAGATACCTGAATGGAAATCCTCTCTGAATACATTACTTCAGATATTCAAATACAGTACCTACTGTTTGACAAAACAATGTTATTCAGAGCTGACATCTTTTTTCTGCAGAGGACATGTAATGGTAGACTAGGAAGTGAGAAGGTAGCACTGTCTCAAGCTGATGAAAGCCACCAGATGACCTGACAGCTTCCTTTTGCTTGTCAGCCCATCTCTGGGACTACAATGACCCTTCTGTCCCCTGACCTTGGGGCATTTGTTAGCACAGATGAGAAAGCTACTCTGTCCTTTAGTTTTCTGTTCATGTGGTTGAAACTTTCTATTTTGGGAGTGGAGGTGGAATCTAATTGACTTGTTTTTTTTTTTCTTGTTTTGAAACTGAATGTTACCCATATCTGCAGGACTGGAAGCTTCTGTACTGCAATTATAGGCATGACTGTGCAGCCACTGTGCTTATGGATTCACTTGTAGCATCCATGTTTCTGGATGATCCTAAATTCAGATAATGAGCTGTCCCTTCACTTCTAAGTTGATGGTGAACCTTTCTTGTGGAATCTAATTTCCAGAAAACCCTGTTCAGAGAAAATTCCCTTTTATTCAGGCAATATGGAAATGAATCTGAACATCTGCTACAAGATCTGTTATTGTTTTGATGCATACCAAGAGATGTGCAGGTAACTACCACCAATAGAAACGCTACGTATTTTGACCTAAATAAATATTTTTGGTACTCTGGCAGAAAAGAATTGGATTCCCTAGAAGTTTTCCTGTTGTAGAATGTTTTCAGATCTGCTCTTAAGTCTGTCAGAGACCATCTGTGCGACAGAACACCACCCTTGTTCCTATAGGGAGTGTTTTCTTCTAGGCTAGTTTGTAATTCCCCTCTGCAATTCTGGATAAATGGAGATGTAAAGAATCCATCATTGCTGGAGAGAGTTTAATCTGCAGGATGTAGTCCAGCTCAGATGGAATCTTGCATAAATAGGAGCAGGAGGACAACAGAATGAGGAATAATAGTTATGCTAGACATGGATCACTGCCCTGTTTCTGGGGGAAATGAAGTGTACATGTGGTGATGAAAGCAGGACCTGGGTTCTTCTGTCCCTTCTGCTTCCTGTCTCGGAGTCACTATTTTTTTCTGTTCACCTCTTCCATGTTCCTTGTGTTTCTTAGATGGGCTTTGAAGGGAATATCTGCCTTGGATCACAGGTCGTCTCAAAGAAGACCTTTGTTTTGATATGGTTCCTGGACTTACATCTTGCCAGAGCAGATTCCTTTTTTTTTTTTTGCTTTTAAATTAGAAGACTGCCAGTTCTGTGCCAGCACTGTTAACTGTCTTCTCCTTTCAGTTCTAAGGCTGTCTACCAATGCTGGTCAGTGGAAAGAGCCTGCAAGCAAGGTGACCCATGCATTAGTGAATATTAGGTAAGGAGTGCAATTAGTAACCATTTTGAAGATTGCGTCCTGTGCAATTAAATTTTTATCATGATTCTTTCACATTTTTTTTTAATAAATTTGGAGTTGAATTCGTTCTCTTTGTTGGGCTAAACTGTTGCTCTAAACAGGGACTACTGGAATAAAGAGAGGATCACCAGGGTTTGATTGTCCTCTCTCTAATAATTCTCTCGGCTCTTCTGTTGACTGAGTGCTTTCAAAGCATGGCACAAACTGTAATGAATTAATCCTCACAGCATTCTTGTGAGAAATTGTGCAGTAGGGAACAATGCTGTGCTGGAAGAGCAGTTGTGGACCTAATGGATTTCTGTTGCGTGATTCTATTGCAATTCCGTGAAGCTATGGAGGGGACTATAAGCCAACTCTAATAAGCAGATGGGAGACCTGTTAACATTGCAGGATTTTGTGTGTGTTTAAAACTGATTATTTAAGGTCATTTCAGTGTTCTCTTAAGCCTCTTCTTCCTGTTCAAGGGCAGAAGTTATGCTTTACTTGTAAGGCTAAAGAGTGTAAATCTAGATGTGTACTCTTTCACAATGGCAATAATTTATTTTCCTGGCACCTGAAGCACCTGGTACTGACCAAGCTGGGTACTGGGCAAGAGGATCATGGATCTGATTGATTGGAAAATGAAAGAATGTTGAGAGAGAATATTTACTGCTTAGCTCTGGCTCATTAACAAACCATAAAAGATGTAAGTATTTATACTGAAAAAATATCTGTCCATCACTTCCCTGGTCACCCCAGACACTTGGTGTCTGCAACACCAACTAGCTCAGTACTGTTACATTGCTAGTGCTTGTCATTTCCCTCACTACAAAAGACATTGTGTAGGACAAACTCTCTCGGGGCATCTTTCAAATCAATATACATCTTACATGTCTGTAAACCACCCTAAAGGTTCCCTTAGTAAGCGTGTAAGCTTGGTAATATCATGTATGATTCCAGATTTATTTTAGTACTATCCTTATTTTTGTGGGGTTTTTTGTTTGGTTTTTCTTTTTTTAAACAGATGTAAATGAACTCCTGTGGGTAGATAATGCACTTGAAGTGAAGCAGCAGAACACGTAGCTGTTGGCAAACTAATGTCACTTAATGTGACACAAAATGTGTGCCCTGGGAATTCTCTGTATACCCGGGGTGAGAAGTCTAAACTGGGAAGAGATGAAAACAAGTGATCACAGAGGGTTTGTGCTCACCCCTGGTTTGTGAAATTAAGATTTTGTGTGGGCTTATTTCCTTTTGGCTTAACAACTGCTTTTATGAAGATCAGCTTGCAACTGAGACAAGAAACAACCAGAAAACTGTCACTGTGATACCCCTCCCTGGACAGCCTGTATCAGGCATGTCCAAATCACAGTTCTGTCTGGAAACAGTGAAGTCCTCTAACGTGTTTCTCTGATGGACTTTTGGTAGATTTCCCTTGCTCCACCCAACTGCTCATCTGCGTTAAAATTTCTTGAATGACTGCTTTTCATTCACTGAAATTTGAAAAGGTCTAAATTAGAGATGATTCAAGGCCTAGGGAGGGATTAAATTCAAAGAAGTCAGTCTGTTTGATTTATCCCATTTCCTTGCTCTCAAAAAAAAAGGGGTGGGGAAGAATATTGTCTTCTGGTTTGTTTTCTTGTGATGGTAGAAATACTACATTTGGAGGATTCTTTAGCTGAATAGGTTTCAGAGCAGCCAGAAAAATCCAAATGTACTGTGCTTTTGTGAAGGTGATTGACAATGTGATGTTTCAAAATTATGACTGGGACTAGAATCTGGTTTAGCTCCTTATTATCTGGATTTTCTGTTTGTTCGTGCCCCTTTGGTTTCCCCTTTGAGTGGTCTTAGCATACTGTGTCTTATATGGATGCCTTTGCCATGAAGAGAATGAATTTAGAGAAATCCACTTCACAGTGGATTTTTCCCTCACCTTGCTCCATCATTCTGGAAAGTTTTTATGAGCAATGATTACCTGCTTTTTGCTGTAACTCTACAGTGCAAAGTCGTGCTTTGGTTTATATCTTCATCTCATTATACAAACTATTTAAAAATAAATAAACATTGTCATTTCCTTATCCTAAGGCTTTTAGTGAGTTTTATAAATGTAAAAGCATCTGCCTGTGCATGCATGTGGTGGGCTTTAACAAGCGCCTTAAATCCTAGTGTACAATTTTATGTGTATTTCTGCCAGGAGAGGAGCGGTGAGTGGCTGCAATGCATTTGTGTTACAGGAGTAACTGTTGAGGAGACACATAAAACAGTCCTGCTTGCACCCACAGTGCTGAACTGGTGAGCTCAGCTGATAAATTGCTGTAATAGAGAGTCACGATGAGTAATACTTAGAGAATCTTTGACATGTTCTTGTTTCAACTCAGCCACAGAGAGAGATCTCGCTTTATGTGTCCTATTATGGTATGAACACTACTCTTTACTTGGACCTTATTCTCCACTAGACAGTCTGATTGAGTTTTGTTGTTGCTGATTACTTGATTTTTCTTGTCCTTGTGTTCTTTGATTTCTCCAGGGAAAAGAGCAGTCACGAATATTCTTTTTTAGTATTGAGAGATGGGGAGGCTATTCCTGCCTTCTCTTTTGTACAGATAATTCATAATTTCTATCCAACCTAAAGAAAATGAAAATTTGAAGAAGACAGAATAATAATAGCCCTATCTGTCTGAAAATCTTACATACCACACTGGAATGAGTGATTTCGATTGCTGTCCTATCTCATAATAGTCATTACAACTTCTGTCTGTGGATATGTCACTGGGGTTTTCATAGATAATTGAGATGTGATAGACTGCAAGATATAACTGCAGCACTGGTGGGGTTGAAATAGAAAGGTGCAGCAGTTGGTGGTTTGAAAACTCACCTTCTCACCTATGAGGAAATAAACACATTTTGAGACAAGTTATTTTTTATTAAGCTAATGAGCCTCTTCAAGAAAACATTGTGCAGGTTTGCATTTAATGAGAATTTTATTAACGCAAGGTTCAAAGGGGCATCTTCTGATTGTCTATTCAGTGAGAAGGGTAGTAGCTGAATCCCTGTGTTCTCTTAATAGACTTTCTCCTGATCAGGATTTTTCCAAGGTGAATAAATAGATTAACTCAATGATTACTTGACTGAATTTCTCCATTGTCTGAAATTCAGTCCCATCATAATTTTTAAAGTAATTTCATTTTTCTCACTGAAACATTTTTAATAAGCAGAGAGTAAGTTTGTAGTATGGAACTAGATAGGGTTATTTTTTTTAAGGTGTTTTATGTGCTGTTGTAGCGTATGCTGCAATCCTTGCTTGGGGGCTTTCATTCACTCTTCCATCTTGCAGCTGCTTTTGTTCCACTTGAGACACCATGTGATGCTCTTTCTTTGAACAGGAGGTGCTGCTTCTCCCAGGGCCACTTTTGGGGTTGTAAAGGAGAGACTGGGGATTTGGGAGCAGCACTTAAGGCTTCACATGGGTATGTAAAAAAAGGGTTATGCTTGCTGCCAGTCTAGGCAGGAGCATTCTGAAGGAACCCTTGGAGTTTACCTAGGTGAAAGAAAGCCGAGTCAGGCTGTGCTTGTTTGTTGTAGGATAACAGACATCCCAGCCCTGAAGCTGTGGCTCATAATAAATTACCAGCACTCCACAGAACTGCATTTATTGAAAACCTTGACAGAGGAGGAGGCTCCATTCAGATATTTGTTGGAAAGTGAGCAGCTGCAAGCCATCTGTGTACCTTCAGCATTGTTCCACCAAACTGCAAGGAATTTAGCATCTATTTATGGGGGGAGAAGAACCAAATGCTGCTAACCTAGTCATGTTGCAATGGGTGGCTCTAGCATTTATGCAGGATACGTAAATGGGGACCTGCTATTAGGGAAGGGCTTCAGTATGGAGTGATGACCTGTGGATTACAGTCAGCTGAAGCTGTGTATAAGATACGTATTTGTATATGTACACACACGCACTTTCTTCCTTCCCTCTCTGTACAGGCATAATGGACACACACATTTCCTGCCACTATGAGTAAGAGTGAAAAAGGGAGGGCAATCTTAAAGCCTGTTTATGAAAAGAAATGGTCAAGAAAATCTATGTGCGTATATATAAAATATGGATATCTGTGTGTACATTATAGATATATGCACATATATGAATGTGTATATCCATATATGTATATATGGATATCTGTGTATGTATAGAAACATATACTGACATACTCACATGTATACACTTACAAATATGTATATTTATGTGTAGAACACACACAAAAACATGCTGCCTTTGGCAATGTGCTAATCAAAAGCCATAATCTCCAAGCGGAAAATAGCAAGCACCTGCTTGTTTCCAAATTCTCCAAGATGAACCACAAGTGTGGGCTAAGTATGCTCAGGTGTTGCTCCTTCCAGCAGCACCATTGCACTGGGTGTGTACCGTGATCCCTGGGATTTGGGGGACCGTGTGGAACTGCTGATTCCAGCCAGTGCTGGGCAGCAGAGGGTGCTCAGGCGTGCGGGTTAGCCCAGAGTGATCTGGAGTTCATTTCCTGGGATCCTTAAAGCCACTTGTGAGGGCTACCACTGGTGGAATAACAACTCCATTGAATTGCTCACTGAGGTGTGCTTAATGGTAATGACCTCTGACATGCTGTCACTGCTAATCAGCCTGATTGAGCTCAGATCACAGGAGAGTACAAGACAGTCAACAATTACTTTTCTTAATAAGAAGAAAGCAGCAAAACCCAAAGAGAAAGGCAGAAATGTATTTTATTGGTACTTTTAAAGTCTAAAATAAGTTTGGTAGGATTAAGGATGAAATTGTTAGTGAAATGGTGTAAGAAAACTTCTGGGCTTTATGTATCCCAGCTATTTGAAGAATTAGTTCATTGCAGTTTTGGGGTGGTAGGCTGAAAAAATGATGATGCTGAAAAACTGAAAGCAGATTCTAGATGAGGATTCTGGGTTTGTTCTAGTTCTTTTTTAGTGACCTGTGATCAATCCTCATTGCACAAGGAAAACTAATAGACTCTTCCTGTAATTTCATGTGTTTCTTATTGCATGCTGTTCTGGTTGCATAGGGATTCTGGCACAGCAGAACAGTTCTGAAATGCCACAGTGGTTATAATAGAGCTGGGTTACTCAGAGTTCACCTGCTAACTCTGCTTGTTTTTCACTTGGCCTTGTGGTATTCTGGTAGGGAAAGTTCCTTTGCTAGAGCAAGACATCTTGATATGAACAGATTCTGACATTAGCTGGCACCTAAACAGAGGAAGCAGGTGGATTGAAAGGGAAAAACCTGATGACCAGCAACATATTAACAGAAGGATCAAAAAGAAGGAAAGAAGCACTCCTATCTCCGGTTGCAATGTTTTGTCTTTTCATGGCAGTCTACCCGTGTTTCCATTATTTTTATTGGCAATTAGTCTAGTCCTGTAACTTCAGCATTTCATTTCTTGTACATTATCTGATTTCTTCTTGAGGCAGTGTTGTTAGTTTTCAGTTATTGATGTTTATTTACAAGCTGATTCATCTCAGTGTATTTCTCTTACAGAGCCATAGCCAATTTCATTCTGCTATAATTTTCTTTCATTTTTTCTCATTCATTCAGTGGCTTAATTAAATGTTGTCTCTACCACTGGCCTAAATCCAGATGGCAGATCTGTTGGTTGACTGGCATTGTATGGACCAGTTCCATGAACGCAGCAGCATGGTTCAGCAAGTCAGGCACATTTGTAGTCACCTTCCTTCTTTCTGCCATTTCAGTCGTTGCTGCCTGGGAAGGGACTCTGACAATGTCAAGCCTGTTTTCTCTTTAATGAACTTCTTTTTTTTTTCTTTTTCCTTTTTTTTCTTTTTTTTTTATTTTTTGTGGTGAGTTAAGGTTTCTAGAGCTGATCTTGATTTTGAGCAAAGCTTTTTGGATGGCAAAGAAATGCCTCTATTTGAGATGCCATAACCACAGCTTGCTTTCTTCAGTGCACTTGAATGTCATTCTGCAGGGATCACTTTCACTCTAAAATTTCATATTCAAAGTGAGCAAGGCTTTTTTGGATTGGAGTGGGGACGATCTTGAAGTGATTTATTCCTGGGATAGCAGCCTCACTTAACTGACTTTCTTTGCTTCTTTTGAATGTCTGCAATTTTATCAGCCACTTTCATTTCCTTAAGTCACAAAGGCGACAGGCTGGCCTTTAAGAGGGAACTGGCAGCAGGATCTCCCTGTGTATTTCAGCTGCTCTGTGAGGTTTGCTATGGAGGTGAGGTATCTGTGTGAGAGAATTGTTTGCTGGGCCAAAAGGAAACTTTTCTGCAGCACAGCCACTGCTTGGAAGTCTCTTCTGAAATTCAGCAAGTATCATAGTTCATGTGATTCCTGTAAGGTGAACATCGCACTGCAGTTTGCCCACTTGAGAAACTTTATCTTTCTGGACGTTTTGTTGGAAACATTTCTTCCTTGGGATCTGAAAGTTTTGGAAAGTTAGCCAGGATCTGTAGGCTACTTAGTAAAGTTTGCTGAGAAATACTACCTCCACTACTGAGGTGTGGCAACCCAGATTTCATATGCTCCATGTCAAATACAACTACCTTGTGAAGAGGCAATTCGTGTCTGTGGATCTTGTTTACTGGATTCGTGGGTGCAGACTGTGGGCTTACAACATGGAGTTAGTTAAGCTGCAGGCAGTTTTTTTCTGAAAGCCGTGTATTCAGCTTTGGAAGTGTAATGTTGGCACATACTTTCAGCTTTTGTGCTAGTGAATTTGGGGTCTGGAGCTTTGTGAGAAGAGACAAGAGAAGTGAGAGACTTCTCGGTGCAGTTGTGTTTGATTTATGTGAGTGACTGTGCACTGCCTGGTCTGAAGAAGTGTGGCACCGGGCAAGAAATTCTTTCTTGTTTTGCTTGCCAAATACTTTTCTCTGTAGAAACATAAAAATACTGGAGAATATATGTCTGCATAGGGAGTAGTTCTGGTTTATTTCAGAAGTGGATAAAATATTTATTGGTTAGAAGTTATTTTTCTGTCTCATTTGCGGATATTTCGGTCTTGAATCCTGTTGCTGGAAACAGGCAAGTTGTGGATGAGCTCAGTAATACATTAAAGCATCTACTGCAAAGCTAGAATGCAGACTTGTAAACACCTTGGGCTTTTTGTTGCAGCTCAAAATCCAGAGAGATCTGCTGTTTCTGGCTTTCAATGGTTGTGTTGTTTCATCCTGTTTATGAGAACAATCTTGATTATTTCTCTTGTGCTGTGGCTGGCATGAGTTCAGTTCCTGATTGATAGATTTCAACCTTACAGTCAGTTTCTTTTTTGGTAGCTCTAATGCAGCCAGGAAGCAACCAGATTCTCTTGGCCCCAAGGTCTGGCTCTACTGGAACATGACTGAAGCACAGTTTGAAACGGCTGTTTATAGCTTGTCGAAACTTTGCCCATGCTGGTTTTATTCTTTGGGTAAATATAAGGGACTCTGATCTCCACTGGTCTCAAATAGAGCTTTCAAGATTTGCTTTAATGGAGAAAGAACATTAAGCAACTTTCTTCATAACCCCAAAAATGTAAAAATCATTGTGAGCTTAAATAGCACCTTTTTCCCTTGAAAAATGATGTAATATAGAGCTGTTTTTCTCATACTGTTTAAAAGAAATCTGTTGCTCACAGCAGCAGCCAGAATTATTATTCCCTCTGAAAATCTGGGCTGTGGGATGTGTACTCGGAAAAAAAAAAAAAGCTTTTCAAAAGTCAGTAAAATGTATTTCTTATTATCTTATAATAGTGGGGGGGGCTAAAGTTTGATTTGCTCTAGAAATGTAAATGCCCTGTTCTCTTAATTCTTCCTTTAGGACTAAATTGACAAAGTACCCACTCATTAAGTGCATCTGCTCATTAAGGTAATGAAGTACCTACCTTATTTTGAACTGAAAGCAAGGATAATACATGGTTAGCATGACTGCAGAACTGCAGTCTGAAGATTGCACCAGAATCTGTAGCTCAGTTCCCAGGGAACTGTGAGAGGAAGACACTTGTTTGTAAGACTTTGTTCATTAAAAAAACCATGCATCCTAGCTTTTAAAGTTAAGATGATTTTTCTTAGGGGCTCTACCCACCAAAGGCAGAGAAGGTTGTCAGTGCTGTGTTGTCAGCACAGGGGCTAACTGTGCAACTGCCAGTAAATACCAGTTGGTATAGCCAAGGCTAAGGTAAAAGTAAAATGCTGCTTGTAGCTGGGGGGTGGGGGGAAGAGAGCCTGAGTGAGTGTGATTATTTTTTTTTATTATTTTTTTTCCCCTTCCAAAATGTCAAAGTATTTTGGACTCTAGTATCTCTGAGTCCAGACAGAGGCCGTAAGATACATCAGAGTTTCAGGTGGCCTGAATTAAATTGACTGTTTGGGAATCCCAGAATGCAGCCTTTTGTTATTACCCTATTTAGTCTTTACATTTTTTTCCTGACCCTTGTAGCTAGAAGAAGACTCAGAAAATGATGGCATAATGCTCCAGAAGTAGCAATTTCTCCCTTAGCTTTGAGGTCAGATTTCTGTTGCCTGTCTCAAGGGATGCCAGCTGTGAAGGTTTGGCAGTTGCAGATGCCCGTGTGCTTGCCTGCTTCTCAGCAATCAAAGCCAAACGTGTTAAGGTAAAGGTGATGTCATGAAGAATTCAAATCTGATGGGTACCAGGTTCTAATATCTCATGCTGGAAAGGATTTAGTTAAAGGATGTTGCTCTGACAAAACTGCCCCAGTGTGCTTCCTCAGCTTGTGCTGTGATCACTTGGAGCAGGTATAAACTGACAGTGGCTGAGCAGGAGAGTTCACCTGCCGTGTATTCCTGCTGTCTCCTCTGTGGGGAGCAGCCTGCATCGTACAGCTGCATTTAAAAGAGGAGACTGGGGACCTGACCCAGGATAAAAACTCTCCAGGCAGGAAAAAAAAAAAGAACAAAGCAATGTGTTTTTAGCGTGGGTCAGTTCAAAAGCCTTTGTTGTATACAGATATGTGACTGGTTGTGTCAGCCTGTAGAGGATGTGGGCACAAACAGTCTCTGTTAGCAGCATTGACCTGTTAAACTGGTTTTAAACTAAAATGCTGCAAAGGGTTTCTCTGGTTATGGACCAGCATCACCAGTGGTCACTGGTGTGATTCTTTGCAGGGGTCTAAGCACATGTTCTCTTTCTTGTGCTGATATAGTGCAGCGTGGTTTTTGGAAACTGTTCTTGCTGTTAGTATCAATATAACCATTGTCTAAAGCTTTGCCTTAGGTATTGGGCTTGAGACAATACTACTGTGAGCCCAAAAAATGAGAACTTGGATGTTACTCGGCTGGGAGTCCGAAGGAGGAGATCTCTTACACATCAAAGGCATCTCACTGCAGTGGAGTCCTGTTTGATAGGATATAAAAGCATGGTCTCAACCATGTCTTATTTTGAGGGTAACCAAAACTGAAATGACCTTAAAAGCTCCCTGGCAATCTTTTTGCCTGACTTTGCTAGAAGACTTCGAAAGCCTAAAGCTTTTTCGTGTTGCTGCTTTAGTGATTAATTAGGTCATCATTTTTTGTGTTAATTACAGTGACATTTTTCTTCTCATTAGTTGGATTATGGAAGGTTTTTGAGCCTGTGTGGGATGGAAAGTAATGCAATCTCTGTGGCCGAGAGAAGGATGATTTCAAACTTTATAACACTGAATTTCAAAGATGGCTTTGGGTACTGTAAAAAAATTGTTTCTACCCAATATAGAAAATGTGGCTGGTAAGTGCTTTGAGGGCAGGATAAATCCTTTTATTCTAAACAAACTTGGGATGTTGCCCACACTTTGTATGAGGAATTTTAAACTGGATCCTTCTTCCAGAAGGTTGTGTGTTGTTAATTAATGTAAAGCTCTTGCTGCTGACAGCGGGGTGTGAATATGATGTACTTTATATAGTGTCCTTCATGGGGTATTTGAAAGCACTTTACAGTGAGATTGTTAAGCAGGGCAATGTATGTGAACAAAGGCTGATTGCTTTTACTTATACTTTTTTGTAATTATTTAATGTCCTCCTTACAATTTTGCAAGACTGTTTGCTTTGGAATCTGAGTTGACTTTTTATAGACATTTTAGATGAGCTTGTGTGAGGCAGACGTCCCCTGTAAACCTACAAAGCAATAGGTCTGCCGTATGTTGTTCTTGATTCTTTATTGAGTTAATCCATGTGTGATATCTTGAGCCATGCTGAAGGACCAGACTGCAATTCTCACTGGGTAGCATGTACTTTTCTTCCTTGTTTGGTGACTCTAAGCATAAACTAATGTCAGAAATGAAGAGTCTCAAAACAAGACTGTCCAGGATCTGAAGTTTGGCTGGGAAATAAAGTCAGTCAGATTGCAGTGAGGGAGGTTCTTCTCAACATAAGTGATCCGATACTGGAACAAATAGCGCAGTGCAATCTTGCCTGCAATCTATTGCTATTGCAGTCTATTCCTGTCTTGCCTGAACATAGCTGTGAGTTAAATGGCCCTGTGCTGAGTGCAGAGTTGGACCACATAACCTCCCAAGGTCCTTTCCAACCTAACCCATTTGATTTTAGAGAGCGGTCTCTTCACTGCATGGTCAGATAGTAAAACAAGCAAGAAAGCTTGTTTTCCTGGAGTGTGATGTGCTGTATGTTAACTCTGGGCCATCTGCTAGAGATGCAGAGTGGAGCACTCATTTAAATGAGAAGGAGCTTGTGGTGTTTGGCATCTAGTTTCTTTCCCTGAAAGATCAGTAAAGGATAAAATCCAAAGAACTCACAGTATGTGTTGTTGCAGATGCCCAGTATTGTCTGCTGTCTGTGATCTTACCATTAAATTGGATCCTGCCGGTGAGATCCAACTACGCAACTCAGTCATTTGTGAGGAGAAACTATTCTGAGTATGATTAATGCTGTGGTTGATGACAGGGACAGGAAGCGCTGCTTTGAATAATGCCTATAATGGCATATTCCTCCGTGTGTGTGCTTAAAGGAAGAGTCTATGGTTATGTGAGATTGAGGGCATTTAAGAGGCAGTTAATGACAAGTGAAAATGATAGCTAGGGTAGATTAATTGTTAAATGAATTGTGCCTGCACTTGCTGTCGTTTTAATGTGGTATTGGTCTAAGTATGATGTTATATAGCAGGAAGGCATCAGGAAACAATACTGAGCACTTAAGTTCAGGTCAGAGGAGTTTAAAGGCTTAGCCGTCAGGAGTTTTTCTTTAGTGCAGCCATCTTTTTGTAGTGTGGGGTTTTTTTCTTCCCCCCTGAGAGTACAAAAATCTTTATTTTGATTAAATTTATTTTTTAAGGTTTTTTTCCCCCATGCTGCTTTGACAGTGAAGTAAAGGAGTATTTTCTCATAATCAGTTTAATATTAGCTTTGTTTTAACTGTTTCTGGAATTAGATGATACTAGCTGAACTTCGTCTGAGCATAGCTCAGGGATTTTTATTTCTTTTTGTACTCCATCTCCAGTACTACTTATTTAACTTTGATTTGGCATGGGGCTACTTTATATTCATGCCTTCAGTCTGAGTGGAGCATAAGGGAAATTATCAGGCTGGAAGAGGGCTGAAAGCAGCCAGGCATAGGTCTCATCCTGTCATTACTGTGAAGAAATCTGTCTTTTGAATTGATTTGGAGTGACAGTGGGGCAGGAAGGCACTGGCAGAAGCTGTATGTCTCTTGCAAGCTTTTGTTCTCACATGGCCAACAGCCTCGTTTGACTGAATTTTGTATGCTTTGTAGATGAAATGTTGCCGCATATTTTTCGGCAAAGTTTAGTGGTCCCTGTTAAGACTTTGCTTTACTGAATGGTTCTTAGGGCCCTTGTTTTTTGTCTGCTAACTCATTTTTAATTTTTAAAGCATTTTCTGTATTCTGAGTGGAATCAGTTTGGACCCAAGGACGCTTAGAGGATGTGAGCTTTGATTGCTTTCAGCCTGCTAATCTTCATGATCCGAACTGTGCACTCAGGCAGAACTAAAATAATGCCATCTACACAGCGAGATAGGAAAATCCTCAACAGAAAGTCTTTCCTAGGAAGAGAGGAGGCCTTCAAATTCATCTTGTAGAAGGATAAACTTGGATGGGGACAGGTGCAGTCAAGCATCAAGAATCACGATTTCCTTCCCAAGGACACTTGGCTCATGGTTTGCCCAATCCAGCAAAGTGAAAACTAGTGGATACTGCTAATGTGCTGGGAAACTGAAGTGACGTAGAGCAGCTTCTGAAGCTGAAGGGTAGTTTGTAATGGGAACAAGTGGACAGGGAGTATCATAAATAAGTAAAAGTTGGAAGTGAAAAGTTTTCTAATGTACAAAGCACTGAGAGTCTGGGGCAGTCTTGTAAACAGTTAAAATTATGCAATCTAAACAGGGAAGGATTGTTTTGTAGCTGAGAATATCAGAGGATGGGGAGAGCCAGAATCCCAGACTTGTACCAGGAGGAGCCCAGGTGAAAGATGCCTACTGATGTTCTCAATGAGCAAGGAATGTGCGGCGTGTTTTTTGTTGGTTTGTTTGTTTGTTTTGTTTTGTTTTTTTGTTTTCCCCTGCCTACATCAGTAATGTTATCAGTTCCAGGGTTGGGTCAGACCCAGAGATGGGTCAGATCATGCTGGTATGTGGCTTAGGACGTGATTCAAATAGCGTGTAGTGTTTTCTACAGTATATGGCTTGTAGAAACTTGTAGCTGCTTTTTGTAAGTTCTTTGCTTCCTGCAGCAATGATTGAGAACATGTTAGTGTTAATAGGGTAGCCGGTTCAAAAAGACTGATGCCGTTCCCTCCTGTCAGTCAGGAATCACTTTTCCACTAAAGGAAGACAGTAAATGTCTTCAGTAAAATTCAGGGGCTGGCTAACAAATTGCACTTTAGAATACATTACAGATGATAAATGTGATCTCCTTAAAGGGAAATCTGTTCGTTTGACTTAGCGCTCTTACGATTAATTGCTTGCCAGATTAAATTGCTCCATAAAACACATGCTACTTTATTCGATCTCGTCATGATGAGATTAGCTAGGCCATGCTGATTCTTTGTATGTTAATTACAGTGGTATTTTCTTCTTCAATTTAATTATTAAATTGTTTAGCACAGCATGCTTTCTCTGGCCTCAGGAAAGATACCTGTATTTTTCTGTTGACCACTGTTTTATAATCATACTGCCCTTTTTCCAGAAATATTCTGGGTTCCCATTAAAGAAGCATCACACACCGTAAAGGATGCATTGAGATTTTTCTGTGGGTTTTTTGTTGTTGTGCTGAAACACAGACGTGATGCTAACATTGCACAGGTTCATCATGTGACAGTCAAGGGTGAGAATGAGGAACATCTGAACTGAAGCTGTGGAGACATATTTCCAGAGTTGCTACCCGAACAGGAATTTATCTGGGCACTGAAGCTTAGCTCTCTGCTTCTGTTGAGAAATGTGAAGCTCACTGAGTGGTCAGGATGTTTGCTTTTTGTCTTACCTGGAAAATCATTGCCAGAGCAGTTCAGTATTCTCTATGCTGTTGATGTTTTGGGTCACATTTGGAGGGAAGAACCATGTGTACTTTCCTTGCTCTTGAAGGACTTCTCTGTACTCAATGACCATACCCAAGATACTTTTTTCTTCTGAAAACCTGCAAAATGGAAACATAAGAAGCTGAACAGCACAGGGTTGTGATAACAGCCTACAATTACTAAAGGAGGCCAGCAGTAAAAAAATTAAGAAAAATTTATGAAAAAACGATTTTAAGTTCTCATTACAACTCTTGCCCCAGCCTTTAGGATATTGGTTCATGCTCCCTTCATCAGTCAGGGACCTGACTGCGTTTGGAACTACCTGCCACACACACGCACACACAGAGAAAATAACCCCTATCCTTTGGCAGTGCTACGCCTGGGATTTGCACATAACTTCATGTTCCCACAGCAACGTACAGTGGCTCTGTTGAAAAGCTATTGGTTTTCTTTATTTTTTTTGTTTTGTTTACTGTTTATTTTGCTATACCACTCTAGATAAAATATTTAATATGCATTAACTAAACTGTTAGCTATAGTGTTTAAAATCATTCAGATCTCTGGGTCTAAAATGGAGCTTCTCTCTTACCTGGCCATAATGACTTTTTTTAAAATTTGCTTCTCAGTTTAACCCCTCTCCCTCAGAAAATAGTGTATCTTTTACTAGAATTGATTCCCAAAGGCAAGGCAAATTTTTGTTTTGATTAGCCTTTCATGCGTATCCAGAGCTTAGAAACTTCAAAAGTGTTGCAGAACTAGGAAGGTTTCAGAAAGGGGCATCAAGAATGACCAAAGGTATGGAACCAGTTGTGTTACGAAGAACATTTATATACATGACAAGTCCTCAGGCTGGAAGAGATGGCAGAGAATATGTAAAAGACTTAGTAAAAAATATCAAATGTCAGAGAAGATGAAGAGGAACTGTAAGACGAGGGTGTATCAGAAGATCAAATAAGCTCAAACCAAAGAGCTACTGCTTTATGCAATACTTTTTTAAGCTGTGAAATACCTAAAAGGTTATGTGAATTTAAAGCAAGGATTATACAAATTAATCAAAGATAATTTCATCATGGGTTACTGAATCATACAGATGTCACCTCTGCTTCTTGTATTATCTTGAACTGCATGTGTCTGGAAGTAAGGGTTCTTTCAGGGGCAGTATCATTTTATTCTTGTCTACTTTTATACTGTTGCCTGAGCTCCCGTTTCTGGACAGTTTTGAAGTAGGGACATAGAGCTGGCCTTTGCTACCTGACTCAGTATGGCAGTTTTTAATGTTTACATAAATTTTATCTGTCAACAGTTTCTCAGGAATAACTTACTTGCTACAAAGTCTTTACCCAAGGGTCAGGCAACATACCAAACATTCCCCATCCAACTGCTTTCAGGATGGAAGGATTACAGTTTACCTGCAATCACCCATCTAGGTTATACATGTGATTTGTTCAATCTGTCACTGCTTTCAAGTTGAGAAGGCTGATTTCCCATGTTAGGTGTCTTGTAAGGGTTCATTGTTATATGAAGGACTCTCAACTTCATTTTGCCCCACAACCTCAGTGTATACAGAAGAGAGGATGTCCAAGCCTTTCTGCTGCTGCTTGTGTGTGCACAGGAAATACTGTCTGGTATTTTAGAAGAGGAATGTCTGAGGAAGAATATGATGAGCTGGTCTCCTGTCTAGCAGCCTTTTGCTCTTTTCTGGGAGTGGCAGAGAAGGGTGTGATTTTTCTGGAGCGCTGGTGAAAAGAAGAGTAGAATGATTAACCATGGAATATTTTTCTTCCCATGTGATTTTACTTGAGAATTTCAGTCGTTATCTTCACTGTTCCTTTTTTCTCCAGAAGGACCTCATGGAGGGCTGTCAGGATCATGTACTCATAAATCTCATGAAAGTAAAACCCATGCCAGCTGAGCAAGGCATGATTTTAATTAAGACCAACAGGATTTTTTCAGCCCCAACACAAATATAAAACTCCTCATAAGTTCAGTAGCCTATTGTTTTTTAGCTAAAGATTGAGTTGGTGGGACCTTCTGAGACTTTTTTGATTTAAAAAAAAAAAAATAAAGGCTCTAAGGTTTTTAAATTTCGTTATGGGGCCAAGTCCCTTTACTGAGCATTTGTAGAGCAAGGAATTGAATAGGAACATAGATCAGTTTTTTTCTGTTGCAGGTTACTGTTCTAAAGGAAGTTTGTGTTGGATAATTTATCATTCATTCCTTTTTCCTTCTGGTTACTGCAGATCCCAATGCACTGCTCTATAAATAGATGGTTAAAAGGTTCTTTTGCCAAAATCTCTGAAGACAACTTTCCATTTCACTAAATCCAAAGAAAAAAAAACTTGTGAATTTTCATTGTACAAGTAGATGCATTAGGAAAACAGAAAGATCAGGGTGATCTGATTTCTGTGCTAAGTGCCTCAAATAATGATCTGTTCTTTGTGATGAGCATTCGTCAATGAAGACCAGCCAAGGTGAATTAAAAGAACATTATCTGAAAAACAGGTACTTGTGAAGCCATATATATCTTACTGTCATCTACTGTCACCGTGTTGGCCCAGCTGACCATCTCTGTATGGAGGTGGGGAGGGTCTTTCCCTCTCTGAGGAACTAAGGCTTCGTGGCTCCAGCTGGTTCTCCTGCCCAGTGCTGATCTCTCAGGCCAGTTCTGCACTTCCACCTGTGCTGCCTACAACATGCACCTGCACAGTGGAAGCTGAGAAGGGTCTCCTTTGCAGCACGCTGCTGACGTGACTGAGTGCCAAACTGAATTTGCCTCCCATCCATTTTCTCCCCAGCCCATGGTACCTCTGACAGGGAAAGCCATCTGTGTTACAGCCTTTTTATATTAGCTTGGGGAGGGAAATGAAACAGAGCCGTTCTGGTGCTTGTGGACTGATGTTGTGAAGCACTCCTACTGCGTGCAAACCTAACCCTGCCTGTTCAGGCTCTGAATGAGGCAGGTACAGTTCTCCTGGAAAGGATGGGTGCTAAGGGTGTCTCTAATTCCTGACTTCCTAAGCAAACCTTTCTTCTGTGCTACCAGTTGCTCAGTTGAGTTTTCTCAGTGTGGAACAATGCTACTGTAGAACCCTAAGTAAGGCCTCATCTGCTAAGAGCTTGTATTGATTTGTGTCTTAGTTTATTAAAGCCTTCAATTCACCTTGTGTAAATGCCATAAATAATGCAGATGTACTAGATGAAATGTGCTGTAGGAACATCCCAGAAACGATTTTGGTCTGGGTTGAACTGAGATAATCTAATCATGCTTAGGAGCTTCTCAATAGCCATGAAACAAAAAGTGTATTGTCTTATTCTAGCTTAATGTATTAGTCAATACACAGGGTCAGGAAGATAGGTATTTGGAAGTGGTAATCAACTTTTATAAAAACAGGAGTTTTCAATGTTAAAACGTTACAAAATTTCATCTGAAACTGTTTGTAGATCATATACATACAGACACAGTGGAAGTACAGTAGAGTCCAGTCCTGCGCCTGTGATTTATCTGCATAATCCTCACATTTGTATGCCTCTTCGTCACAAGGACTGCAGTGCTTCAGAGGCTATATGTGTATATAACAAATAAATCATTTTGCCCACTCATAGCAAACAGCCATTTTGTGCCAGCAACATTGCAGAATGCATTTTAGTATGCAGAGGACATTGAATAATTTGTCCTTTTGAAATTCCATGAGCTTTAGGGCACCAAAATGTATTTCAGGTTGGACTAGGTCCAGATCTGTATGAGAACTCCTTGGCAGTCTTGTAGAAAGTGTATGCGAGTTTGAGAGGTGACCTCATCTTAGAAATTTAATTGGATTTTTGTTCTATGCAGTTCTGTGTAAAGAAAGCAAAAAGGTGGAGGGATGTGGTATTTGTTAGATTGTTCTCTTGGAAATATTCATCATATCAAGGCTGATTTTTCTTCAAAATGGTCTGTGGTAATGGCAGCTTGAGTTCTTCTCTGCATTGGAGAGATCAACTTATGGACAGGGGTTCCTGTGGAGGAGAGAGAATGTATTTGTATGCTCATAAATTCATTCTAATCAATGTTTCCCTGGCAGTTACCACAGTTGCAAGATGAAGAATGCGTCTATATGCTATTAGCATTGTTAATTGAGAGGAAACGTGCATGCAGCCCATTGTCAGAGCTGACACTTTTCTTCCTGTCACTTTTCCGCACTTGATGGCCCCAAAACTGCTGACGCGATCGAATAGCACATTGCAGACAACAGCGATAAGACAAGTTCAGAAATCACTAATTCTGCTTCAAATCGTTTGACATCAAGCACTTTGTCTTGGCTAAAGCAGACAAACCATACACATAGTTGTCCACTGGCCGAGTTTTCAGGAATTTGGGATCGTATGTCGGCATTCATCACCAAAGGAACGCCACGTGCCTAAAAGAACTTGGAGAGCTCTTGAATGTCAGCACAGGGCGAGACTTCAGAAGTCATTGAGATTGCTGCTGGTCAGACGTGGTTTGATGTTGGCTCTCCAAGTATTGTTTGCTGACACGTGTACGTTGTACCTCATCTGCACCACGGAAAACTCGTGACAGGGAGAGAAGTATTTAAGAACCTTTGTACGTCTGTGTCATAGCAGAGGAAACTCTTAGTGTTGCTTTTGGGTGGGCATCAGTTAACAGTGCTGGAGATTCTAAGAGTAAGTAATGTAACAAATCCCTTGTCACGGAGCATCCCCAGAAGACAGGGATGTTGAGGGTGCCCTTCTCAGGTGATGAACTTGAAAATAGGGCTGCATGATAAATTTTTCAGTGATCAGAAAGGGCGTAAGAATTTCTGATGGATGTTGCAAGTTACTGGAAGACTGGCAGAAGGTTAAATCATGAAGTAGATGAGGCGGTGTGATCTGAGTTGCTTTTTAACCTCTCAGGCAGTATGTTTGATGAAAAAGCAAGTGCCGGTTTGCAAAAAGGGGCTGTATCTTGAAAAGCAGTGACTCAGAAAGCATTGACTGGCAACTTCAGGTCTATTGCAGAATGTTCAGCTAAAAAGGTTTATTTAACCCTTGAAATATTAGCAGGAGACAAGTGATTTTATGGTCATATATATTTTGCAACTTTTTCTGGTGTCTGTTTCAAAAAGTACATTAAAAAGTTGGAGAAAGGACAGACTCAGTTATGAGAGGCTAGTAAGAAGGCTTTCAAGAGTGTTCAAGCATCTTTGAGAAGATAAAATACCAAAACAGAAAAGGAATGTAAGGCTAGACACTGAAACCAAATTGAAACTACAAATTAGTACCCATTTTTTAATAGGTCATTAACCACTGTAGTGAATTACTGAAGGAATGGATTTTCTTCTCCTGTTCCTATCTGAACGGAATACCTTGGTGAGAGGTGCTCTAGCAAGCTACTGACATGAGACTAAATAGTGCAAGGGTAATATTGAAAAATGCAACAGCCTGTGATATGCTGAAGTTCAGATAAGCTGATCTGCTTGTGTTTCAGAATGGCAAGAGTTTTGTACTCGGTTGTAATAACAAAAGACAGCTATAGTGCTTCAGAGATTTCAGAGAGTCTATTTCTTATTTAAAAAGTAAGATTTTACTGAATGAGTTTTGCTCAGTCTTCCACGTTTAGTTGCGGAATTAATGGACAGGACCAGTAAATCATGCTGGGAATTGGAAGGGTTAATATGCTGATTATTCAGCAAAGTCGTCTTCTTTTTTTTTAGAGTGCATGCATCTAGAGTAAGCTTTAGTGTAGTGTTGGTGTTCTTAGATGCTCTGGTCTTTGTCAGGATGTCAAGACTACCTTTGACACAACAGGACCCACTTACCAGCTTCAGGATCTGCAACCTGGCACTCAAGGCCTCCATCTCCATGCATCCAGACACTGTGATTTGAACACAACTGGTACTTCTTATAGCAATGCTTTATGTGTAAAGATGGGGCAGGAACTGAACCTTAATGATGCCCAGCCATCAGGAGAAGGTCAACTGTGTCAAACTGCCTCAGTGAATTGTAGTGAATCCCAACTCCTGTTAGAGCTGGAAGTGAACTCGATCTTTAGCAGCTGTCTGACTGCAGTTTTCCTGGAATGGTTGAAAACACTTAAAAGTGACGGTGTGATTGATAATACGTTAAAAACCATTTAAGGAAACAGGAAAGGTAGTCAATACTTGATGCAGATCTATTGCTGTGTCATGAAGAGCTGGTCTGAGGGAGAATCTAAAAAAGCCTGGGACAGCCTGTTTGGAGCTTTCATTAGCTGCCCCAGTGTGTAACTGCAGAGAATCTGCAAGGTCTACACGTCTGTCTTTTCATGCCGTCTCCTAATTCTGCCTGCTGAATAATGGCAGAGGTGTCTTGGGGCGCTAAGTCATTATGGTTTGTTGACACTCAGGTTTGCCATGGCAGTTCAGGAGGTTGAGCACTCTGCTTACTCTTGCTCTCCTGTGCCACCTGCATTGAAGCAGGTTCTTTGTTTCTCTGCTCTCTCTCCCTGTTCATTACTATGCAGAATGAAACCTAAGAAGTTGCCTGAATATTAATTTTTCAGGCTTTCTGAGAATTGTGGGAAGTTGAGGTCAGGGAAAGTATATTGGCTCCTATTAACACAGAATGGTGAACGTACCGAGAAATGAACAGGCGTCCCAGCCCAGGATAATACACCCCAAACTAGTTCCTGCTACCAGCACCTCTGGCCTCCTGCCAGGGCCCTTGAAGTGACTTGTACAGAGCAGTTGTACATCTCCTCCAAATGCGGGATGTTGTATCTGAAGGCTTAGAGATACACAGGTCTTGAGATGAGCTTCCTGCTGCTTGGCAAGAGGAGCCCTGTCAGAAACAGGAGGCAAACCATTAGTCCTGATGGGTCTGTTGTGTGTATATGTGCACTGTGCAAGGAAATACGCTGTGCTGGACCCAGTGAGTTTATTTTAGAGACAGCTTGGAAAGAACTTGGATGTAATCATTGTCCAGTGGAAGGCTGAAATCAAAACATTTTTCAATATTTGCCAGTTCTTATTTTGAAATATCATCACCTCATTTTCTTTAGTAGCTGGATGTTTTCAACGTCTAAGTTTGTAACGATTTTTATCACAAACCTTGTATCTCAAAGTTGAACTGAAATCTTGAATTATATCCAAACAAAGTTTTTGATCAACTCAAGAAAATATATTGGGGGGGGGGGGAAGACTTCTGAATTTTTGTGAACTTTCTTGTTGAGTTATCCCTATGTGATTTGTCTGTGAATCCAAATGCACTTCTGCCCTTTAAATAGTATTCAGGTTTTTGTTTCATTTGTTTGGGTTTTTATCTGTTTTCAGTTTTCCCATTTTATTTTTTTTCTAGAAAGAGGTTTATGGAGTTTTAGCTTTCTCAAACAAGTATGCTGCCAAGCCTTGGCTCTTGCAAACTACGTACTAGTGCTCATTAGCATCAAATGCCACAGCCTGTATCATTTCTGTTATGTTGCTTAGCTAGCACATACTGGCTGTTGTATTAGGTTTGAGTGGCAAGGGTTTGGTAGTGGAGGGCTACAGGGGTGGCGTCTGTGAGAAGCTGCCAGAAGCTTCTCCTGTGTCTAGTGGAGCCAATGCCTGCCAGCTCCAAGACGGATCTGCCGCTGGCCAAGGCTGAGCCCATCAGTGGCAGTGGTAGCACCTCTGAGATAACTTATTTAAGAAGGGAAAAAGTTGCTGCACAACACCAGCAGCAGCTGGAGAGAGAAGAGCAAATGTGTGAGAGGAACAACTCTGCAGACACGCCAGGCCAGAGGGGAGGGAGGTGCTGCAGGAGCCAGAGCAGAGATTCCCTTGCAGCCCATGATAAGGTAGGCTGTGCTCCTTTAGCCTGTGGAAGTCCACAGCGGAGCAGAGATCCACCTGCAGCCTGTGGAGGACCTGACACCAGAGCAGGTGGAAGCCCAAGGGAGGCTGTGACCCCATGGGAAGCTTGCTCTGAAGCAGATTCCTGTCAGTACATATGGCCCCATGGGGAGAGTAGCCTGTGCTGGAGCAGGTTTGCTGGCAGGAATTGTGACCCTGTGGAAGGGACCCAAAGTGGAGCAGTCTGTTCCTGAAGGACTGCACCTTGTGGAAAGGAGCCATACTGGTGAAGAACTGCAGCCCATAGGAAGGACTCATGTTGGAGAAGTTTGTGGAGGACTGTTTCTTGTGGGAGGGACCCCATGCTGGAGCAGGGGAAGAGTGTGAGGAGTCTCAGTACCATTCTCTGATTTGATTGGTAATGAATTAAACTAATTTCCCCAAGTCGAGTCTGTTTTGCCAATGTTGGTAACTGGTGAGTGATCTCTCCCTGTCCTTATCTCAACCCACAAGCCTTTGATTATGTTTTCTCTCCCCTGTCCAGCTGAGAAGGGGGATGACAGAGCAGCTTTGGTGGGCAGCTGGCAATCAACCAGGGATAACCCACCTGAGCAGTTCAAGCAGCAATTAATCCCTTTGATGCTGAATGGGTTCTGTAATCATCTGACCTATTACTTAAAATAATAATCAAAGTTCTGTAATGACTTGCATGATTTAATTCCTTTAGGAGTCTTGTAACAGATGAGGAAATTTTGCCATGCAAGCTGACTTACACAGTGCTGGAGGGCTGCTGTCAAGGAATGTTTTTTAAATACTCAGGAAAATAATCTTAAGCAAGAGAACTGTGGGTGAAGGGAAAACAGTGTTTGGTAGGTGAACAGTGAGCAGCCTGATTGCTTTCTGTTACGCTAACACGTTTTTTTGCTGCAAGTTTGACTAGTGTTTTTAGAGCAAGGTTTTTACACTGTTTTACCAGGCAGTAAATGCTGTATCAGTCAGGCTAGAGCGGTGTTGGATCTGGGTTAAGTTGTCAGAAAGTTCTAAGTGTGTGCCTATCAATAGAAAGTAATTATGCATATGCTCAGAAGGAATGCTAGCCAAGGGAAAAGAAGCCATGCAAATTTTTTTTTACTCTTCAAATGTGGTGGAATCTGCACTGTCACAGAAACATGCAGTAATCATTGACAGTTTAAAACTTTGTAATAGTGACCTGTATATGTGCTGAATACCTTTTTTATAAGATATGCCTGTTCCTCTGTGTTTCCCAAAATGCTTAAGTTGGGCGGCTTTCCCTCTGTAGCGTATGGCAGCACTCTTATCTCAAATGTTTCTAGTGCTGAGCTGATGTTGCTCATGCTGGTTCACAAGCAACACAAGGAAAAAGATCCTGACCCCTTGTGTGTGGATGGAAGAGTGGTGAGGTGGTGCAGAAGTAGAAATCAACCTGCTGCAGTGAGTGGACCATGAAAGAAGTGTTGCCTTCAGTCTTTGAATGGAAGAGCTAAAAGGAACTGAGGAAAAATCAAATATCTGAATACATGTGCAATTTTTGCCAGTGCAAAATGACAAGTGAAGATTTCATCAGCCTTTTAATGCTTAGATTGTTTTGGTGTTCAGTAGAGCAATTCTGAATGAAATACTGCTTAGAGAAGTGAACGCAACCAAGTGTGGTGACTGCCTTTTTGATATTAAATTATTTTGCAGATAATTACAACACATTTGTCTCTTTTCCTCAGGTTTGCTTGTTTTTTCCTATATTTTCATTCGATTATTAATTTATTAAAGTGACCCCAGTTGTGGTTCCTCAATTGGGAAGTTTTGTGGTCTTTGCCATCTGCTGAGTGCCTGCAAACCTTGTCAACAACAACCAAATGTGATTGCTTTGTGTTTCAAAAAGAAAAGGAAGGGAGGGGATAAAACACAGTCTTGTGTTGCACAACTCAGAGGTTGGCCCAAGGTCTGAAATGTTGAATTATAACTGTTGGTGTAAGAATTGTGCAGCTTAAGCTTTGCAAAGAAACTAGCTTGAGCTGTCTAAAGCTACTGCCCTGTTTAGAACTGATATATCTCTCTGATGTGTAGTTGTGTATTAGCTATTAAATGGAAAAAGCAGAAGCAAACCTTTTAGCTCTCTTTCCATAGAGAAGACTCCAGGGCTCCTTCTTTACTGCTTGCAGCTCCTCTGCCACCTGTGTTATATTACATATAACTGATTAAAAAACATGGGGTTTTTTTTGCATTATGTTTTGAGAGCCTTGAAAAACACTTTAAAAGTTCCTAAAGCATGAAAGATCTATCAGTAGCAGAACACTGTAGAAGTTGAGCTTTTTGTTTGACTTGATAGGTAGGAAAATATCAGCAGTTGACTTTGAAATGTTTGGTGCAGTGCTGTTTCTAATACTGGAGAACCATACTTTTGAAATAGAAATACACTTTACTGGCCTTGCTTTCACTGACACCCATACAAAGAACAGCGCAGGAAAAAAGTGTATGTCTAAATTACAAAACCAAACCTTTGAGGGAGAGGTGAGCGTGGGCTTGTATGTCAGGGATAATGGGGGGGTGAGAGGGGAATGTGATTATTTGAGAAGAAAATAAGTTTCTCCTCTTCCAGGACGTGGGAAAATCTGTTCCCAGAGATTTGCACTTCAATGGCCGATTCAGCTGAATGGGTTTTGTCAACATCTACCTGAAATTTGGGGCAGGATAAGGATGTGCAGAATAAAAGCAAAACCCAAAAAACCCCAACACCATCGAAGTGATTCTGAAAGCCCTCGGTGAGGCAGGTGATTGAAAAAAGTTGCCACTTGTCAGTTGGGCTGTGATGAGTTGACCCCAATCCTCCTTCTGTCCGGTGAACTGCAAGTCTTATGGGCACAGTCTGGCTTATGTACAGGATTTTACTGTGCAGTCACAATGGATTTACTGTGTGCTTATTGTAGGTAACTCAGCTGATAACTTGATCAGCTTCAGCAAATCACTTCCTTCTCATCATCATCCCTTGGATAAGAGCAGAGATCTCAATAGAGTAGATGTTTGTGAGATGTGCAGATATCGGGATGGAGGGAGCTTGGCTTTCAGGGAGACAGGTCAGATTAAGGGAGTTCAGTGGGGAAGATGGGTACACATGAAATACAGCAAAGGAGATGAGATGAAGCTCTCCACTGGTCCATAAACCAGGCACCTTGTCTCAGGAAAACAGAATCTTAATCAGCTACTGATGCTCCAGCCTTTCAGATGTGAAATAAATATCATGAAAGAGAACCATTCATTCAGCTGTAATGCTGTTTGGCTCTACCTCTCCTTGGCATTGAAAACCAACTTCACCTTGTCCCAAGTGATGTGTGATGACATCTTTATTGAGGATGTGGTATTCAGTCAGGGTGTGTATGGGTGTCATCAGAGTCCATGCTTCAGTATTGGTCCTTCCATCAGGCATTTTTCAACAAATGTGATTCTCATTTGCACCTGTCAAATGACAAAATATTCTGAGGTTTGCAGCATCTTGTATTTTCAGAGGATTGGACTGTAAATTGGTCAGTATGGTAGCTGGTAGTGTCTGAAAGGTTGATATTATGAGCTCTTTCGGATTTACATGGCTGCACAGATAGAGCCATAGCTGAAATTTTGTGTAAATTAATTAAATGTCATTGTGGGACTCATCTTCATTTCCTTCACAAAGTAAGTTTGACTCTGATTCTTGCTTAGATGGTGTTGCTTCCCCCCTCTCTCTGTGTCATTTCATATCCAGCTACTTCATGACTAGATTGCATTATTCTAATCCTTTACTCACTCACTACAGACAAATGCTGATGCTTCAGTGTCTTCCTTTCCCTCTGGGACTTCTGTTAGGGGCACAGGATTTACTGTGAGTTGGTAGAAATAGGTTGTGTTACATGACCTAAAGAGAGAGGTTTCTGTCTTGCTGCCACAGTCTACAAACAGGGTGTTCAGGGCCTCATGCAGCACCTGCCAACTCACACCCGACAAAACGAGGTAGTAAGAGTCATTTCCAGTGCACTCTAGATAATATGGGGTTGATGGCAAGTTTTCACTAAGTTAATTAGACCAACAGCCTACTCATTGCCTTTCTCAGAGAGATTTAAAAGGTCCCAGTGGGATGGTTTATAAACTTTTTAAGTTTCACTCTTAGCTTGGTATGTTTGGAAGCTGGTGTGCGCAGTCCATACGGTGTTCCTCGCTAGATGTGGCATCCAGTAACCTCGGCTTTCTGCTTTCCTGAAACATCCTGTGATTAAATACTAATGAAGATACTGAAAGTAATTTAAAATACTTCAGGTTTTGATCCTGTTTGAGGTTTTGCAATGTATCATGTGTCTCAGGGAGCTTGGATAGCAGCCTGTAATGTGAATTATTAGCGAAGGGTAGATGCTGACCCACTTACAGCACTTGCAGAGAATAAATACTTCAAAAATTCTTTCCTTCGGGTCCTAACCAGGGAGGGTGGCCATACAAACGTGTATGGAAAACCACTGTCAAATGCACTTTTTTCTCTTTTTTTCTTTCTTATTTTTTTTTTTTCCCCTCACCTTCTGGGTTAGTTGTTTCTTCATACCTTGCTGTTTGTTTTAGAGAGCAGGTTGCCTTGTACATAGGAGTTAAAAGCAGTTGTAGTGAAGGGTTGTAGTTGGTGTTAGGCAGTGTTTTATAACCTATTTCACTGCTCTAAATCACCTGGCTACCAGAGAATATTGTGTGTTTGCATCACAGGCTGCTTAGATATTAAAAAAACTGTAGCCTATCTGGCCCCTGTGTTTTCTGTTTGTTTGGTGCATCTGAAGAACTTCAGACAAAGGAGTGTATATGGGGTAAGAGGACTGGGAAATACGTGCTGCAGAAAAGGTTGGTAAGGCTCTGAAAAATATTATTCCATATATTAATGTTGTTTGTTATGGCTCTGTGCAGATATTGAGCCAGGACCACGACCCTAGGGAAGTACTTTCTAAAAGCGTATATTAAGGTACTTTACAAGAAAGGCTTCCTGTTTTAAAAGTTGTCTGAATCAAAACTGGTAACATGGTTGTGGAAGAAGCATAGACATTAGGTGGTATATCATGGTCGGCTCTCACATCTTGAACATGGGTTGCAGGTTTTGATGACCGACAGCCCAAGGCCAGAGGGCCGACTTCCTATCGGTGATGTTTTGGTTTTCTGTCACACAGCAGCAGCTCTGTTTGTAGTTAGAGGTGAGCAGGTGTGGTTAACTGCTGCTCTCTGGAATTGAGGTGTTCATGGAGGGCTGGCTTTTTAATGTTTTTACTTTGGTAAAAGTAAACTCTTGTCACACTCTCACCAATACTAGCGGGCTGTTTCAGAGCAATGAAATGTGCCATAAAATGTCATTTGATCTCTCATAAATTACATGTTTGAGATGAGAAATGTATTTGTTATCAAGTGATAGCTTTGTTGTGCAACAGTCAATTACAGATTGGCAGAAGAGCTGGAACACTGAGCAGGCTGATGCCCTGTGCTTCAATAGATATTTTCACTCCCAGTGCTTAGGCAGTATCTTCTACTTTGTCATTCGTATCAGTTAAATTATCAATGCCACTGGCACTTAAGAATTTTGATGCCTACTTATTGAGAAAAGCGAGCAGAAATAGATTTAGTTTAGTTTCCAGTGATGCACTGGCTGCATGAAAATAGGTGAGTGGACAAATAGCCTGAGTTGTAGCCTCCATTGAGGTGGTTGTACAGCTGTCCCAAAAGAGTTAACTGCTCACCCAGGAGGATTTGTTTAGTTAAGAAGCCAAATAGAAGTTGTATAAGTGTAAGGATGGAGGTATTTGGTTTGCTCTACTTAAATTTGTGGACATGATCTGTCGGAAAAGAAAATCAGCATATCCTGCAAGCCGTGATGACACCAGGTTGGTATGCAGCAAATAGCGAGGTAGCAAGATGCACTGCAGAGCTTCATGGTGGTTCAGAAAGCTCATCCTCTGCTTCTGCCCTTGCAGAGTGGGGCTTGGTGAGACCATGCCGAGAATTGTGAGAAGCTCAGTTGCTGTCTGTGCACTCTTTTGTGCCCTCCTTAAATAAATAGACCATGTATCTCCCTCTGCCATGGAGCCTGTCATTGCGATCAATAGGTTTCAGTATGGCAGAATTGAACAGGTGTAGCGGGCTTCTTTCTTTTGTGAAATTGCTGCAGTGCTGACTCAGATGTTTTCTGTGAGCTGTAAAGCAAGTGCTTTTGACTAAAATATCCTTTTGTCTTGGATTCTTCCCTGCAGTTTATTATTGTGTCTGGAAGATGCCTCCCGCTGTGAGTTGTGGACTTTCAGCTTAATGTCAGTACTCATTAAATTGTAGGAGCAGAAGAAATTTAACAGACTGGAGTTAAACCACAATAGAAGAAAGAATTTAGTGCACCATTTCAGGGAGTTTGCGTGCTTTTAATTGACTCACACAGCTTAGGTATGGTAGGTATGTATACTTTATAGCAAAGCTTTGTGGACATGTGTTAAAATAATCTAAACTCTCTCACCTCCTGCCAGGTGGGGCTGTACATATGGAGGAACTCAATCTAATTGTTCCAGGCATGGAACAGATGGGGTTTTATTGTCTGGAGTGCTGGGAGTGCCTATGGGAGCCATGTCAGCAGGTTCCTTGCCCCAAGCAGCACTTGCTGAGACACAGCTTGCTGCAGGAAGGCTGGCTTGTGGCAGGAAGTTTTACACCGGTCTCCAGCAACCATGATTGTGATGGCATGTACAAGGGAAGAGGATAGGGGATTTGTGTTCATTTCAGTCTCTATGTTATGTATAATTTACGTGCTACCTTGTGCGTGAGCATTTTCCAACATACTACGCAGTCAAACACGCTGATCTCTTATCACCTTGTTGGGTTAAAACACTTTGGGGAGGTGATTGCTCTTACTTCGATTTCATAAAAGGAGAAGCTAAGGTGTGTGAGAGGGAGAGCAAACTGCTGTAGCAAATCAGGGAGAAATTGGTCACTTATTGATTCCTGTTCCCGGAAAATAACCACTTTATCTCAGGTCTCCTTTTTGTAGTAAAGCAGCTTTATGGAGTGTGATGAAAGACAACTATGCCCTTTCCTGATTTGTCTGTTCTTAGCCTTCATCATGGTACTACAAGTTTAGTGCATGCTGAAGTATTTGTCCATCTCAGATAGTGTCAGTTTTTATTGAAGAAGGAAAGTGAAGTTGGCTGCCTTTGCCATGCATTTGGCTTTATTCAGTGAAAGCTGAGATGCATTCACTGATGCCCTGTGCACTGTGCTGGCGTGAGCACTTGACAAGCAGCAATGTCTGGAGTATAAAGTCGCCCTTGGTTTCCTGTGAAGGGGTAAATACCAGCCAGGTTTTGCTGCTTCTTTGTTCCACTGTAACAGGATGTAGGAAGAAGTGAACTTGTGGTGCTGCTTTTATTGTACAAGAAATGTTTGAGTATCCACAAGAATGTTTTATGCCAGGTGCTGCATACTGGACCTGTGAAGTAGGTGCAAAGGCCAGGTTCATGCAATGAATGATGGCTCAGCATTACCATCTCTACAACAAACTTTGCAGCCTTTCTGTTCTTTCCTTAGCCTACTTCCAGCATCTCCACAGTGCTTCATTTCACTGCTCAGGACAAGAGGACAGTGTTGTCTTATGGGACTTTGAAAATGTAGCTGCTGTCAGGCAAGAGTGGGTATTAGACAGCTCATCTGCAATAACTTGATGGGGAGAGTCTGGAGGTCAGAGAAAACGTGCTGAAGAAGTGCTGCCTGCCTAAGCATAGTGATTTTGCTATCCCTGCACATTGGACCCAGACCAGCTTATTGTGAGGTTAAGGAGGGCGAGGTGCATTCCTTGCCACAGTAGATACACATGGTCTGGAAGATCTAGGAATTAAGGGACAGGTACCTTCATGTTGCTGGTGCATTTCTCACATGTGAAGTTACAACTATTGGCAAATTAAATTGAGGAATTACTTAAATCTTTCCGTTCATGACGTATCAATTTTCACAGGAGCCCTTCCCTGTCTGCAGACTCTGAATCTTCAGAAGTTCTTTTATTCTGGGCCTCTCTTCAGGGTAGCACTTGTTGTTTCTGTTTATCAAGGAGGAACTCCAGGCAGTTTTTAAAGACTATAAAAACAAGTTTTTAAATGTTACTGTCTGCAGAGCTACCTCAGCCACTGCAGAAGCAAGCCCTGTTGCAGTGAACACAGTGAGGGGAGCAAAATGCAACTCACCTGGAGGTATTCCTTCTCTCACCTTAGCTCTAGGTGAGAGGCACAGTGGAATTGTCCCCATTTGGGGAATAAAAAACACTAACAGGGCACACCTGGAGATTCTTCTGCTTCTCACCTTCCAGTGTATGTGTGTTTGAGGGACAAAGGGCTAGTAACAGTCCCTTCAGGATTGGCCAGTTGTTGCAGCCTCAAGAACAGCCAAAGTAGAAACTTTCTATCAGTTGCAGCTTTGCAGTTTGTAGAGGACAGACTGCCCTGGGATTGATTTGCTGTTTCTCTGTTGTGCAGTTTTTCACCTCTGTTTTTCTTAATCCTGTCTGCCCTTCTGTCTCCTTTTTTCTATCTCCCTACTCCTTCCTTCAGTATTCTTTATCTGCATTTTTTTTTTATCCAAGGTTTATCTCTAACTGAAGTCTTTTGTGATGCTTAGTAAGTAGCAGCACTGTTATGTTCTCTGTTGCTGATGCACTTTTCTGTGCTTTCCCTGTTTTCTTGCATTTGAGATCGTTAGCCCCTGGGACAGAAGCTTTGCACCCCTCTGGATTGGTACAATACCTGTTACAGTGGGACCTGCTTTTACTGTCTAATTACATGATTAATACAGCTTGTACAAATAAATGATTCATTGGCACTTTTAGGTTCTTAAATCAGGGTGATACACTTTTTTTCCTGCAGTCATTCCCTTCTTCACAAAGAATGAAATAAGTGCAATAAATATGCAATGAATGCAAACTTACAGAAAGGTGGTTCATCCTGAGGAATATGCAGGTTCATTTACACGTGTGTCTACATGGCTTCTGGCATCGTGGTGTCTAGGTAGAAATTAGCTCAGTTAGAGCATGGTGGTAGTAACACCAATGTTGCAGGTTTAACCCCTGCACGGGCCAGTCACTTAAGAGTTCAACTCGATGATCCTTGTAGGTCCTTTCCAAGTCAGAATATTCTGTGATTAATACTCATAAGAATAGGTAGCTTGCTTTCTGAAGAGCTGCGTGAAGAAGTAACGTGAGATGTGTGTTTTTCAAAGCCCACTGGTATGGCTGGTGTGTATTTACTGGGAGATCAAGATCTCTCACCAGGAGATTGAGGAATAAAGAATGTGGAGATTGCTTTTGATCTGCCTTAGAGGATGAAGCATTAACCTCAAAAAGAGAGGTTTGAGGAGCCAGTTTTTCAGTTCCTGAACCTTCTGCCTATTCAGCAGAATCCTTCCTTTGTCCAGCGATAGTCTCCTGTTGCCAGTTCACTGCTGAACTGTGGGTCTGTCAGAGGAGGCAGTGTTGCTGAAGTGACATCTCTCCATACATCTCCCAGTCCCTGGAGAATTGTGTCCCAAAAGTGCTCTGAAATTTATATGACAAATGGCAGCTAGCCCCACCGAGGGACTTGGTAGTGTGGAAATGTCTAAATGCACACACTGTGGAAGGCTGAGGAAGCTGAGGAACTGCAGTTTTCAGTCTTTCAGTTGACACTTCACCATTTCCTTGCTTTACAGATGCATTGAAGATGCTCATGCTTCATGAATACCAAACACAAGGGGTTTATTCCAACACCCTCCCTCCCTCCTGCCATGATTGATATGAAGATCTCACTAGAGAACAGTACATCACAGATCTTTTCCAAGCACTTTAACTGTTCCCTTCCCCCTCCCCAAAGCTACTGACTGATGAGGCAATCACAGTGTAAAAAGAAACCATTGCCAAGGCTCAGCTGTTACGTGCGGGTGTGTGAACAAATGTTGGCAAAACCTCTGGCCTGTTGTCCATAGGGGGGAGACTGTGCTTAAAAGTGGTGGTCTCCTGTTGTTTCCAGGATCAAGTGCCACTAAAGTGTCAGCTTTGCTAAGGGAAATTCTGGCTGTTGAGTAGCCCAGGAGGCCAGTTGCCTAAAAGTATGCCTCAGGGACAAGATAGATTTTGAGAGATGGTAGAATAGCAGAGGCATATCAGAGCAGCAGATGCAGAAAGGCACTGCTGTCGCACAGCAGGTTGGGCTGAGTAGCAGTGCAATTTTTCGTAGGACACGTGTGAGGAAGAGCTGTACCATGTGCAAAGCCTGGCCTTGCTGGGTATGCTGGGCAGTAAGAACCTGGCTACACAGAGTCAGGATTTAATCCAGGCTCTTCGTGCTCCTCTGCCCCAGCCTGCCTGTGGGTTCAGGAAAACAGCTCTGCAGAAGATCAGGTTGGGAAGGAATTCTTTGTAGTTAAAACAAATTAAAGAGCTGAACTTCTTCCTCTAGTCACTGAGGAGCTCTCTGTTCACCTTCAGTGAAATGAGGAAGGAGACTTGAATTCTTTGCCTTCCTTAATGTCTGTTGATTCTTACTGCAGTGGCAGCTGGTTGGTGGTTTTGCTTTCTCTGGGTGAATCCCAGCTGTGATTGCAGGTGCCGCTCCACTAGCTCAGATCCAAGCAGGGACTTGTGAGCAGGCGGCCCATGTTGAAATGCTTCACAGCGGTGGGTACAGATGAGTGCTAAATCTGTTCCCTGGTAAATGTTGGAACCATGTGAGTGCACTGAACCCCTCTGAGCTGCCAAACCTTCTGTCAAGCCAGAACTTAAGTTGTTGTAAGCCTGTGCTCCCTTTTCTTTCAATAACTTGTAGTGTGTCCTGCAGGATTATAAGTATGACTCCAGCCAGGCATGAAACATGCAGCTCTAAAGCCACAGTGTTGGAGAGGCTGGGTAATGGAGAGTGTGATTGTGACTCACAGGAGCTGCTTCTCTGGTCAGATTGAAGTGGGAAGACTCTGGGCATGTCTCTACCTGCCTGTTTGCCCTTCTGAGAGGGAAGAGTGTTATGGGAAGCCTGACAGGCTGCTGAATTTGTTTTATGGATGTAACTGTCAAGGGTGAGACTGCAGAAGCCCCTCTGTGCTAAGTGTGTACTGATGCTACAGGAGAAGCTGCTGGAGTGACCCTGCGCAAGGACTGCACCCGGTGTGTTGGAAGGGTGTGTGGCTGGGAACGTTTAGTTAATCTAGCGTGGCCAACAGGTGGAGGGAGGTGATTCTACCCCTCTGCTCTGCTCTCATGAGGCTCCACCTGGAATATTGCCTCCATATCTGGGGTCCTCAGCACAAGAAAGACATGGACTTATTGGAGCACATGTGGGGGAGGCCATGAAAGTGATCAGAGGGATGAACACTTCTCCTCTGAAGACAGGTTGGGAGAGCTAGAGTCACTGAGCTGGAGAAGAGTAGGCTCTGGGGAGACCTTAGTGCAGCTTTCAGTACTTAAAGGGGACTTACAAGAAAGCTGAGGGAAAACTTTTTAGCGGAGTCTGTTGTGACAGGACAAGGGATGATGATTTTAAACTAACAGGGTTGATTTAGATTATATATGTGAGGAAGAAGTTTTAAACAATGAAGGTGATGAGGCACTGCAACAGGTTGCCTAGAGAGGTGGTGGATGCATCATCCCCAGTGACATTCAAGGTCAGGTTGGACAGGGCCCTGATTGATCTGATCTTGTTGATGTTTCTGCTTGTTGCAGGGGGGGTGAACTAGATGGCCTTTAAAGGTCCCTCTACAACTTAAACCATGCTGTAAATCTGTGACCTGCAAATTCTGTTTGGGGGAGGGGGAATGAGTTGTTTTTTTTTCCTTTTTTGCTCCCACTCCCCTCTCCTTCCACACTGTTTTTCTTTATCTGTGTACCTAAAGAAGTAAGGATGCTTCCAGGCAGGTTTTCTATCTATGGGCTCTGATTGGCACCTCTGAATATCACTTATTCCTCGACTGGTGCACAAGCTCTTAGCTGTGATGAGGTCTGGAGACAGCAGCTGAAAGCCCTTCTGCAGGGGGTGGTGTGGGGAATCCATTAGAGTATAAAAGAGAGAGCTGGAGTGAATTTTCATGCTGATGAATATGAGAGTGGAAGCCCTGACTGCTGCTGCAGTGTAATCTGGCTGAGCAAGTGTTCTCCAGGCACAGTCAGCACACATCTGTGCCGAGCACTGACATGGCCTGTTCCCATGATGAGCATTTACCTCAGCAGTGGGTCTCATGAGTAATATCCCAACTAGAGCAGTTGCAAACTCTATCCCAGGGAGTCTTTTCTGTCTTGCCATTTATCTTCTCAGCTGCACCTGACAAGCAGAGGGGAGGCTGAGGATATAACCACCAAATTGCAGCTGGAATTTTCCCCCCAATTGTTATTTTACCTTCAGTTTTAGATTTCTCACATCTGCCTCTAGATCTACCTAGAAAGGAAGGGGAGTATGTTGGTTCAGGTACTGAGAGAAATGAGGCAGAGAAGCAGAAGTGACCAGTGTTTGCTGCCATGTTTGGGATACTGACATAAGTTATCTCCAACAATCTAAACTGGAGCTGAGGACTAAAGTCATTACGGTAAGAAGTGAAAGTGTAGTGGCTTTAGTGATGGATGACTACAAGTAAAAGCGAGCTACATCATTTTAAAGATAGTGGAAATCCAAAGCAATAAGCCATCAGCTTCATCATATCAGGCAACAAAGTTCCACAGAGAGAAATGTTGAGCAGTACTGATTTTGGAAGGGATGAGGAGCTGCGGTTCCTGAGCAGGATGGGGCAGTGATAGCCACGTTTGCTGTCTCTCCACTGGAACACTGGACAATTGGCAGCCTGTTCCCAGAAAGGCAGCAATTCCCTCTTTTAGAGCAGCAAGGACAGCCCAACATCTGCTGGGACGAATGCACCCATGTGTAGGGCAGTGCCTGTGCTTGTGATTTCCAGCCAGCCTGTATCTGAATCTGCATCGGCCTCAGCAGGGAGTGTACCTTCGGCCGAGCAAGCAACACTGTGTGCTGAGGGAGGAACCACTTCTTGCAGGACCATGGTTCCACATGGACCTACTCAGACTGGCAAGGAATTTCTGCTGCATCCCTAAGCTGTTCCTGAGACCTCTGAAAATTTCCCTCCTTTGTTTCAGAGCCATCATCAATCACTTCAACCCCAAGATCGAGTCTTACGCTGCAGTGAATCACATATCACAGCTCTCCGAGGATCAGGTAAGCCAGGCGTGTGATGACCTTTTGTCATGTTGGCCTCGGGAAGGAATATGGGTGTTTAGGAGCACCTTGTGCTCGCTGGGATTGATGATGTGGCAGCAGTATGAGGGGTGGAAGTGGGACTCTCGTGTTCCTTGTTCAGATGTGGGTGAAAAAAAAAACAAGGCTTGCTTTAGCCAGTTTTACTGTCAGATGCAGAGATTTTGGTCCTGCAAATGTAGATGGATGGGTATGAACAAGGAAAATATGCAGCATTGACAGCAAGTGTGGTTGGAGACTGAGGATGCTGGCATTTAGAATGGGACAGGAAATTTTTAGCAGCAAATTTAGTCATTGGGGAACTGTTTTTTTTTTTTTTTTTTTTTTTTGGTGATACCATGGAACTCTGACAACAGTTGGTGGAAATTTTCTAGGATAATTTTGTTCAGTTGGATTAGATTTTGAAAAGAGAAGGTTTTTCATAAAGAGGGTGGTAGGGTTAGGTTTCCCTTCCTTAATTTGACCTGGTTTGGTCTCTTAGTGTCCTGCTTGTATTGCATTAATGTGTAAATGTGGCTTTTTGAAAATAGTCTACTGTGTATGGTCTCAGGAAGGGAAGAGCTGGCCTATTTCCCAAAATAAAATATTGGGATTATGCATTAATCATTCTTGGAGAAGTAAATGACTCTGCAGGAGCAGGTGGTGGACAAAATGCAGAGCTGCCATGTGAGCTGGGGGAATCATTCCAGACGCAGCTGCATCAACACCTCTGGACTTTCTGGAGTTGTATGCAGTCTGGGACAGACCTCATTGGAGTCACCTGGGATTGCTCCTTCCACTGGATCCCATGCTTGTACTTGTTAAAAGATCTTGACTGTAACCTGCTCTGCAATTAATTTTTCTCTCCATCCATGATATTGTTATTATTTCTTGATTATTCCCACTAACCTTTTCATTTATTAACCTACTTGATCTGTAGTATGCAACACCCAAAGACTCAGGCTGAATGCTATCCTGGTGCAGTGGGGGAAAAAGGTGAACCTTACTGCTTTTTATTGTCTGCTTGGTATAGCTATGTAGAAGAACACTGGTTTTAATTTACTCAATTTTCCTTATTGTTCTGCCTCTGAGAGTCACTGTATCCACAGCTATGCTTTGTAATGGTTCATGTTATCAATCCTCATTCATTGATGATACACTGATTGCATCAACCCAGGCCCCTAAAAAAGAAAAGCCTTTGATAGCCCAATTTAAAACTGGAGGCTTGGATAGAGGGGAATTTTGCATAGTCTTTGAGTTAGTCTGAGAAAGGAAATGAGCTTTTCACTGTCAGCTCTGTGTAGTATTCATCCCCCAGCAGTTCAGGGAGGTCAGGTTAAATCCTTTCTTCCTTGTGTGTTATTCTTTAAATAAAATCTCTAGCAGCGGGCAGATAATGAAATCAGTGCTGATGCGTAGAGCATTTTGAGGAAGATGATTAGGAAGTTGAAAGACAGACAGATTTTTCTTTTTTCTTTTCTCCCTCCATGCTTTCTCTCAACATAGGGAGAACATCAAACAAAGTAAAGCAATAATAGGCCCTGGTGAACTGCAGAGAAATAAGGGAGATGTCACTGTGGTGAGGGACTGTGCGGTCTCAGTGAGGGTGTTTAATCAGTGCTCTGCAATTCACTGCACAAGGGGGAGAGGGATGGAGACTTCTTGCCTCCACTTTTAATTATGCCATTGAGCTCAGATCTGTGTGCTGGACTGTGGTTTCCCTTCTGTCAGTAGCCATCCCACATGGTATGTTAGTGGTAGATGGTAGATGGCCCAGATCAAACCCAGGGTTTGGCTTTTGTGGAGTAACAGATTTTGTTGTTTTTGTTGTGTTAGCTGTTCAGTGTATGTGGAGGGGGATTTGGGGGGCATCAAGCTTGCCTTTTGGCTGCTGCAGTCTCTTTACATTGTTTTTTCTTCCAGCTGTATCTTTTGCTTTTACTTGTGTATTCACTTAATTCACCATCTCTTTGTTCTCCATAAGTATTTTCTGCACAGAATTCACCATCCTTTATAGCCCTGTTTTTTGAAGTGTACCACATTGAAATATTTAATGCTGACATTTAGCTTGTGTATCCACACATAGATACTACATTTGGGACTGGTTATTCTTTGCGTTACTCCAATAGTTTCAGGAGACTGGTATTTCTTTGTTGGAAACATTTGTTTTTACAATTTTAAAGATCAAACTTTTCTTTTAATGAGGATTTCCTTCTCAGATGCTAGTCTTTGGCCAGGTTCTCATACAGCTGCTTATACTCCTCTGTGGTATCTGAGAATATCCTGTTAATCAGGCAGGCATGGCTTTGACATAGCTCCATCTGAAGGGGAATTTCCAACTGCTCTGATTTGTGTCCGATTCACTTGAACCCAAGTTCTGATGCCCTGTTCATGTGAGTTAGATTATTTTTTATTTATTAATTTTAGTATTTTTAATATCCTTGAAAATTTTAGTGGTTTTTATATCCTTTAAAAAAGCTAAGTATTTCAGCTAATAAGCTGAAAGAGATTTTGCTCTGTCTTTTTTTTTTCTAATCCTATTGAAGCCTTTATTACCTTGTTAATCACTAATGTCCATTTATTACCATTCTAAGTCTGTCATTTCGGTCCTTTCTCCTTTTTTTATTTACAAGCATTAATTTTAACAATATTACATGCTGAGGGGATTTGTAGGCCCTTGAAAATGGTGGACATGGGATTGTTTTAAGCACAGACTGTTAATACCACAGTACATTCTCAGCCCTAAAGATCTCTGGGAACCATAGTTTGAATATACAGATCTCTGCTCTAGACAGGTGTATTTGTAAGACTTCATGGTACTGCTTTGCTGGCTGTTGTGGGGTTTATCCAATATTCAGATCAGAAATACTGGGAAGGGACTTACTTGTTTCATATTCCTACTTGAGCGAAGAGTGGGAGATTCCCAGAGGCAAGCAAACATCAGGGATTTGATGATGAGCCACTTCAGTCTATCAACACCATGGCATCCTCGTCAGCGTAGTTCTGCAAAGCATCTACTTGCCCAGACAAACTCAGAATCCTTCCTAGTCATTAGCTGTTTTACAAACCTTGCTGAAGTTCCTCACCACGAAACAGGGACAGTCTTAGCCAGTTATTGGCATCTGCCCTCACTTGCTAATTTGTTCAGCCTGACTTTAGCGTTAATTTGTGGGTTTGTGGTATTCTCCCTTTCAACACAATTGGCTCCTCCTGCACATCCTTTAAGGGATTGAAAGATGCTGCATCGTCAAAAAGGTAGGTTTGGCCATTACATTTGCGAGTGTAGCTTTGGCTCTTCAATGCAAGTGATTATTACCATGTCTTCAAATATTTTGGTCCCTTCTTGTGTCAAAGGGCAAAATAACCTTTTATGAAATGAATTCATGGGCTTATCTGTACTTTTTAGATGACTGAACTGCCTTCTATTTAATGCATTGGAGGCAGTAGACTTTCTCTGTGCCATATCTGATCTGAGAAGCTCCCAACATGTTTTCTAGCAGAAGCGGTTTTAGAGAACAGGGTCAAAGCAGTGAGGAAACAGCAACATGAGAGGGCAAATGCAGACAAACAGAAAGGATGAAAACACAGCATGAATGATCTGGATGGGGTCTCACATCTGCCTTTTCTGGATGTGAAAGAGCAGCTGTTTGTAAGAAGCCAGCTCTCTGCCTGATGGCAGTGTAGTACAATTTTCAAGAGAGGGTAAAGTGAGAGGAACCCAGTAGTTTTGGTGACATCTCCTCTGAGCAGGATTGTCTTGTGGTGCCTTGCATGCCAAGCAAGTGTTGTGCCAGTTAGAAAATTGCTCACTAAGGTCTCATTTTCTCTTTGGCACTTTTTCTCTCAATGATTTCCTCTCTAAGGGTCTTAAAATTGAGATGGCAGACATGTGGGACTGATGATGCTTGCTAGTCAGTAACATTTATGTGCTTTTTCTAATAGAAGTCACTCTTTCTTCCCAGCTACAGTGGGGACATTATGCCACCTCCAAAACAGAGGTAAAGTTCACTGTGAGAGACTGCTGTGAACACCTGTTTTGTGTCTGATAACTGCAGATGGAAAGTGCTGGGAGCCAGAACAGATTGTGATGGAAGAACAGGACAACTGTATCACTTTTGAAATTGTGACAAATGAATGTAATACTTGGGTTGTTTCACACTCTAACACCTTTATAACTCAAGTAGAATCATAGAATTGTTTTAGGTCAGAAAAGACCTTTAAAACCATCAAGTCCAGTCATTAACCCAGCACTGCCAGTAGCTGCAATCTGGTTTGGTCAGGCAGTCTCACAAAGCCGTTTCCCTTTCACTGGTCATACCTCAACTGTGGAGTGGTCTCCATGCTGCCCCAGTCCTCGTGGCCTTCTGTTACCTGGTGGGGCTTCGAGGGACTAACCTGAAGTGCACCTCAGGGACTGTCCACAAGTGACTTGCACAGAAAGACACAAAAGGGTGTAGTTAGTTTCGATGTCCTCAAGTGTTTTAATTCTGAGCCATTGATGTCACGGTTTATTCAACTTGATCTGGTTTCCATAATTAGCAGCAAAACCATCGGCAGATGCCTAATGCTTTGTATTTTTTTAGCACTACTGGCAGTGGTGTTAAGAGTTAAAAGGCTCTTGGCATGTGCATGTTTGGTGTTTCTAAAATGCTGAGTGCCATCAGTGCTAGGTACTACTACAATAAATCCCCCGATCTCTTACATGAGTATAATGTGTTGTGAGGACTTGAGAAATACTTTAAAATGGTTTTGGCAACTTACTTCTGAAATGCAGTGAGCTTTGGGGTAGAAAGTCTCAAGCCTGTTAGTGCCCTGTTGCACACAGTAGCAAAATGTGAAACTCAAGCAAAGGGATCACCAAGGCAAGGCCTTAATTTAAAGTCAGCGCATCTTTGTAAATGAGGCAGGGATGTTGGCTTTCATGGTCCCTTTACAGACACCTACTCATGACTAATGGCTTGAAACAGATTTTATTGTTTAAATAGAAAGAGCTGAGCTGCACCAGCTGAAATGGAAAAGGATCTATATAAAAAGTCTTCTGGAGCTGGCAAATTGCTGGTTTGCTTAGCTGATGGGGGGTTTTCTCTGGTTTAGATATCTTCCTCTTTTTTTTTTTTCTTTTTGTTTTATCAGAGAAATATCCCTGCAATTTAATAAATTCCTCAGACTGCATTGTGCCAGACTGAATGGGTCTGAGCAGGCTTCAAGGTCTGATCAGCTTTGCAGCAAGGAGATTTGAAGCTGGAGGTGAGCTTTGGAGCAGTGACTTTGTGCTGTGTAGTGCCTTTTAATAACATGCAGAATACAATAAACTGCGTCACTGGAGGAGGGGGAACAACTGTGGCAGGCCCTTAGAGGGACAAAAGAAGGACTTTGATTTTAAAAACAGCTACTGCTGGAGAGATACAACCCTATTCCTGTTTCAATCCCAGAAACTCCAATAAGAAATGGGAGAAACACTTCAATTCCTTTCCTTCAGGCTTGACACAACGGTTCCCCAGCATCCTGCCCATTACCCCAGGTGGCCTCTTGGAGGCAAAGTTACCCTGAAACACCTCAGTTGCTCCCAGAGCAGTGGAGTCTTTCTACCCTTTGTGCAATGCAGATGCTGAGGCATGACTTACTTCCACTTCTCTGAGCTGTCCTCTTGGGCTGATTAGGAACTGCCTCGAAGTACAAACTGGTAACAAAATAAGTCCATTAAACTTCAAAGCAAGGCTCACCTTCACTTCCTGTGGCTATTTTCACATCCTTGCCTGGCTGTTGCTAGTATCACAGGACTGATAAAGGTATGAAGACTGCTGTAGGGCAGGTGACCACTGAATGCTGGGGACTTGGTTTGGAAGAGCTGCCTTCTGGAGCTGCTACTGGCTGCAACTGGGTAAAGTCTCCTGGAGCAACCTAAGTTTCTGTGCTGGGGCTGCAGAAGCAGCACATGGGGTGTGAGTTATGACCTCAGCCTGATTCACAGCTGGGAGTGTGCCGAGCAAGAGCCATAGCTTTAACTTTGTAATAAGCTCCCAGTCCATACTGTGGAGACAAGCTGATCATAGAATCATAGAATCAGACGGGTTGGAAAGGACCTCTGAGATCATAAAGTTCAACCCTTGATCCAACACCACCGTGGTTACTAGACTGTGGAACTAAGTGCCACATCCAGCTTCATCTTACAAACCTCCAGGGATGGAGAATCCACAACTTCCTTGGGCAGCCCATTCCAATGGCTGATTACCCTCTCTGTAAAGAATTTCTTTCTGATATCTAACCTAAACCTCCCCTGGCAGAGCTTAAGGCCATTCCCTCTTGTCTTACTGCTGGTTTCCTGGGAGAAGAGACCAACCCCCACCTGGCTACAACTTTCAGATAGTTGTAGAGAGCGATGAGGTCTCCCCTGAGCCTTCTCTTCTCCAGACTAAACAACCCCAGCTCCTTCAGCCTCTCCTCACAGGACTTGTGCTCAAGTCCCTTCACCAGCCTGGTTGCTCTCCTCTGCACCTGCTCCAGCACCTCAATATCCCTCCTGAACTGAGGGGCCCAGAACTGGACACAGCACTCCAGGTGTGGCCTGATGTTGCTCTAGTTCTAGTGTTTGTCCTCCTCTCCAGTGAGTGTGTTTCAGAAAACACTTCTCAGATGCCTGGCAGATTTGCTTTTTATGTGATACTTAAGTAATCCTAGAAAAGAGGCTGTGGGTGGCTAAGAGGAAGGGGCTGCAGGGTGGTGTCTGAACTGGCTGTCACTGTGCTGCCTTGAGCAAACCTTGAGCCCTGTGTCCTCCTGAGTGAGAGGGCAGCCGGTGGGGAGCCCTTAAGGAGCCAGGCAGCATTGGAAGTGCTGTGTGATCTGCCGGGGAAGGCTGCTGTGGAAGTGCAAAGCAGTGTTACGGATTCCCGTCACTGCTAAGCACTTGCATAGGGCAGGGAAAGCTCCACAGAGGATTGCAACAGAATGATCAAAACAGTCTGCATTTATAAAGATTAAATTACAACTTTGCACAGCTGCGATTAAAGCAGGAGCTGTCAACGGCTGGCTTGTGTGAATGCACAATTCAATTTGCATTTTGTAAAACTTCAGATTGAGAAGGTTTTTTAATCCCTTGTGAAACAGGAACAGACGCTGGCTGTTGCCATAATGCATATAGATATTCTGCAAACTTCTTTGGTCATCCTCTGTAAAGCTGGATTTATAGCACTACACTTTGTTGCTCGCAGTCCTAAGCTCCACCCTAAGCTTCCTTACCCTCAGTCATCTCTCTGCTCAGGAGTTCTAAAGGCAGACAGGCTGCAGCCTGCTGTCCCAGCTACAGACAGCGATGTGGCTGTGAGGAGCCACTCGCAGAGTCACATTCTCATCTAATAAAAGGGGAACAGGCTTTACGGTGACTGCCAGCCCTGCTCGTTCTGGGGCTTCTTTAGGCTAAAACTCCTGCCTTCAGAGACTGGTATGGTAGTATCCTGCTGTAACAGATGATACTTTTCTGCCTTCCTTCTCTGGATTCTCTAACTGGAGCTGCAGCTGTTTCTGAGAAGTGACAAATTGGGTCATCACTCTGATTTCTAAGTGGGAAACAAGTGGAGCTTTGTGGTCTCCATCCCTCCCAGAGCAGGGGAATAAATGCTGCTGAGCCAAAAGGTGCCACACCTGAGCAGAGCTCCACTCAGCTGGAAGATTAGTTTTTTTGGCTCGCTGACATTTGGCATTCATATGTTAAGACATTAAGTTCAAATCTATTGTCCATAATAGGGACCTCAAAGGCAAACCTTTTAATAGTGGAGAAGGCAGCATCCCTGACATGTCTTCTTGATCCTCTTCCTGTCTTCATGGGAGATCTGAGGCAGGCAGTGGGATTGCTTAGGAAGCTGTTACTCAAGGACAGCAAGCTTGAGGGATGGATGCCCAGAGAGATGAACTGGGGAAGGTGGTTCTGCATCAGCCAAGTGCCAGAGGCTAGAAATCAATTCCACTGCCTTAGTCAGAGGGCGCTTGGATTCCCCCGTGGCTCAGTTAAGGCACAAATAAGCTCCTGGGGAGCTAAGTATTGCTAGCAGCACATGCTGTTTGAGCAGCAGCATCTGCCTCATAGCTGGCAGAAGTGTAGGCCTGTGGAAGGATATTAGTTCATAGCCCTATGTTTGCTTTCACCTGAGCACCTGTTTGGAGGAGTTCCTGTTTCTCATTTTCCAATCCATGGATTTATGTTCTCCACCAAAAACTGCTTCACAACAAGAATTTCTGACAGGGAAAGTGTTTTCTGACCTCCCAGACAAGAAACTGGTAAATTGTCCTGGAACACTGTCTGACAGTACCTAGGATTTCTGGAATAAGTTGATGGGACCCAGAAACCATCACTTTCATCAGTGTTAACTGGCGTGTCACAGTTGTAGCAGTGTTAGTTTAAACTTAGAAGCTTTTTTTTTTCCATGAAAACAGATGTTAGTTAGGATAACCTCTGGCAGTAAGAGGATGTATAAGGAAAATCTGCTGGTATGTCCTCAACATTTGGAGTACGGGGTGATTTCTTGCAGACCATCACCTAAAACATTGTTTCCAGTGACCCCTGCCATATGCTTTAGCCTCCTAGTTGGAAACTTCGCCAATAAGTGTCACTGTGTGCAGAACCCTGCTAATGAAATATTGTGCCGGAGGCTTATTTGTGTACAAACCCCATCGTGGTTTCCCAAGTGTATTTCCCTTAGCAGCTGTAATTCAGCAGACTGCATTTGCTTTTGAGTTGGATGTAAAAACACACACAGAATGCAGTTGAAATCTTTCTGTAAGGCTTTCTGACTTCTCAGAAAATGCTGGGTTGGGGTCCTATGTAAAAGCTGTAGAGGTGGAGAAGTTCTTATGAGTGCTTCTCCCACTTGCAATGGCATGAGAAAGCTCCTGTCCATTAATGGACTGATGACATTCTGATGTCACTCTGAGGCAGTGACAGCTGCTTCCAGTGAAATGTAATGATGGGGAGAGACAAAGCATCATTCTGGCAACAAGATGCTAACACCAGGCATCTGGCTAGCTAACTCTTCTTGGGGTGCTTTGGGCTTAGGGAGGTCTCTAATATCTTTTGAAGAGCAAACTGAGATGCCCTGGAGCTCCATGAGTGTGTTTAGCACAATGGAAAGCTGGAAATAACAGTATTATGGTGACACTGTGAAAATTTGTTTCTCTGGGCATTGCTATCAACTCCCCCCGGTTATATTCCTTTAGCACATTGTGAATCAAACCATTGCTCTTCCTGCAAGTAAGACACCAGTCTTTTCACTTCAGTATCGCATTGTCCTTTGCAGCCTTCTTCTAGTTTGGTGATAATTTATGTTCCAAACCTAGGATGAATCAATCCATATGTGAATCTGGAGGTCAAACAGAGCCTGCCCTGAGATGTCTCTCATTCTGTCAGCAGTTCTCTTTCCAAATGTTTAAAGGAAGAGTTTGCTTAGCTGACTAATGACTGAGTCTCCCTTTTCAGTACTCTTCTGCACTAGAAATACATATACCCCTCTCCAAACCTAGATACTAGCCTTTGCTCAGCTGTGTCATATTGGTGATTTGCTGGAGTCAGGCATCTGTCTATCTTGCAGGAAGCATTAGCTGTTCCTGTCACCCCAAGGTTTATCAGTGATTTTGAACAACAGGATGTAATACAGAACATGGATTTAGATGGAGCTTCACGTGACTGTATCTGCAGGTATTTTTGTCCCTTTCATTTCTTCAAAAAGGTAGCTGTGAGCTACAGTATAGACTTTTTAAGGCTGTGTTTTGTTAGCAGTAAGTGCTCTCTTTGTTGAACATCTTGAAACACTGGAACAGGAACAGTCTTCCAGCTGATGAAAACAGAAATGTGGATTTGTGAGGATAGGCATGCTGGAACTTAGACTTCCTGATTGTCTCCTTTGTTTTTTCGCATCCAGGCTGCTTTGCTGGGAATTTTCTACCCTGTCATTAATGCTCCTAAAAGCCAGTGACTTGAGGGATGCATCTCACTACAGAGTCTTAATTCTCACCTCAGCTATAAAGATTTGATTTTCTATTTTAAGTGATGGACCTATTTAATTACAGTACCACCTACAAGTTGCTTTATAGGCATAGAAAGGAAAGTTAGGTCTGTTGCTGGGCTAAACTCCCTTTCTCAGAAGAATAAAAGGAAAGCTGCTGTAATGCCTCATCTCAGCCTCTTTGCAGACACCTGAGCATGACACACTTTTTGCAGGGGAGAATATTAACGTGATCTGAACTTAATTTCTCTGGCTGATGACAGTTTCCCACATCATCCAGTTTTTGCTGAGCTTTCCACCCTCACTAGTGCCCAGAGGGATAATATTCCAGGACTGCTTGGGTTCTAAAATGCTTCTGTTGCTATTTAGTATGTTGATGCTTCTGAACTATGACAAAGTGGTACTAGGGTGGGGCAATTAATGTCGTACCAAACGTTTTAGCATGAAGAAGTTGGTCACTGACCACTCTTGTCCCAGTTGCTCATCAGGAAGTCAGTTGTTAACTTGTGGTCTTGTCAGCTGCATTATTAGCTTAAGGCATAAGTTGAGTGAAACATAATTTGAAGGTGGAAGTAACTGTTCTGTTGTGAGACATGGATTGAAGCTGCCATGCTTTTTGATCATAACTCAATGTGACCTCAGCTTACATATGTCAGAGAGAGCTTTTTCTGAGATGAGTTTGGAAAAGGTCAGGTTAAGATACTCGAAGACAAACGGCCAATTGGTTTGATCCTGATCTTTGTTTTAGAAAAGAATGATGCAAAAATCTCAGAAGTCAGATCTGGAGAGTGGGAGGTTTTTGTTTTGATAGAATTTTATTTTGATAGAATTCCTCTTTAAAAAGGGGGTGAAAAAAATTCCCTACCTGTGCTCTCCCAAACTCCCTTGCTTTCCAGTGCTCAGTAGGGTTGTGGTTTAAAAGGTGAATCCAGACTCTGGACTGTTAAACCTATTTCCAGTCATCTTACGTAGTTGTACCTGGGTGCCCTCAGACCACTGCAGTGTCTTCTGCCCTGCTGCTTGTTACTGAGTCAAGAACAGATGCTGGGGAGGTATCTACAAAATATTTAAGACAGCTCTCCTCTGTCACGTGCTCTTTGGAAGAGGTGATCAGGTCGTTCTGATGCTAGGGTGCCCCTCCCTGGCAGAGGCTTTAATGCCTGCTGGGGTAGGTGCAAGTGGCATCTCAGATTGCAGGCTTCTCCTGTTCTGTGTGGCTCCTACTGTGTGCTCCCTTCTCTCTGGATACTGAATTGTTGATCTGGCATAGTATTTGACTTGAGTTCTTTCCCTGCCCTTGTTTTTTCTGTGGGTGGCTGTGTGCCATCACGCTGCTGACAGCACACGCGTTTGAGAGGATTCCTTTACATGTGCCTCTTCTGGCATTTTACAATTCGGTCTCTTTCAACATGTGATAACAGAATATAAAGTAGGTCACTTTATTTCTATTTTGCTTTTCTTATTTCTGCAGTTCTTGTGATATTTGAATTCTTTCTGATACCAGTTTTGGAGACTCGTGACTGGGAGAGTTTAGTAGGCTCCTAAAGCCTTGGTAGTCATCTTGGGATTGGGCCTTAACAGGACACTAGGGACATCTTTCTTTGTAGCCTCTCTGTGCCTTGGATAGCCTGTAATAAGTACCCTTGACATGTTTTAGAGAGGTGAGAAGGAAGAAAGATAAACCTTTCCTAGTGCACAGCCATTGCTTGCTGCTATAATGCATCCTATGACTGCTGCCAGCCCTTCCCTACTGTCCTTTCTGAGTTGATTGTAGCTGGCAGTTGTTGTCTAGAAGCAGTAAGCCAAGTGAACAGCTCAACTTATTCCAATTTGTGAAAATACACCAAATAAAAGCTCTAGGCACAGTCACAAGTCAGTCCTTAAAAAGGCATATGGAAGAAATTTAGTCTTTCCTGACTCAGGCCAGTTCAGGCTACAACAAACCTTTAAAGTTCCTGAATTTTCAATATGCAGACTTGTTTCTGGGTTTTATTCATGTAGTCCAAAGTGGTAGAAGTGCTGGGGTAGCACCAAATTGTAGCACCGTTTCACTGAAACTCCTTCAGGTGAATGATTCTCAGAACTGTGAGATCAGTCCCTACAGAGTAAGCAGAAGTGAGTCCCACTTCAGCTTCTGCCACTGGGTTTCTCAGCAGGTAAATGTGGTAGCAGTTTATTCTGTGTTAACCCCAGGTGAGAGTGGACCCCTGGGGTTTATCCTGCCTTAAAGATGTGTTAATAATGTGTCAAATGCAGGCACATATTGTGTAGGGCTTCTCTGAAATGTGAGACTTGAGTTGATGCAGAGAGACCTGGTCCAAAGCTTCCACCCAAGCTGCCTTCTAGTGCTGTTGAGTTCCTGAGGGGGCTGCTGAGCTGATATGCCTGGTTGGTTAGGAAAAGCCAAGTAGAACTTGAACTTGTGTGTATTAGTACAAGGTGCAGTTTCTTAAGAAATTAGCTAAACCAGCATGAAATCCTCTTTAAAGATAGTAAAAAATTCATATGTGAGAATAATACCAAGAAGGCAATGCAGCAGCATTTTGGGAAGAGTTTAAGATTCCCATTTAAACAAAAATAGTTGTGCAAATAAAACTGGCAGCCAATGCAGTACAAATTACTGGTTTTAAAATCTGGAGAAAAAGCTGCTGAGTTATTAATCCCTGAACTGAAGCCCTTAAGTCCTTTTAGTGAGTGAGTTCTGCTTGTCATCTAATCCCTTCGAATCACAGAAAACAGACCTGGAGTTGTCCTCTGTGGTGCAGGAAGAGGAAATTTAACCAGTGAGCTAAATAAATAAATTGATTAATTGGCACCCATAAGGAGCTGTGTATGCACTGTATCTAATTGCTTTCTTTATATTGTCATCCTCAAACTTCTTGGAAGACACGGGTTTGTGGGTTGCAAATGCAAAAATATGCTAAAAACCCCACCTCACCAAGGCTTTGAACCTTCAGCTTCAAAGATCATTTGTGGATCACCTTATATTGCTTTGGACAGTCTCTAATGGGGACATTGCTCGGCCAAGCTGAATTTATGCAGTGAAAATTCAAGCTGAAATTGAACACACCTCAGAATCACAGAGTAAATCAAATCTCATTTCCTTACTTGCCGATAGCGTGGGCTGTGTGGATTATCTCCCTGCTCCTCGTCCTTTTCAGTAATTTTTACTCTACCCAGTCAGAACTACCTTTTTCTCTTGAGAAATACTGAGTGACTTCACTGATCTTATTCAAAAACCCATCAGAGCTAATAGTTTTGAAAATGTTTGATGTCCAAGAGGCACTTGGGAGCACTAAATCCTCACAGAGGGATTTTTAGGTTGTGGAACAATGGTGTCCTCCAAGCACTGCAGAAATTACCGTGGAGATGATATTTCCATTACAAATCCTGCAGGTACTGATCCAGGAATATGGCAAAAGAGAAATATAGAGAGAAAGTGGAAGCCTTGCTGATCAGCTCCATATCCCCAGGAGAGTGGCATCATCTTTGCCCAAGTCTTTAATATATCCCATCTCTGTAGCCAGCAGGTTCCATTTAGAGCTGTGACAGCAAAGGGTGCATGTTCGTGATTCAGAGGGCAGGCATTGTGGGCATGTAGTTCTCCAGCTTGCTGCTCTGCGTACTGATCAGCTCGACTTCAGGATTCAACAGCTAATGGTGCTTTGGAAAGGAATCATAAGTTTTGTTCCTTTTGTTCTCCTCATCTTTTGGAGAGAACAGGTGCCAGCACAAGTCACCTTTTCCTTGATTGTCAATGGTGGGCATACAGCCAACACTGTAATCTTACCTGGCCTGTGAGCAATAAACCTCCCCTTTGTGTCGTGTCCTTCCTGCCCATCCAGCATCTGAACCTCAGTGGAGATAAGTGTCACTGTCACAGAGGTAAGATGCCTCTTTTCAGTCTTTCTCAGCCATATGTTCTGAAGGAACTTCTCTCCTCTGGTGTTCTGGGGTTGCAGATGGGAGCATCTGAGTCGTGAGAACACTGGTGCTGAAGAGGTGGTAGGTCTGATATTTTAAGGATATAAGTGAAAGAAATATTGCAGGGCTAAACACTACATTCCAAGGCACAAGCCCTTTTTGTTCTCCAAATATGTTTTGATTGCAAGATGCCATTTAACCATTCCAGGAATCCTTCTTTAGAGGCATAACTATTATCTTGGGCTCTGACAGTTTCTGCTATGTATAAGAAGAAAAAACTACAAACAACTCAATGTCAGCGGCCTGTGGTGTCTCTGTATTTATTTCAGAGAACACACATGGATGTCTTTCCCTGAGAAGGGCAGTAATAAGCAGCGGACAGTTTGACTTCTCAGAAACATCTGAGCTGTTTTCTGTGTGTGGTCCATGCACAAGTCTCTGCTCCCACTCAGCTTCAACTTGTTGACTGCTGACCAGCTATCCTGCACATCCCTATTTCAGTCAAAAAGTGTCTCAGCCCACAATGTTTAGCATTTCATCAGGCCTGCCCTTGTTAGTGATTATCTTGGATAGTAGCCTCTGCGTTTCCATCTGTCCTGATAGCCATTTAAATGTTCCTTTTAAATTAACTTAGCAGTCAAGTTTAAGCCGTTCTGATTTTGCAGGCAGAAAATGTTTTCTATGCTGGCCATGAATGCTTCCAAGCATAAATGGTCTCGTTCTGTTTCAGTTCTGGTCATTGCCCAGATGAAGTTCCAAAAGAATGACACATTCCAACAGCACAAAAGGGGATAATTCAACAAATTAAAATGTTAACAAGCTTCACTCCTTTAGCATGTTATATCAGAAATTATTTGGTTCCTTTATTTTTGTCCTCAGTACAGGCTTTGTCCTTTCCTTTTCTTCTAGCTGTGCCATGAAGATTACTGTACGATCCAAAAGTGCATCTGGGGTTTGTGACAAGTCAGTTTGGGGGAGATTTGGTTTGATCCCATTGTCTTGTTAGGAATTTCATCACTGTCGTAATTCTTATAAACTTTATTCCAGTATCTCAGTCATCTCTGCTCCTTTTTTACCTTCTCGGTCCCTCCTGATATCAATACTGCCTGATCATCAGCACCCTCAGTGCTTGTGTCTAGAATGAAGAGACTTCCAAGTTGCACAGTAGAGTGTCTTATTCTGCTGTAAGTACCTTTGGAGGAGGAACTCCAGACTTTGGATTGCAGTTTAGGTGACCTGCACTTAGACTGACTTAAACCACACTTGGAACTGCAGCCTTAGAGCAGACATTTTGCAGCTGAAGTTCCCTTTCCACTACAGGATTTTCTGTTTGCAAGATCATCCAGCAGCTTATAGCTGTCGGTTCCAACTTCAGATTTGCAAAAGCCTTAAGAGCTAGAACTTTTATATGGGTTGAGTCACATAAACTTCTATGCACTGCCCACCTTTCCTTATCAGCTACCTACCTTAGCATACTGCTACTACAGTCTTTCTAGCTATTTGTAGCTACAGCTATTTGTAGCTAACCAAGTGACTATACATCTTCTATTTCTTTTGGACTCTATCTTTAGAAGGCATTTTTGCAGATTAAATTTATAAGTCTCTTAGAATCATTAATCTGTAGAAAAGTCTGCTAGATATTGCCATGCAGGAAAGGACTCTCGGAGTCATTGTGATAAGCCTGGAAATGTTGTCTCAAGGCCCAACAGTGGTCATAAAGGCAAATAGAGAATTAGAAATTATTAGAGGGAACACAAAAATAAAGGAGGAGTACTGTGTCATCTCTGGGTAAATTCTCTGATAATCCATATATTAAATCTTGTTATATTGATTCCAATGCTCTTATTTCATAAAAGATACTGTAGAACTGCAAAATAGTGCAAATAATCAAACAGCTGTTTGCCCATTTGGTTTCTTGACTATCCAGACTTCTTGCTTGTATTCAAAAGTTCTTGTTCTTCCTATCTTATAACAGACTCAAGTTCATTTTCCGCATGTGGTCAGTTAGTCAGATTAGCTCTGCATTTCCTCTTTCTTGGTTTCATTGCATTTCCTCAGGCCACTGAATTACTGCCTTTTGTCACTTACACTAATTGCTGAAATGTAGGTAGGAGCTGTGGAACCGATCTTTCTAACCTTTGCCCCTCCAAACGCTTACCTTCCTTCCCCAGTCCTAGCTGGTTGTTTCTCTCCTATATTGTTTTGACTTACTTTAAATACACAGCATCCACTTGGTTTATGGCCAGTTTTTTAGCATATTGGTATTTAGTTTTGCTGCTTCCTTTAATTAAATTTATTCATGCTGTGCAAACCAAGTTTAAAAAGATTTCTGATCATTAAAAAAAAAAGTCATGAGGTAGATTAGCATCCACTTTTTCTCAGCAAGCATCAGACCTGGGGTTGTACATTCGTAGAGGCCATTTGCTTGCTCGTTGCTGTAAAAGATCAAAAAAGAAAATCAAAATGCATGGCAAGCTCCCTAGCTTTTTTGGAGTGTCTCTGGTCTCCTTTCGTTTGTCTTGATCTTCAAGTCAGAGTCCTGGTGAGTTCTGGTTTGGTTTTATTTCCAAGTCAGTTTGTAATCATTATGTCCCGTTCATGGTGGCTGTGTGGGGGGCACAAGCTCTCTTGGATCCTGTACTGATTTCTGTGAACCTGACCAGGTGATGTAGTTCCAGAAGCCTCCTGTGACTGCAGGTATTTGATTAGACCATAACCAGAATAAACCTCCCCACTGTTTTTCCCGTGGGCACAATTACGTTTTGGTTTCTTCAAACTGGAACAGTGCACTTCTGTCCAGGTTTGATTGAATAGAAAGGATTTTGTTGCATATCCTGTCTTAATCTGTTCTTTAGAGAGCCTTATTCCTGAGCCAACTGTCTTCTGGGCAAATTTGAATTTCTTTACTAGGAATGAGTTTCCTCTGGTGTACATCAGGTATCCTGTTGTCATTTCATCAAGGCAATCTGAACTGAAAGCTGTGTATTTAAGTTCCAACATTTATCAGGATGCTTTCTGGCTACTGGCCCTGGAAAAATTTTATTTCAAACCTTTTCTTAGAATCTTCAGGTACTGTTTTTAAGGTTCTTGTAGCTGTCTTTGATTTCTGTAATAGTTTTGTATGTCCTGGTTTCTCAGTTCAGCTGGAGCAGCAGTTCATGATGTGAAACTCTTTTGTCTTGTTTTGGGAATCAAGGTTACTGGTCTTCCTTTGATCAGTTAAATGGTGCTAAAGAGCTGCTACTGCTTATTTTTTTTTCCTTTGTGTTCAGGAGGACAAGGTCTGCTGTAAATAGAGAACTGCACCAAAGGTTGCACACAAATCACAGCATTCATTTGCTGAATGCTGGTTTAGCCACTTAGGCTGAACGGGTGATATGAGTGATAACAGTGAGCATAAGGATGCTCTCGTCCTCTTGTCTGACACTTTGGTGACAGTGGTTGATTTACTGCTCTGCTAGAATGCAGCTGGTAGATAAAAAGCTTCTCCTGGAACAGCCCATCACATTTCAGCACTTAAGTTAATTGTAAGCACAACGGGGAAATAAAAAAATTAACGGTCCGGTCCGTAGCTATCTGCAGTGCATTTCAAGCCTTGGCAGAATTGCAAGTGCTCTTACGTACCTAGCGGTGAGAAATGTTTTCATAAATGCCACCAGCTGGAGATAAGGGTTCACAGTTCCAAAATGGGCTGTAACTCCAAAATAGCAAATCTATCCATCTCAGGGCTTTATGCTCTGCCATCATCCTGGCCTTCCTTTTGCTGCCTGCCTTCCTCACAAAATTTCTAAAATCAGGCAAGCTTAGTGAGCCTCATTTAATTCCTGGCATATCTCCCCTTCCATATCTAAATATCTGCTCTGGAGGCTGCTTATTTTATTAATTGATAATTTTGAAGATCATTTCTTTCAGGATCTTTGACTTCTTTTTCCCTGCCTGTGTTTTGAAAAGTGCCAGTGTTGTGCAGTACATGGCAGAAACCCACTGATCTTGTTTTCCTACTCAAATGACACAGAATTGCCCCCTGTATTTCCTCTGGAGATCCTGTCCCTGCAGTCTGGGAAAGGGTGCCCAGCATCCCATGGTGAGTGCCAGGTTCTTTGTGCCAAGTGGGATATGTAGATTGGTATAAACCCACTGACCATCTTTGAAACTGGAAAAGTGGATTGGTCTTGAGAAAAAGCAGTGTGGGGCTACATGCATTTTTGTTCCTTGTGCTCCAAAACCCGAATGGGTTGAGCGAAGTGAATTTAATGTGTGTGGGAGCTGTCATGTGTCTGTAGATATGAACTCTTGTAATTACTATGTAGCAAAAGTGTTCATGGCATAGACTCTCTGGTGAGGTGGGCAGGCTTTCAGCTGCCTGAATGCTGGAGCTCAGAGGGTGTCATAGCACAAGACTCCCTATCCCTAGTGATGACTACAGGGTTGTCCAGGGTTATCAGCCACATTCATCTCTTCTGTTTGTCTACATCTCTTACAAATTAAGTCCCCTGAAAGCTGTGCACAGAGAGATCATAAGTCTCTCTTGATTTTTGCCTTTGTCCTTGTTTGCAGCCTTTCTGTTTCTTAGAGTAACTGTTGTCCAATGAGAGCTTGGAATGGGCACTGTTTTTGTGCATTTACAGTTTCTTGGTGGAGCTGGATAACACTTTTGGCTTTGGGATGTTCCTGAAAGCTATGTGAGTTCCAGATTGGTTGGATCAATGAGTCGTTTCCCAACATTAGAGTTGAACACCTGAGGCTTCTAATGGATTATGGGTTTAAAACATTTCTGGAGCAGATAACTCTTGTCTCAAAACAGGATGCCATCTCTGCTAGCAGAGTTCAGAGAACAACACTCATTTTCTGAGTGAGCTCATAAATTATTTATCTTTAGAAGAGGCACCTGTGGGCAGAGTAGAAAGACTGTAACCAAACCCTCCCACTCCATGGATAGAAACTGTCGCCTTTGTAGGCTTGTTCCTTTAAAGATCACAGATCCCTGTGAGATCATTGAACAAACATCTGAGCTACTGTATATCATCTGAGCCTGACAGAATGGCTCTATGCTGAGGTGAGGAAAAGGGGGTGTGAAATGTCCCTCCTTGATGTTGCTAAGTAAAATAATAATAATGATAATCTTTTATGTACGATCAAAACCTTTTGCCTTGTGTAGAGAACTGGCAAGGCCTGGATTTCAATACCACTCAAGTGCAAATGTATAAAAGCGGTCCTCAGGAAGGATTTGGGACATGGAGAGTTAGACTTACCTCATGTTTGGCTAGGCACAGAGTAATTCACTGAGCACAGCAGGACTGCCAGGAGTGACTGGCAGGGACAAAGGACGAACTAATAGGCAAAGACTGTTCACTCCCAGTCCTGGCTAATGCGCAGTGAGTTGAACAGAGGGAGATTGGCAGACACGAACTAGCAAGTGTCAGAGTAAACCTGGTGGGAACTGTATGCAAGGGGTCCCTGCAACAACTTAGCAGTGGAAAACAAGGTGGGGCATCTCCTCTCCCTAGCTCCTGGCTAACTTGTCTTTGCTATGTGCTGCTCAGGCTTGTCCATGTGTCCAGCTCCAGGCACTGAACAAGACTCCCATGAGTCCCATCAGCTGTTGGTTCTCCACAGTCAGGACTGGAGCATGTACCCAGTGCCACCCTGGGGCTCATGGGCAGCTGTCCCCACCTCTGCAGGCCATTCTTCCCCCCAGTGACCTGCACAGACCTCCTGTATCTTGCTGCCCAGCAGTGCTGGTGCCTCCTGCATCAATGGTGTCTTGTTTCATACCTCAGAGGAGAAATTTGCCCTTGTTTACTTTCACTTAATCCTTTGGGCTGGCTAAACTTTTTACTACTGGAAAAAAACCTTCCTGTACTCAGGGCAGACAAGATGATGCTTCCTACTCTGGGAGTGATATATGTTTGAGGTGGTGGGGGCTGTCTGAGCAGCCTCACACTCTCATCCAGCAGGAAGAGAGAGCCATAGGTCCTTCACTACATGTAGTACAAGCTGCTGGATGCAGGAGATCTGGGCCACCAAAACAGGAATGGCAATGTGCTGCATGTCTTGAAAGACACGTATGTGGTGTGACTACATCTGCATCTCCAGCCCAGATCTTTGTCTTTCCCACCAGACCCACTCCACATCCTCTGGATCCATAGATATGTGCAGTACGTGAAGCATGTCTTGGGAATCTGAGTTGTTAAACTATCATAGCAACATCCTCCTCCTCTTCCTCTTAGCATTCATGAACATGGAATTAATAGTCATGGCTTGATCCCCATGGGGTGAGGAATGGTGTTAAAGCATCCGCACTGCATTAGCTCCAGAGCAGCTGCAAAGGTAAGGTAGTGTTGGGTCAGACAAAAGCTCTGTGCTGCACCTGGGGTGGGTGCTTTCCTGGAAGCCAGTGTGAATGGCAGCTGCTTCCAGCACATGTGTATAGCACTGCCAGCCTTAGTGTCTCTAAACTTGGCTCCTGCAGACTGTGAAGAGAAAAGGGAGAAGGAGATGCATTCAGCCGCTGTTTGGGCAGAGTCTTTTGGGAAATGTGGCAGCTGTGTGTGTGTGTTTTTATTTAACTTCTAATTATTTAGTTATGTTCTTTGTCTGTGGTGCTTCTGGGGATTAATTTCAGCAAAGACTGCAGCCTGCATCAGCAACTTTAAAGTTGCTCTGTGAGAAGTGTGATGGCACTTGGAAAAAAAAAATCATTTTCCATATTAATTAGAAGATACTACTGGAAAATTGATGTCAATTACCTGACACTTTATTATGGAGAGGCAATAGCCTCTTCGTAGTCCAGGTGCCAGCAGCCTTTTCATTATGATGAGAAATGTTGCTCTTCAGTTGAATTCATGAGGAGAAATGCTCAGGGACTAGGAGTTGTGGAGATCAGCGAGGGAGAAAAAGGGGAAGGTTTCTACAAAACCTGGAAGAAACAAGCCAGTTTGAGGACTGCAGTGTAAAATGTACATTGGGCATTCTACTGGAATAGGAACGGTAATGTCCTACAGCCTCCACCGTCTGAGCTGAGGGGACAGACTGCTGAGTTTGCTTGTGGTGTTTTGGGCTTTGCCTGGGTTTGGGAGGTAGAACTGCCAGAATTCCCTCTGTGTGTGATACACAGGCGGTGACAGGCACTCCAACACCTCTGCAGGGAGGATTGTTTGTCTGTCCCCAGCTGCCCTCTGCCCCTGTGCCATGTCTGTGCAGTAGTGCTGATGAGAGATTGGCATTACGTGCCCCATAGACTGCCTGCTCCATCCTCTGGTATGGGACAGCTGGGACAGAGCACCTGATTCTGTCCTGTGAGGGCTTGCTAGGCTTGACCTGGAGAGCCTCTCCCCGTCCTAGCCATGTGAGCATGTGAGCAGCATGGAGTTGGTGTGTGGGGCAAGTGCATTTTAACCTGGGGGTTGTTGGGGTGGTTTTTTTGCCGTTTACTTGATGTGAGATCATTCAATTAGTGCTGTTCCAGCTGCTCTGATGTGGTATCTAATTACTGTCTTATGGGCATGGAGAGGCTTTAGCGAGGTACTGGTGATGCTGACTGATTGCATTCTTGTCCTTTCCTGCACTGATTAAAAAGACAGTGTAGAGACCTTGATTTCTTCTTGCTTCTGTTTTTCCTTTCATTTTTCTGTCATTACCTGTGCATGCTTCCCAGAATCTACCCACCTCCAGGTCCTTTGCTGGCTGCTGTGAATTGCTGGTGCTCTCTAATTTTATGTTCCAGTAAAACAGACTGCGGTTGCAGATGATGAAAGATTCTGCAGGTTAAAAAGTTACTAAGCAATGAAGCAAATGATGTCTTCCAGATAGATGGGCCCTAGTGCTGCATGTTGCCTGTTAGATTTCATTGCCAGTTCAGCTTCCTCTGTGGCTTTGCTGCTAACAGTGACTGTGTGCTGGGGAGGATAGGGATAGGAGATTGCCACATGTAATCCCCATGTTTCCCCAGGACAGGCTCTTCCAGGATGTCCAGTCTCTCCTGGAAGAGTGTAGTATGTTGGCTTTTGTTTAGGATCAGTCAGAGGGAACAGCGCTGGTGCAGTAAGGAAGGAGCTTGTGTGTAGTGAGTGGTACAGCAAAATCATGGTCTGTTTTGAGTGCTGAAAATTGCAGGGCAGGGCAATTGGTTCTGGAGAACTGGTTTAAGAGCTTCTGTCCTCAAGAGTCCACTGACCCAGACAGACAACGGAGGTCGTCTGTCCAGTTTGCAAGGTAGAGATAAGCTGGTGGATGGAGCAAAGTCAGGAGGCCAAAACTCTGCAAAATAATCTTATTCCTCTGGGTGCAGGGGCAGGGCATGGCATGGCATGGCATGGGTGGATGCTGTGGAGAGCTGAGCCCCACATCAGCCTATCTGTCAGAAACCAGCCCTCCTGCTGTGTTACTCAGGGGACGCCTCTGCTCACAAGATGTTACTGGGGAAGGAGAGTTAGGGGGCATGGGCAGTTGTAGCTGCAGGAGGAAGCTGAAATCTGAGTGCCACAGAAAGTGCTTGCTCAGAGAGCAGCTCCTGAAAGGTTGGTCTGGGGACACAAATGCAGGGACCTGAATCGCCAATGTTTCCCTGGAATTTCTGGAAAGCAGTCAGTGAGTGAGTGATGGGGCAGGGGGTTAATTTGATGGCAAATTATCTTTGGATTACAATGGTGCAGCTCCACTGACTGCAGGCTGGTTGCAGTGGAGTAAATGAGTGAATGTAGCCTCTGGGGCTGACACAGGTAACTGCAGGAAGGGAATTCAGCAGCCTTCGCTCTTCTTGTATTGACTGTGTCTGAGTTGCTCGCTTCGTCATAATGCTTTTTTAAGACTCCAATCCCCCTAAGGTAACCGACGAAAAGAGTTTTAGATTGTGACTCCATTAGGGTTTTTTTCCACTGTAAAGATCCAGTAAAACCTTTAAAAAAAAAAAAAATAGCTTGCCCTGCGTGTTCACCCTTGCAATCTGAGGAGTAGCACATCAAGCTCCTTTGAAATAACCTATAGTCCAAATTCCTCTGTCCTTGCCTGACACTAGAACTGGTATTTTTCCAGATGCCTGTGAGATTGTAAAAATCTGAATGACTATTTAATATCTGTTTGGAAGAGTCCAACGTAAAGTCCCTTCTTTTAAGTCATTCATACTTCACCATCTTGGAATTCATGTTTTCTAGTTTAGAGACTTCTAGGAAGAACAGGTTGGACAAGACCTTAAAGGAAAAATACTTTAATATCAAGATTAAATTCCTCTAGTTCTTTTTATTTGATGGAAAGGTGCAGATAAAGATCTCATGTGTTTAACGAAAAGTGCTGTTCTGCCTGCTGTAGTTTTCCTGAGCAAAAGTCAAAGCAGCATGTAAGGAGGGCCAAGGATGCTAACACACAGTCTTCTGTTATACAGAGAATTTGAGTTCCTTGTCATCTGTGCAGAAAGCTAATGCCTTTTAAACCTTCATGTTAGATGCTCTTAGTATCATCTGCCGCTCTTTAACCTGTCCTCTGTCTAGCAGCTGCATCGTAAAGAGCAGATGAAATCGTCTCAAGGATGGCAGGTCCTAATCTTGGTAACATTTTCTATCCATTACAAGGTATGAAGTGAAATTACCTGTGAGTGGGTTTATCTCAGATCCCACGTAGCATTTTTTTCTCGGCAGCAGCAAGAAAGGGAAATTGTCAGGCAGTGGGGAGAAGCTGTTTATTTTTAACTTACTCTTTCTTTTTAAGTTCTATTTCGTAATTAAAGGAGTTAAGGAGTGGAAGCCAATGAAATATGTAGCTGAAGGGATACGCTGATCTGAAGTTCATTGCAGAGACTATGATAAGTAGTGGGTAACACAGTGGAGACTTCGGGGCCTCTTGTTCCTTTTCTGTCCTCCTCTTAAGGTATCAAACTGAGCTGCCTTTCAAAGGGGATGCAGGAGGGCTGATTTAAAGGATACTGGTTACAGAGCTCACTGCTGCCCTCAGTTTACTTCTCTTTACCATGGGTTGAGGATACCTCTGAATATCTGAAGAGATCTCTACTCAGAGCTAGCAAGGAGGAATTCTGATTCTTTGTGGAGAAGCATGTCCATCCATTGTCTGGGCACACCTGTATGGCACTGTGCACGGCTCTGAATAAGGAGATACAAGGAGAGTGAAGAGGAGCCCAGGGGAAAGTTCCTGGGGAGTGGGGTAGCCCTGAGTAAAATGCCTTCGGCCTGAGTTACTGCTGGAAAAGCCTGTTCGATTCCTCACCTTTCAAACAAGGTTTTTCCCCTGCAGCTTATTAATCTTGGTCCATTTGGCTTCCTCCGATTGACAGGAGCAAGATGCTGGATTCTTTATTGCTCAGAAGAAGGTGCATTATACTACTGTGCTCTATCCCTAGTGGATAGTTATTCCTGTGCCCTGGTGGCTTTCTTTCATCACTGCTTTTGGCTCTGTGATACTTCTTGCAGCTTTGGCACACAGGAACAAGAAGGGCAGGCTGAATTTGGAGATGGCTGTCACTGCAGAAGGTTCTTTCTCTCTGCCAGTGGAGCTGACAGCATTAGGAAATGAGTCCTGGAGAGCAGGCCGTGTGCTTTCACAACAGCAGGACACTGGCAGGCTGTTCTTAAGTAACAATGCAGAATTAGAATCAGAATTAAAATCAATTAGGATGGAAAAGACCTCTGAAATTGAGTCCAAATGCTTATTGAGTCCTATCCCTAGTTTGCCTCTGCAGTGCTGGAGGACAGTTGAGCTAAAAGTGACTGTTATATGACGATCTCACCTGGGAACTGCTTTTGGGACCCTTTCTTTGCCCCCAGTCCTTGCTTAGGTGATGCCCTGTGGCTTCTGTCACCTCAGGCTCTAGCATGAGTCTCTCTGAACCACTGCCACATGCAGAGTTTGGAGGAAACAAGCTTTTGAAGGAACCCTAAGCAAGTCCAAGTTTCCTGGCATAAAGGATGTAAGGACAGGATTCAGTCCTGTAAAGGATCAGGAGCTTCCAGCTGCCTAAAGGGAGGGTTGAGGGTAGTGTTTACATTGTTGGGAGGACAAAAGGAGAAGTACAAGGGTTCTTCATTGTTCTGATCACTGCTGTATTAAATCCTCTGCAGTGCTCTTCTTAGGATCATTTCTGAGTTGTGATGCCTTGGAGCAGAGTCCTTTTCCTTTGCACCTTACACTATAAGTCCTCCTGGCTGAGTTTGGTCATAAGCAGGGGCTACTGTAGTGCAAGTCTCAGATGCTGATATTCTGTTTAGCTCTCAGAGCAAATAGTAACAGCCTAGAAAGAAGTTCATGTCTTTAAGAAAATTGTTTCAAGCATGTTTGCCCAGGAGTGCTGAGCTCTATGTTTCCTTCCAGGAACATTATTGTTACTAACCATCTTACAAATGCTTTGAGGAATATGTTAGTCCATGCAATGCTTTGAAGCTGAAAATCATCATGGGAGTCCCTCTTGGTGTTCCCTAGCTAGGAAAATGAATAGTTCAATGGGACAGAGATGTGTAACTATGAATTTGCAAGTATAGCCTAGTGCTGGGAGCAGAGTAGGGCAGTATTAAAAACTGTAGTGCTTTTGTTGCAGTGTCAGATAGTAAAGTGTCTCCTGGACAGGAAGACCTGGATTTGTGTCTTCATCTCTTTCTAAAACCAGAGTCCATACCAGGGTTGATCTTCTCTTAGTGCCTGTCAGAAGCTTTTTCCTATCACGAGAGAAGTGCAGTGTTCTGTATGGAAGCTGACCTGAGCAGCCGTAGAAGCTGGTGGTTTAGCAGATGATGAATGCTGATTCCCAAGCCAGGAGGGAGGTGTGTTGGCAAAACTAGCCCTGGAAGGACCATGGGGTCAGGCAAGCCTGTGTTTGTGTAGTGCCTAGTGTGTTGTATTTGGGTGTAAACATGGTAATTAGCTACAGAATTTATTGAGATCATGTCTACTTCTGGTAACAGAAAACTGCTGCTGTCACACATATAGGCTCTATCCACTGTTCTCATGAATGAAAAAATTCCAAAAATTTGAGGACTCTTCCTTACTGGCATTAGGAAACATTCAGTGCCCATCTCTGTGTTGTTAATTATGAGCCAAATATTGGCTGTTAAAGCCATCTCTGTTCCAAAAATAACATGGGTGCCAGAGCTGTGATCGGTCTCGGCCTTGCTCCTCCTGTGGTGAGCTATCTGTGGATGTTGACTCTTCTGTTGTATTTGGCTGTCTCTGGCAGGTTTTGGAAGTGGTGCGATCCAACTACGATACACTGACCCTGAAACTGCAGGACGGCCTGGACCAGTATGAGCGCTACTCAGAGCAGCATAAAGAGGCTGCCTTCTTCAAAGAGCTGGTAAGCTGCCTTGGCTCTGCAGAATCAACAACCCTCTTTCAGACCCTTTGCTTATGGCCTGGGCAGTGGCATTTGGGGTATGGCTGAACAGCCCTGTCACTCCATTGGACTGCCTCAAAAGACAGGGCAGGAGTAGGATCTGGACAGACACTGCGTGTCTCGACAGATCTGAGAGCTTCCTGGAGCTCCCTGTGTGGCTGAAGAGGAACCTCCAGACTGCTTAGGCCAGCATTGGTTGGTCGGTGTCTGTCCTTTCTGCCATGGTGATCCTCTGTGTTTTCTAGTGGTAAATTTGCATGGGGAGAAGCTGACTGCTCCCACTTTGGGTTTATCACTCAGAGCAACTTCGCTTTTTTGCTGTTGTTAAGGGGAGCACAAAGTGTGGGACTGAGCAGAGTATGTGATGCTGGTGAAACATGTTCCTGCTCGTTGCTTTTCTCCATCACTCACAAAATAGGGTTCCCAAACAAAGAAAGTGAAGGCATTCCCTAGAAATGTCTCCTTCTGCAAGAGGAGAACGCTGATGGTAGGAAATCCCACAAAACTAATAGAGGAAAGACAAAACTGAGTCCAAATAATTTGGGTTTGTAGTTATGTTCTTCAGCAAGCTGGCTTGTTTCCCCTGCTCCAGAGAGCCCTGATACAACTTTTTTCTTGTCCGAGAACCACATCAGTGGGGAGGCAGAGTTTTTGTAATGTCTGGTATCTGAGGGGAGCCTGTTTTTCTTCACTCTGGAATCATTACAGCTTCAGTGAAGGGAGATATCTCTAACTTTCTCCACCAGTTTGAGAGCTGATTCTCTCTCCCAGCTCTGTCCTTGCTGATGGATGAGTAACTGATGCCTCACCACTCCATCATGAGTCTGCGTTAGTTTGGGAATTTTGTGCATCCCTCTGTCTACTCTGCTCCGGAGCAAGCACCTGAATTGGTTTTGTTTCCTTTTATGGAATGCTTTTGGGGTCATTCCAGACATTGGGTAGTATACGGGCAAAACCACTTGCAATCACTCCCATGCCATTCTTTGGTGTTCTTTTGTGCCTGTTTTTGTCTCTCTCGCTTACTGTTTAATACCCTTTCTGGAACACATACAAAGAAATTTGGCCATAGCCTTCTTGTGACATAGGCTTCTTCTATTACTGTACCGTGGAAATAAGGCACATTCCTGTTTCTGTTGTCATCTGTTCTGTCCCAAGGGCTCCCAGCCTCAGCCAGCATCTCCTTCCCCAGCTTCTTGGCCACATGACTGCTCTGCTTCCTGCATGCCCCACTTTCCACTTGGCCTGGCAGAATCTCAGGCTGATCATGCCAATTGATTAAAATGGCATTCTCAGTCCTATGATCATCACAACCACAAAACACTTCAGCTAAAATTATTTTCTTCCTAGACTGATTTTTTTTTTCTCTCGAAATCCCAATTTTGTATCATTTAAGAATCGGTTTAGCATAACCAGCCTGTCAACTCCCTTCTGAAAATTGCCCATCCAGGTACCCCTGGGAACCTCTCCTCAAGAGCATATTAAAGCCTGAATAATTACTGTATAAATGTGCTGATTTGACCCAGTTGTGAATCTGTTTAATCCACATCTCTAGATGCCCTGAGAATTGGGACCCTATTAAATGTTCTTTACTCACAGCTACAGAAAATCCCCTGCATTCCATTAAGCCATTCCCTCAACACAGCGGGAAATCAACCTGATATGTTATGATTTGTGTTCAGTAAACCCAGCTGGCCTCCCGGCCTTCTTGCTCTGTTTTTCTCTAGGTGCACAGTAACTGATGGCTTTATTAATTGTTCAGATAACTCATCAGAAAGGTCCTAACTTGCCCTGTCCTCCCCATAGCTTTTTCAAACCAGGTACTTTTCTTCCTTTTTGTGAAGCTTCGTAGTCTTTACCTTGGCTTCTGTGGTTGGTCTGATGTTGGATAATGCCCTGCTTCCCAATGCTTTGTGTTTAACTACTGAGGTTTGCATGATTTTGTGGAGGGGGCAGAGAGAAGTTGCTACACTTCTCTTTGTGGACTGTGCCAAATGAGCAGGGCTGATAGTGAACTACAGGTTTCCAAACTCATGCTTGTCCCATCAGGTCTTCCTGAACAGGATCTGTTTGCAAATAATTCTTTCCAGATTCTACCTGGTTTTCTTACCACTATCTATGTGATTGCATCAAAGCAAACCCTTCTTGGGTGGGGAATGACACACAGGAGTCATTTTCCTTTTCAGCTGCCTTTTCATCTCTTTGTGCTCCCATTAAGTGAGTGAGCAGAAGCTTCCCCATGCCATTCTCTGGGCTCCTTTATGCTTAGAAATCTTGTTCTCACTCCTTTGACCTGTTTTGCTAATGCACTGCTTCGCTTCTCTGGCTTTGCCTCAGTGCTGCTCTTTCTTGCTAATCCCAAAGAAAAATCTTCTTTCTTCTGCCATTCCCTATACAAAGAAGGTTTTAAAGGCTGCGATACTGCAGCCACATTGTGGTGGAAGGTGATGTGCAGACTGTTTTATCAACTGGGTTTTATGGCCTGTTGTGCTGCCTTTGAGGGGCTAAAGGAAGGAAGTTAGGAAGTTTTCCAACACTTTTTATATCTTTTCCTTTGAAGCCTCAGGGATGTCATTTGAGGTCTATGATGCTTTGATAGAATGAATAGTTTGGATGTGAGCTTTTGGACCCTTGCATTGCAGCTGAAGAAATGTGTGGAAAGAGATTCAGCGTCTTGCCAAAGCATTCTCTGTCTCTGCAGTTGGATAGATTTCAGTAGAGTCTCATTGTCACTTCAGTGTAGTCTGATTAGGGATTGATTTCTGCAGGGGAAATTACATTAATTTGACTTTTAATTAGATGTAGCAGTCAGTGTAAACCTTCCTCCCATTGTACAAATATCTTAAGAGCTGCTTGTTGATTAGAAACAGGTTTAATTGATGAGGCTTGCTGAGAAATAGGAGCGTCTATGCAGCTTTGCACACATCCAGCTATAATGACACAAATCTAGAACTGAATCATGTTTTCCTCACGTGGTTAATGCCATCGCTTCATCCATTCCTTCATTCCTTCATCATCTTCCAGATGATGTCAGCGTTTCATGTATTTCCCATTTCCTCAGAGGTTGTGGGCTAATAGGGAGAAAACAATTTTAAAAGCTCTTCTGGCCCTAGTGCTCCATACAGAAGCAAGAGAGGACGTGTAATCTGCTTTTACTTCCCTGCAGAATGAATGTTTAAGCTCTGACCTTACTTTCTACAGGTTTGGGGCCCTTGTGTAAGTTACCCTGGAGAGATCTGGTAGCTTCCAGTCTGGCAGCCAGGCCTGGATTGCCTACTGCACCAGTGGCCTAGGAGGAGTCCTGGAGTGTAGCCTCGTGGAGGAAACAGCTTAGCTAGACTACAGGAGGCTTCTAAAGTTTATCCTTGTTACAGGCTGATACCTCTCGGTGTCACTGTCCGGTCTTCCAACCCCAAAAGGGAGATGAGCTCTGGCTCCCTGTGCTGAGCCCTGGTGGTGCAGATAGCTTGATTTAACACTGATTTGAGCTGTTCTTACCTTTCAAGTGAGTTGACTCAGGGCAGCCTGATTTCTTACAGCAGAAGAAATGCTGGACAGAGATTTATAGAAACATCAGTCTTACGTGTTGCTATCATGGCCACTCTTCTCCCCAACTTGTGTAAAAGCAGATCTAAGTCCAGCTCGAGTGCTCTTGACCAAAGTCTGTGTCTAAAACTCCTCTTGAAACCCAAAGCTGTCTTTAAGTGAAAACAGCTTCACAGTAGCCACAGGTGAGCTATTCCACTGCTTCACAGACTATAGGTTTAGAAGTACTTCCTCTTTTCCTATGTAAATCTTCTTTGTCTTAAATTAGGCTAAGTATTTCTTGCCCCATCCCTGTGGAGTCAGATAAATATTACTCACTGTTCTCTTTTTGACCTCATTTTACATATTGGAGAGTGTTTGCTCTATTCCTCCTTCTCTTTGCAAACTAATCAGGCTAATTAATTTCTTGTGCTCCACTCCATAGCTACAATTTCTGCTAAGCCCTGTGTTCTCATCGTGCCACTCCAGCCTCCCTTTCAGGGCTTGCAGAGATTTCTGCATATCCTTCTTGGAGAACTTGATGTGGATACAAGCTGGGAATCTTCTGCTGCTGGTTCCTGCCCCTGGCAGTTCCTGAGACCAGGGTCACATTCCTGCTTGTTCTTCCTGTTGCCGGGACCCATAGAAATGCTTTTAGTCAGAATAAGGCTTACACTGCATGTAGCATCCACCCCTTTTCTGCAGGCAGTCATGATCCCCAGGGCAGAGGACTCTCTGAATCTGGTTATCCATATTCTTTCTCTCTGGTGAGAACTGACTGTATCCCTGGGGTGGGAGCACTTGGTAGGACTGGGACCAAATCCTGTCAGTGAGACTCCTGTCTCCTGGCAGCAAGACAGCCCAGTGCAAACCAGTGTTCTGGAGACCACTTGCAGTGGTTAACACAGTCTGTAACCTGTGGTTATCTTGAAAGACATGAGCCCAGACTGTTTCAGGCTGGAGTAAGTCAAAAGGCACCCAGAGAAGAGAGATGAGAAGGGGGTGCTCCAAGAAACACATGGGGTCTGTGCCAAGCATCCTGATGAAGGAGAGTTTGTGGTTTCTGCAGATGACATGAAACTTAAATACTCTATCTTTAAGCATAGACATCTTTGCTAGCATGCTCAGGTTTTTAGGATCTGTGCAATGGGGCTCACTGGCATTCATTTTATAGCTTTCCCTGTTAACCTTCCATGTTTTGATTTCCTTCCCTGTCTTACACATTTGCTTTTTGGGGAGCTTTCCCCTTCCCTTCTTTTTTTCTCACCAGGGCAGCAAGTGGGACCCTCAGCAGTGTGTGTGTGCGTGTGTGTATATATATATGTATGTATATTTATGTGCTTTTCTGTCCCCAGTGTTGGATTCCTTATTCTACTTCTATTTAATTCTTCCCCCAGTGCTTTTAAAAAGCACAAAACACTAACCAGGTCAGCAACAACCTTATTATCACAGGCTCTGAGTCTCTGGGAACTGTAATCCCGTTGTTTGGATGAGCTTGTGTCAGTTTTGCTTTCTGTCACTGCTGCACAGTCGCTGACACAGATGATGTTTGACTTTGTTTTCTCGTTGCCAAGCGCAGCTGAGACTGAGCCCAGTCTGGGGCCTGTGTGCTCGGCCAACGAGTCTGCAGGCACGAAGGGGGAAGGGAAGCGGCTGCACAACAGGGCTGCCCAGCTCTTTTTCGTGCTCTGTGGGTGACCAGAATTCTGGGTGTCACTGAGGGATAAAGGTGTCTCTTCTTCGGAGACAGTCAGTGAGCCAGCTGCAAGTGCAAGGCACTCACTCAGAGTATGCACAGCTGGCTCTGAAACCAGGGTTTTGTGCCAGGTTGGGTGATAATCTGTGTTTTCAGCTTAGTGGCATGGCCTCTGAACTTTCCTTGAGTCTGTTCTTTGGCTCTGGGTTCTGGAGCAGGACAGAGGCCATGGCACTGCATTAATCCAGGAAAAGGCTGGCTGACGCTCCAGTGGGCACTGACACAATATGATCTTCCAGCTGCAACCTGGAAGTGCTCACTTTCCCCATCTCTGCCCCAGAACAGGAAACACATCATAGCTCATGCATCCAAACAGAGCATCTTCTCCCATCCCTGTCTCATTGGGAATTTACTCTTCTTTCTGGGATGTCACTGTAGACATTCCTGTTATTCCAGGAAACTACTGAGTCTCAGTGTTTTCTTGCTAACCTGGAGTCTCAGCGAGAGCTTGCTGCACCAAGTTCTGTGTAGCAATAACTGTGTAAAACAGCTTCATGCTGAGCATGGAGGTCAGTGGTGTCAGAACTGCCAGGCTCATGAGGAGCCAGGAGGAGTCCCTTGGCTGAAACATCTTGTTTTGTTTCTGTCAGGTTCGGTCCATCAGCATCAATGTGAGGAAGAACCTTGCTTTCAACACGCTGAGCCAGGAACTGCTGCTGAAGGAATTCTCTACGATCTCCTGAGGCGGGAACGCTGCTGCTGCGCCGGGCTGAGCAGACACGGGCCTGTGTGGGCAGGGACACTACAGCTCTGCAGCTGGTCACCCCCTGCCTTCCCCCTGCAGAAGGGACTGTGTTTCTTTTAGGGGAAAGCCTTGCTGCTGTGTGTTTGATCCCAATGGAATGTGTTTCAACAGAACTTGGGCTGAGGAGTGGTGATTTGGTCTGTTGAGGAGGAAGCAATTTTTTAAGGTGCCATGGGAGTGGGGAGCCGTTCCTGTGACATAGCAATGGGAGATTCCCTCCACTGGTTCAGGGAAGATGCACTGGAAACCTTTGTAGCAGAGCTGGGGAGAGCTCACAACCAAAATAATAAAACCAGCCCAGCTGTGTGAAACAGGTCTGGGTTGAGATCACTCACCTGCTCTGTGGGGAAGCTCTCTGATCCCAGGTGCGGGCTGTTTGTTTCCATCAGCCTGAATCAACTCTAATGATGTAATCAACTGCCCTCCTGTAATGTAAGTCAAATCCGCTGCCATCCCATTGGCAATGGCTTTGGAGTATAAAAATTTCCCCAAGGAGCAGGCCCTGCTCACTGCTGACTCCTGATGTCAGAAGGTGTCACTTCAACCAAGCCATCGGATTACGGGAGAAGGAGAAAGTTTGCCTCCAAGGCTGTTGGCTTACAGGGTCCAGTCTGAGCCAGTATGCAAGAACATGGATCATCAAAGAGAACACTTTGTTACTGGAACAAGCTCTGCTTGGGGTCACTGTTGCTTCCAGTAGTCCCAGCTCATCTGCTGTTTCTAAGGTTGAGGGATATTTTTAGATACTTGGTTTTCATGGGGCAGAGGACAGGTTGACTGCTCCCCACTCACCTTATTGCCCATCAGAGACCGCATTGCGACAATCCTCCTCTTCCTCACAGGAACGTCTGCCTTGCACGTGTTTGCAGGTACCCGGTGACCTTCATGAACGAAGAAGTCCCCATTTTTTCCCTTGTGTGTAGCACACAGTTAAAATGCAGCTGGAGAAGTAGTAACTTTGCTTTCTCACCTGCCCTCCTGTCTTCACCAAGCGACTTACAGCCACGGTCTGCTGAGGCCTTCCTAAGGAAGAGCTCTGGGGCAATGCTGTGGGGCCCAGGCAGACCTTTCTGCTCCAGAGCTGGTGTTTCAGAGGTGCTTAAGCCTGGCAGAGCCTGTTTAGAGTGCTGTGTCAGGCTCCTAGCTCAGGAATACACAGCACAAACACCTGTTCCTTGCTCATGTATTTTCAGCTCCCAGCACTGCTGTTAGGATCTGGCCTGACTTGGTGGACTGAGGCAGAGATGTTATTTACGTCCCAGATCCACTTTTTTTCCCCTCTAGAAAACAAGTTTTTTTAAAAAAGTGCCTAGTCCTGCTCTTAGCCTTGTAGGTTAGTGTGAGTAATGTGGATGTCATGCTCATTTACTACCATTTTTAGGCAAGGCTTATTCACACTAATGTGCGTTAATTGTGTTAATGTTTCATCTTTACCTGCTATGAGCATGGGTAACTGAAAGCTGTGTCCTTGGTCACCTACTGGGCATGACACCCGATGAAGTCCCTATATTTTCCTTGGGAGCACTGCCTTCTCTCAGCAGAAGATACTATGCCTCAGCAGGGAATTGTCTGGCTTTTAACAGCTAAGCCAGACACTTATTTGCTTTCTGTCATGGGAGTGTGTGGAAATGTGTACGTGTCAGAGGGACATTGCTTGGGAGAGCAAGCAGGCTCCAGAAAATCACTGCTTGAGAACAGGCCAGGGCTTGTAGAGGAGGCAGCTTCTCCAATGAAAAATGAGTAACAGTTGTTTGCAGCACATGGTGCTTATCTGTCTGTGTGTGGGGGATCTCACCTCTGAGGGTGGGAGTTCCTTCTCAAGGGGACTGGAGGTGCAGCCCCAGCATCGCAACTGTCGGAGCATTGAGTCATCTAGCTGTCCACATGCCTCCTGTTCTCTGATCCCAGTTAGGCTGAGCCTGGTCAGGTACTTGAGAGAGTTTGGGATGAGTCTGCTTTTGCCTTGGCAACCACTGGAATTTTCAGCTTCTCAGTCTGGGCTCATCTGTTGAAAGCCTTGTCTCCCTAAGGACACTTCCTTGCTGGGATGATTATAGAAGCCCAGGTTGTGCCTGAGATTGCTCCTGGGCTCAGCCCTCATCCAAGTCTGAGCTGGGGAAGACTGTGACACACGTCCTCTTGTCATGCTGTCACCAAACCAAGCACTGTAAATGGATGTACATACAAACCTAGAGCTCAATAAATAGCAGAGCCCTGACTGTCCAGAGTATGCAGTGTTTGTTCTTCACAGGGGGGAGAGTGGGGTGGTTGTAGGGGTGACCGTGTCACCATTTGATGGCACGCTGGCTGCAGCAGGGCTGTCGCCTGCCTTTGGGCTCTTCCTGCCTGTGCAGAGGGAGGTTGTGGTGCTGCACGGCCACGCTATGTCCTTGTTCCCAGCTGCAGGTACCAGCCAGTAGTCAGCATCCCTATTCCTCTTATGTGTGCCTGGGGCTGCCAGTAAGGAAAACACGAGCAAGGCTGAGAGCCTGTGAGCGAGGGACGCAGGGACCTGTCTGTGCGCAGTGTGATGCTCTCTGCTGCTGGTGTCAGCGAACTCCTGCTCACAGATTCTGCTGCACATCTGCCTGCTTTGTTAAACACCCTGCTGCTACTTGTGTTTTGAGGCCAGCTTGAACAGAGCAGAGCGTCATTTAACTCTAATGTTCAGCATCAGGATGTGGCTGATGGCCTCAAACTTTTCTGTGTCTGATCTGAGCAGGTGAGTGTATTTTGTTATATCTAATTCATAACTCAGTCTGTTATTGGAAGAACTGTTTCTGAGGCTCAGGGAGGGTGGGGAGAAATCAGATTGCTTCCTTTAAATTAGGCAGCTGCTGCAGGGACACAAATATTCTACAAAATAATCACCAAATTCTGGAAGAGAAGAATTGAATTTGAGCTAAACTTTGGAGGGAATTTCTAAAAATAGTAAGTGGCACTGTGATTTTTGGTCTCTTCTTCCTTTGCTCTTACAGGTCCCTCTTTTCATGCAGACTCAAGAGAGAGGCAGCTCCTTAGGAGCTGAGTCTTCTCTGCATAGGCTGTAAGCTCCAGGTGATGTTTTGTCTGCTCCTTGGGAGTGCCAGGAGCAGGTAGTACCAAACCCCTGATCGTGTACAGCAGACAGAGGGTAGGGTGCAACTTCACCCACCTGCTCTGTTCAGTTTACAAGCCTCTGTCTTCCTTTGCATGGCACAGAGACCATACCTCTGCAGGACTGAGATGCCCTCCATGAGAGTCCTGGTGCCTGTTGGGGGTGCTTTTCTCTCCCTGTTTGAAGAATTGGACACTCCCTGCTCTGGGGTCCTGCCAGACTGTTGCATGGTCGGTATCAGGAGGAGAAGTCCTGGAGAGAGCTATTACCTAGACAGCCCTTGCACAGGGGATCAGCCCCAGTGTGCTCCACTTGCTTCCCCGCACTTCCCTCCCAGGGTGGAGCTGCTGTCTTTCCCAGCTCAGTACAGGGCAGGCAGGGGGAGTTGCTGGTATCCCTGCCAAGTCTCAACTGCCATCGTGTGTGTTGGGACTGGTGTGTGGCCAGCAGTCCATGGTAAGATTTACAGCTGGCTTTTGGCATTGGAAAGCAGCTCTCCATCTTGGTGTCTGCACCAAAGCCTTACGGATATCTGTTCTCATCTGCTGTTGGTCTCTGTTACTTGTTGGGATCAGCAGGGTTGTGCTGGATGGGAGTATGTCCCTGTGGAGGTGATGGGTTTTTTTGGCAGATGAGCTATTGCAGTAACCTGAAAGGAAAGAAGTAAAGCCCAGCTTTGAGAGGTGTAGAAATCTGAAGGGACTGGGATAAGATGTGTTTTCCCCCTAGTGGGAATTTATTAATGCCTTTGCTGATGCTTTCAGGAGAAGGGCAGACAGAGAAGTGATGAATGGAAGTCTAGGCCAGGAGTCTGGAGCAGGGCTGTTGCAAGGCCTGTGGGACCTGGAGGGCCCTGGGTCTGCTGAGAGTCCCTTTGCTGGTCAGAGACCTGGTACTCCCCATCACATCACAATGTGGTTGAGCTCAGTGCAACACTGATCAAGCAGAGGGGTGATCCCAAATATATGTGACAGGCAGCACCCTCGGGGGAGCGTCACTGAATGCTCCTGTTGTCTTTCTAAAGCTTCTTTAGGCCACCCTGGCAGGTGCTCAGGGATGCAGACCTCAGATCTGATCCAGAGTGGCATCACCTCTCCGGATTTTGACTGACTGCAGACGTAAATACTCAGGACAGGGCTCCACCAGACTCTACCCTACAGCTGCTCACGCATCACTCAGGACCAGCAGCTTGTGCCCAGCTGAGCTCCTGCCTCTCCTGGACAGAAGAGGGTTCCCCTGCAGCCCCCGTCACCTCAGCACACCCCAGAGAGCCAGGACAAGTACAAGGTCCTGCTGCTGTAGCTCCACACTGCGCTGCCCTTTCCCAGCTTGGCAGCTGCTGGAGCATGGGCCAGGCCATGCTCTGCAGCCTCTGCTCTCTGTGCTGTCCCTCCAGGGCTAATTGAATCATGTGGCTGGAAATTGAATCCAATTGAATAGATTAAATGAGCTGGGCTTGCCTCTCACTGCAGGGCAGCTCAGAGCCTTGCCAGGCTGCTGCCAGAGGCTGGGAGCTCCCAGGAGTCCCGTGGGGGCAGGGAGGGGCTGAGGAGGTGGACACCCTCTGTGCTGGGCTGCTTCTACAGCTCTGCTGTGGGATATGAACCCTCAGCCATTTCTCAGTGATGTGCAGCCTGGCTGTGTCCCGAGGCCCCCAGGTCACTCTGCTACAGGCATACAGAGGTTGGGTTGGCTCGTTTCCCTTCTGAAGCAACTAATGTCTGATTAGCTGGAGCTCCCCTGCTCCAGAGTTCAACCAGGGCCCTCCTGGCAGTGTCCAGGGATGAGGATGCTTTTATGACCTGTGGCTGTTCAGCAGCTCCCGTCTGGTTGTCCTCCCAGCCCTACAGCAAGTGATGCTCCAGCAGCATCCATCTCTGGCACCCCGGCCCCATGCCCCATCTTTGACCCCTCTGCTGCGACCGTTGCCAGGCCGGTGGGATGGGATAGGATGGAATGGAATGGGCAGCAGAGTGCTGAGACCAAAGTCACAGCAGGGACATCCCCTCACATGGAGGTGAGCTCGGGCACGGGGCCCTGGCAGAGCAGGACACGTGTCCGCAGTGCGGACTCATGACAGATGCACACCTGTTTTCATAGCAGACCTGAGATGCTGAAAGAGCCCCTGGTGTGGCATCCAGCGTGGCACAAATGAAGGTTGGAAATAGTATCTGGTTCCTCTTTAAATAAGAGCTGAGCCCACAGGCACTGAGCACACAAACATGACATGTTTTGTAATGCTGTGAGGGCTTATGAGACTAGAGGTACATCCTGAGCCGGGGAATGCTCCAGTTCAGTCTCAGCTCCCTAAACCAAATTTTTTCTTTGCACAGATTTTGCATCTGTTATGCAGAAGTCTGGGTGGGCACAGAGCCCCACACAGCCCACCCAGCAGTGGAGCTGTGCTGGGGAATCCCTCCTTGCTGGAGGCATTGGCAGAGGCAGGTGACTGGCTTTCGAGGATATAGTGTCATGCAAAGTTTTTACTCCCTCCTGCACACCCAGATTTCTCGCACCTGCTGCTTTGCGTTTGACAGAGGAGGTTCCCTTCCTCCTGCAGCCTTCCTGCTTGCAAGGCTCTCCCAGCAGCTTGCAGCATAATCTGTTCCTCCTCCAGCCTCACAAGATTTCCAGCAGCTGAAATTCCCCACAGATTTGAATCTCACAGTGGGTCCCATCTGCCCTTGTATCTCTGCAGGGTGGGTTAATGGAGATGGGAGCAGCCCTGCCCTGTGTATGTCCTGGGTGATGTCCCCGTCAGGCATCACTGCCCCAGGACATGCTGCTCTGCTGTAGCTGCTCCACCAGTCCCCAGGACACCAGAGACCCTAGACTTGTCTCTCTGCAGAGGCCAGGGGGCCTTATCTTGCCCCCCAAATCCATTTCCTCTGCAGATGTAGTAAATATTGTGGTTTATTCCTGAGTGAGGCTGTTTGCCCTGCCTGGAGCCCTCCCCAGACACTTGCACGGCCATGAGCATCCCTGCTCCAGACTGGGTAGGCTGCGTGGGTCCTGGAAGGGGAGCAACCCCTAGTGTCAAGTTGCTCATCTCCATCTAAGGTGGCTGTTTGCTGGCACGTTTGCAAGGGATGGAGCTGGTTTAAAGAGCTCCTGTTTCTGCCCTCTGTCCCTGGGACCAGTGCCTGGGTGCTGCACCCCATGTCCCAGCCCAGGAGCTGCCTGGGAGTCCTCTCTGCTGGGGAAGCAGAGCTGTCCCCTTACCTCTGAGTGTAAATCTGAGCCCAGAGGCACCAGGCAGCCAAAATAGGATTAATGGCATCTGCTGGGAGCACATCCCGAGGACTGCTATTGATGACCATGGCTTTAAAATACTGTTAACAGTGGATAAACCACCATGATTTAAAGCACTCGGCAATTACATCTCTGTTTGAAATTTCCTAAAGATAGGATCAGACTCCCGAGTCCTGCTCTCTGCTTTTCCGATAGAACTAATAAGAATGGAGATATGCAATTATAGAATGCACAGGCTGGTAGGGCAGATCAATGCCTTGTGGTTACCTAATGAAGTGTTAAATTATGTCTTTCCCTCTCCCTGTCCCTCTATAACACCCGCAGCAGGCTATTTGCAAAGAGCAGAGGGCCTGGGAGAGAGGTCCCTACATTCCTGTACCCCAGTCCAGGGGGCTGCAGACTCCAGCACTCCTGCTTCCTATCCAGGGTCGTACTTCTGTGGATGGGAGTAATTTGGGACTGTCTTGGGTTTTGTGTTGAAAACCTGGGGTTTTCAGCAGGGCCCCCCAGGGGCTTGTGGGGCCATGTGCCCCCAGAGCCAGGGAATTCCAACAGAGAACTGGAGGCATAGATGAGCTGAAGGGATCAGCCCCATATGGGAGGGTGAGTGTCCTCAAGAGGAGGAGGGGAGGTTGTGGGTGGGCTCAGCTCAGTCCAGCCTGGGTTTGGATGATGGCAGGTTGGCACTGCTCTGCCTGAGCCAGGCTCTGCATCCAGTGCCCCAGACAACACTGGAGCATCCCCAAACCTGTGCCCTTCCCCAGTTACTCGTGACAAGGCTGCACTGGCTGCACACTTAGCTGAGGACTAGCAAGGCCCCTGGACAGAATCACCCCCTTCATTCTTCCCAGCCCCTCTCACCCTGACTCAGAGCCATTCTGGGCTGCAGCTCTGCAGCCTGGGGAGCAGTACTAATCCTGTGCAGATGCCCCTTACCAAAGCACTGCTGCCTGACAGAGTGACAGGCCACTTGGGAAACATGCCTCATGCCCCAGCTGATGCAAATGGGCGATTTTCATCATGACAAGGGTGCATGGGCGGTCGTGGGGACACCCTGCCTCTGAGAGGCACACAGCCTCGGGTGCACCTCAGGGGCAGCACCATTTGTGCCCCTCTCTTGCCTCCCTCCTTGCATTTCCCACCTGTCCCCCTATTCTCCACCCCCATCCCCCCCCACTGCTGGCTGTGCCAAGCTCTAGGGATGGTTTACATGGCCCTGTTTCTCTCATGTCTCTGCTGCTGTCCCAGAGATGAGTTCAGAGCCAGGTTGTTTCTACAGGACCCCTGCCTGCCCCAGCAGGCTGGATCCATCTGCCTGCCAGCCCTCCACACTCCTGTGTCTTGGCCATCTAGGGCATGGCCCTCACTCCTGGTTACCCCTTGTAACTGGGATCTGTGCTCTCAGGAGCCAACAGAGCTCTTCCCATCCTCTGGAAACAGTTAATCCAGTGTCATCTGCAGCAGCACAGACCACCAGCCCTGCCTTTGGATGGCTCCTTCTCCTCCCTGGACTGCTGATTGCTTTTGTGGTGGATGAGGCCAGCAGCAGCAGGACTGTGCAAAGTACACTTTGATTAAAGTGGATGTTACTTGGTGATCTTCCTTAGTCTGGCCCTGCCTTTTTGCATCTGCAGCATGTCTCAGCGAGGCATGCTGCAAAAGATGCTCAGCACTCCAGGGTGACTTTGTCACTGTGCCCATCTGTGGCCAGACGTGTTTACCAAGGTGTCTCTGCACCCAGTGCACCCACAGCTGGACCCCTGTCTGGATCTGGACAGGAGAGGACGGTAGAGACCAGACACATTCCTGCAGCACAGAAGGCTTCTACCCTGGCATCCTGCAGCCCCCCAGCTTCCAGTGCCCAGAGGAACATTTAGGGGAGGATGTTGTGTTTTTTCCAAAGAAGAGAAAGGCTCAAAGGCTGTGAATCCTGACAGAATGCCCAGCTCTTGTGTTTGCTAAGGGAAGGAGCCGTAACCAGTGAGCAAGTGAGTTGTGTCCCCCTTTTTCTACATTGTGGGGAGGAAGTCTGTGTCAGCCTGGCCCTGGGGCTGCCCCATCCTACCCTGTGTTACCCACCAAACTGCCCAACTTTCCCCCTCTCCCTAGCCTGGCAAACCATCCCTTGCTTGCCTGCAGGAACAGGAGCACTTAGCTGGGATAAAAATAGCCATGTTTGCCTCCCAATGGACCAGGGATGGCAGAAGGTGAAAACTTCTCTGTGCAGCTCTGCTGGGCTTGCCACATCCACAGCAGGATCGACCTGCAGAAAGCTGAAGACAGGGTGGATGAGCTTGGGCATGGATCACACAGGTCCCCCCTGCCTTGCCGCTGGCTACTTCCATGGGACACTTCTGGTCCCCAGGAGCCACCACAAAGATGTGGCTGAAGATGTGGTGGAGAGGTTGAGGAGAGAGGTTGAGGAGGCCAAGGAGCAGCAGGATGGACAAGCCTAGAAGCACAGGTGATCAGAGGGCTGGCCGGGCTCCAGCTTTGCTTGTCAGGCTCAGCAGAGCAGCCACCGCTAGAGCTATCCCAGGAGTTTTTCTTCAACCAGCCAGTGCATGCAGACTGTGCAGTGGCCGGGCCACAGGGAGGGCTGGGGGAATGTGTTTAGTTCTCCAAGCATTTCTCCACTGCGTTTTCCTCGCTAAATGGCTCTTATTTTTAGAACTAGGCAGTTGCTAAGCATCGCTGCCTTGCTAAGGCGGCTTCTTTCATGGCTTGACACCAAAGCACGCTGACAACACGCTGCCTCGTGAGCATGGCCCTCCCTCCTTGCTGCTCCGGATTCCCTTCTGCCCTGCGGCTCCTGTGGGCTGGGCTGGGCGCAGGGATCAGGATGGGATGCTTTGCCTCCTCCCGCAGTTCCCGTTCCCCCCCCGTCTCTCTGCATGGATCAAAGAATGAAGGGAGGAAGTGCTGGGAAGCGCTGGGAGCTGGGCAGACCCTGAGATGTGCCCAGAACTAATGTCGTGGTGCAGTCAGTGCTATAACAAAAGCCCCTGGCTTTGTCCATGGCAGGGACTCTCCAGCACAATCTGCATCCCCCGGGATGGCATCCTGCACAGATGGCAACAAATAACCAGGGGCAGCAGCGGGACATCAAGTTCCCAGTGCCAGATGTACCGGTGGGCTGTGAGCTCCTCTCTTGGCAGCACCGTGCCTCTGGAAGCCTCTTCAAGTGTGCTGCTGCTTCACCCTTTCCCTGGGGCTGCAGGAGATGGGGGTAAAATCCTGCTAAAGGCTCCAACCCGCATGGAAAGCCATGCTCTGCGTGGGGGCGGCCGTGGGACCTGCTTCTGCGCTTGGCTGCAGGGAAGGGGACCTGGCCGCCCTCCCCGCGCCTCTTCTGCGTCTCTTGACCCCTTCCCATTCCCTCCGTCTAGGACCTATTTTACATTTATCTTCTCCACTGAGGCGGGGATGCAACAGCCGCGAGGGACTGGGTGGGACTGGGATCTCCTCTTCCTGTGGGTCCCAGGGCGCAGCCGTGGTCCATGGACACCGACACGCAGAGCTCAGGGGTCCCTTAATTCCCCGCAGTGGGCTGTGGGGGTCTGCGCCCCTCCTGCCCCACGCCTTCTTCATCTCTGTCCCCCCCTCTGTCCCTGCGCGGTGCCTGACTCCCGGGGCTCTCCCGCACCGCCGGAGCCCGCACCTCGGTGCAGCCCGGAGCAGCTCTCTCCCTGGCTCCTCACGGGAGCGCTCCCGCTCTCCGCCCCCCGGCCGTGCCTCAGTTTCCCCGCGGCGGCGGTGCCGGGCTGGCGGCTCCCGGGAGGAGGCGGGGAAGGACGGGAGGGAGGGGGCGGCCGTGCCCAGCCCCGGCGGCGGCGGGGACCGGGGCGGCTGCGCGCTCCTGCTGCCGTGCCGAGCCGCGCCGAGCTCCCCGGCANGGGCAGCCCCTGCCCGCCGGCGCAGCCCGTGCGCCCCGTCGCCGTTCCCCCCGCCGCTCGGCGGGGCGGGAAGATGCGGAGCAAGGGCAGGAAGGAGAGCCTGTCCGACTCTCGCGACCTGGACGGCTCCTACGACCAGCTGACGGGTGAGTGCCGCCGCCGGGGAAGGTGCAGCAGCCACTGGGACCACGGCGCAGGGCGGCCCCGGGCACCTGCTTCCAGCCCCGCTGAGCGCCGGTCCCTGCCCGCTCCGCTTAGCCTCACGCCTTGCTCGGGGAGAGGGGGAATGGCCGCGACCCCACGCTGGAGAAGGGGGACAGTCCCGGCCTCGCGGGGGGATGCTCCGGGGGCGGTAGGGCTGGTCCCAGCCCGTCAGCGGTTGTCCCGAGGAAAGGAAAAGGCCCCGGCCGGGGGGTGGGATGCCTGGATCGCTTTTGGCCGCCCCCAAGCTCACACTCCGTCACTATCAGTGTTACTCCCAAGGCCCTCGGGACACCAGTGGCTGGCACTGGGCTTTCTCCGCCATGTCTTGGGCCCCCGCTGCACCCTAGGGTGGCACAGCAGCACCCCAGCAGTAGGTTCCCCAGGATCGGAGAGACTCACTCTGCTCATGAAACCCCAGCAGCACCAGAGAGACTGGTGTCTTCACCCATTTCCTGGTGTTCCCTAGACCATCTCCAGAGACATTCTGCCCCTGGATGGAGTGGCTGCAGGATGGGGAGGACAAAGATGACCTATCTGTGATGCTATTGCATTCCCCTCTATTCTCTGTCCCAGGGAGTTGCTGGGCATCCCACATTCCACCACATCTGTCCATCCATCACACACTATCCCCCACTGTCCGATAAGGAAGCAGCTGGGCTGGAGCTGGCAACATCCCTCCTCCCCCACGTGCTCTCCATGGATCAGACCAAATCCTGTCCCCTGTCAGGGCCCCTGTTGCAGCAGCTGTGCAATGGGGCAGTGGTTCCCACTTGCCTCCCGGGACCCACGACAGAGCTGAACCTGTCCATAGCCAGTGGGGTTGGGTGCCCTCATGCCACAGGCTCTGTGATGTGTGTGTAGGCAGCTCCTCTGACTCCTGGTGATGCTTTTCCTGCCACAGTTTGGAGTGAATTTCAGGCTTTGCTCTGGAATTTCGAATAGGTGGTGGTAGCAGGGCAGGACCACTGCTCTACTTTCCTGAACAGCCCCACACATGGGAAACACTGCTTACTGTCTGCCCAAACGTGCTTCAGTGAAGATATTTTTGAGCTGTGTAGGAAATTGGAACCCACACATAACTTTTGGTTTCTCCGGTAACTTTAAGTGTCCATATGGATTTAAACTAAATCAAAGTTAAAAATAAATTCCAGTCTCTCTGGGACTGAGACCTTTTATGCCTGGACTTACCTCTGAACCAGTTGTGCAGCAGGAGCCTGGGTGGAGGGGAGCTGTGCCACCGTACAAGCCCCTGTCCACAGGAATGGGGCTGCGGGGAAGTCTCTGCGGAACAAGGCTGGAAATATCTGCCCCGTTTCCCAGAGCAGGAAACAGGCCCCAGTAGGGCATGTCACTCATTTGCCATTGCTGTCAGGTCACGACCTGCCGCGGCAGAGCCTGCAGTAACACCAGGGAGGAGAGGGAGCTCGTCCCAGTGGCACTGATTTCCTCTGTATTGGCTAAATGTGCTCTCCACGGGGAAGGAGCCATCCTTCCCTTTGGAGAGAAAGTAGTCTTTCTCACAGAAAGTAGTCTTCCTCACAGAAAGTGTGGAAGTGATGCAGGCAGGAGAGGGAGGATTTACTAGCTTGAGCCCCTGCCTTCTAACTGGCCGAGGCTCCCCCGATACCCTGGGGAAGCAATGAGGAGTCTGGACCACTATGGGGCTGCCGTGAAGCCTGGCTTGAAGCTGACAGTGCCGGTGTGGGCTTAGTCTCTCCCCCCGCAGGTGGGAAGGTCCCTGCTGGCACCTGCTGTTTGGTAGCACAGCTCTGTTTGGGGACAAGTACAAGCAGTTTGGCGTGTTCCTGCAGCTTTGGAGACCCCCATCCCTCAGGGTGTGTCTGGGTCTAGACGACACCTTCCATCAAGAGCTGTTAACTGAGAGGTGATTTGGTGTCAGGTGGTGCGACAGCCCCACAGGAGCTCCAGCAATTGCTGCTGTGCATGGGGGCAGCAGTCAGTCCTGCTCCCTCCCAGCACTGCCCAAAAACAGGAGTGAGGGCAACGTGATTCCCATCTCTGCACGCTCAGTGCATAGAAGGGTTTGCAATACTTACTTCCAAAAGAAGGAGAGGGGCTAATGGGAAGCAGGACCCCCAGCCATGCTCAGGAGAGAAACCCTCCACACTGCCCTCAGCAGCACACGCACTTTTAAATTTAAAAAGCTGTTGAAAATGAGGGTGCAGTGACAGCCCCCCCTCCCTGCATCATCTCCAGCAGTGCTCAGCTGCCCCGGCTGGGCGGGCACGTGGATGTGTGTGTGAGAGGCCCGAGTGAATGAGAACTGCCTGTGTGTGAGCAGCAGGGAGAGCAGCACTGCTTCCTGTGCCGGGGGAACACGGGCTGGCTGTGCTGGGGTGAGCTGGAAAGGGCCTTGCCTGTGCTGGCCCCGGTGTGGTGGCATGGGGCAAAGGCAGGCAGCGGCCATGCCTGGCTGCTGAGTCTGTGGCTGGGCTCCCACCTGGGTGTTAAGGAGAGAAATGTTTAGGTTATGCCACTAGGAAATTAAACTGGTCCATTTCTGGGATATTTAGATGACGCTAGAGAGAAATAAAAGCCATTCATAAATTACATTATTCCTTCAGCCCTTAATGACACGAGTGATTAGCGTGCAAGCAGAGCCCAGAGCCAGTGTCTCAGGACTGCTCTGGCCATGGCCCTCTGTGCAGAAGAAATGGGAGTCCAGTGCCGCTTTGTCCCGAGAAGCACAGGTACAGCACCCTTGGCCCCAGATGCTGGCAGTGTGAGAGGTGAGTGGGCTTGGAGACGGGTTTTGCTCCTGCCTGACACTCTGCAGGGATGTGCGGACAACAAGGCTGCCCCAGTCCCAGATGGGGAGCAGGGGTGGATGCCCTGGGACCCCATCATACCCCATGGGAAAAGCTCATCTGAGCCGTGCTGTGTCCTGTGAGCGGGATGGTATATGCCAGCCTGGGGTCAATACCTGGGCTCTTTGGGGTGGGGCAAACCCCCTAACTGCCTTTCAGAAAGATGAGGGATTCACCTCCAGGACTGTTGGGTCCCCAGAAGAGGGTTAGCAGGATCTCTTTTCACCCCTGCTTTTTCACTCCTGCTTTTTCCCTCCTGTTATCATGATGTGGGGACTAGAAAAACCACTTTGCTCCACCTCAAAGGCAGCCGCAGCATTTGCAGGGTTGAGCAATTGCTATAGTGATCATCTGCAGAGCTTCGGGATCCTCCTGTTTCTGGAAGCACGGCTGATGGATGGGGACTCCCCACCTCTTAGCACTTTTAGCAACCCGCTCCGTGAGATGAAAGCCTTAGGTACCAGTGTAGCAGCAGCACAGCATCTGACTGAGCTCTCCTCCCTACCTGGAAGGAGAGTCTTTCAGAGGCATTTCTCCCCATGGCAGTAAGAAAGGAGAGATGAGGCCGAGCTGTCTCCCATAGATACACCAAAGGGAGGACGGGCCGGTAGGGTTGTTGGGAGCACAGTGGGAGCAGGGTGCTGGTCCCTGCCACGGGATAAAGCCGAGGAGCCGCGCCCTGGCAACGCATCTGCTGCAAGCGGGTCCCGGGTGATGGGCAGATCTAGGGCTGCGCCAGGGACTTGTTCTGCTGCCGGCAAACCCAGCAGCTCCATCCTGGCTGCTCACAGCCTGTGATCAGCCGGGTGGGGGGAACATCTCCACCAGCGTGCCATAGCGTAGGACTTCCATCTGTGAGGGGGATAATTTATTTCCCGGGGTGTGGAGGAGGTGTCAGTGCTAGCCTGTCCCAAATAATAGTGTGTGTAGGGGGAAGCACTGGGATCTGCAACTGGAGGATGGAGTGACAAGGCCACTGGGTGGGAGCAAGGGCATAAGACAGGCAGGGGCTGGCCAGGAGCGTGTCTTCAAGTGTGCATGGCAGGTGTGTCTGTGTGCTGGGGTGGATCCCGGGGAGGGGGACTGGAATGGGGACTGTGCCCAAGACCACTTCACCTATGCCCAGAATAAAGCTCCTTCTCTTGCCCAGTTGCTTCCTTGAGAAGCACAGGAACACCACTGGCTGCACAGCCCTGCCCTCATGGACCTATCAGAGCCAGCTGCCTGCATCCCTCTGCCAGTGTCAGGCACGGGTTGTCCTCTCCTCCTAGAAGCAGCCCCCAGGAGGGGTGGCACACACCAGTGCCCTTCCCCTGGGGTTCCAGCCCATGGGAACTGGGTGCGTTGCCCATCCCCCTGCTCCCCTGCTAACCTGCCTCCTCTGCACTGCTGCTGTTGCCCCACACGACCCCCCTTTTGCTTGCCACTTCTGCTCCTGCAGCCTGGTGGCGAGGCTGGGCTGGAAGCCAGGCTGACCCTCAAGCCAGGTGCCCAAGCTCCCAGGAGTCCTCTGTCAGAGTGGGGTGCTGTGGGGAGGGTCTCCCACTTGTGTACCAGGGCAGAGGGATCCCGCGGGTCCTCTTCGTGCCAAAGCGCCTTGCCCTCATTGGCTGCTGCACCTTCCTGGGGTGATGGGACTGTTGCCTAACTGCCTCATCTGTCTGCTGTCTTCCTCCTGGCATCGGTACCCTCTTTCTCTTCCCTCTTTGCTGTCCTGGCTTGTCTGCAGCCCTCCAATGCTGATGAATTCCCTCTGACAGGGTGTTGTGGCCTCCCCTGACCAGAGGCTGAGATCCTGGGGGTCCCTGATGGAGGGGATGCTGCTCCAAACATGTGCCAGGGAAAAGCCTCACAGGGGACAAGTGTGGGTCATACTACTGGGCAGCACTGCCCATGGACAGGTCGAATTTTGCAGGTGGAAAGGCTGGAGCTGAGGTTTTGGCAGCCACTGCTGCATCCCTGCAAGCAAAGACAGATTGGAGGTCACAGGGAATTGGTGACACGGGATTAATTGAGAAGAAGTTTGTGGGTTTGGTTGGGGCAGTTACACAACTGATTTCTGCAGATGCTGATGCATAATTTGCGGGCTGTTGCAATTTTGTCCAAGGGGTACAGCTCCTGCTGCACAGGGCTGGCCATGCATGGGCTCTTTTACCACGGGCATAGAGTTTTCCCCCGCTGTTGGCCGTGTTGCAGCTGAAGGTGCCTGGACTCGGTGGTGCTGCTCTTGTACTGTGTGCTGTGATGGAACTAGTTGCCCCTAGAGCCTTGGGAGCCAGGACAGGAGGAGGTTTGGTCTCTGGAGCAAACTGTTTTCCTCTGGGCTGTATTGGGTCTATATGTCCCAGCTGGATCAGAGCTGCAATCCTTACTGCCAGGGCATCAGTGGGTCACGCCAGCCCTGAAGGACAGAAGAGACCCCATTAGTGGAGCTGCCCCCACCTCACTTGCTGGCTCTACTCATTAGCGATGTTTTCATTAGGAGAAGTGGTTTGGTTTTGTTTAAGCCAAATTGCTGTGCTTGGGAGATGATAAATCCATCTGCTGGCGAATCACTCTCCTGCCGCCAGGATGGATCCCAGCCCTGGGCTTTAATCGTGCTGCAGATGAATGAGCCTCCAGTGAAACAAATCTCCCTGCTGTCCCTCGCCAGGGGGGCTGAACTGGGTGGGCTGATGCCATGGTGAGGAGCTCTGGCTTGGGGTAGAGAATCAAAACCCTTCACTAAGGTTGCAGAGCCCTGAGGGTGGTTACTGCTGAACAAGTTAAATGCTGGGGCTGTTGCAAGTGGCTTCCCTGGGAGCAAAGGGGGAGAGGAGCCCCTTTCCATAAGGCAGGGGCTGTGGGTGGGTGCAGGGGTCCTGTTCAACCCACCATCTATGCCGGAGTGCTGGGGCTGGATGGGTACCATGCCACGGTGGTGAGTGACAGGATACAGAGGACGAGCGTCCCCTCTCCCAGCGATACCCCACTGAGTGCTTCACAAATGGTACGTGGCAGTTGGGCTGTGCTGGGTGGGAGGCTCTTGTTGGGGTCCCCATGCTGCTATGGCTCTGGCTGCTTTTGGCTTTTAAGTAAATTTGTCTTCCGCTTCAAATGAAAACGGGTGGTGCAGCCCCCGGGGAGCAGTGAGAGTAATTAGCTTGTTTGGAGAGGGAGCCCTGCAGGAGGGGAGCTGGGGGCACGATGCTGCTGCCTTCAGCAGGAGCTGACGGGGATGGGGGATGAAGGAGGGTGTCACCTTCACTGCTTCTGAATCTGGGCTTTCTTGAACATTCCCCCTCGGGTCCAGACAGGGCAAGTCACCTACAGAAACTTGTGGGCAGGGGTGCTGTTGGCATGCACGTATGTGTCCGCGCTTCGCATGCCCCTCCTGCCCCCAAGGCTCAGCTCCTTCTGGTTCTGGGTGACTCGAGCCCCATTTTGGCAGGAGGCGCTGTGCTTTTGAACCTGCTGAGTTGGGGTTCCCTCCTGTTCAGGCAGCTGGCTCCTCTCCCAACCCTGGGCCAGTGTTGGCATTGCTGCTGGGGGCTCTGGGTGCCGCAAGAGGGTCAGTGTCCCATCCATGCTGCTCCTGCTCACTCCACCTGGGGACGTGGGGCCCTGGGGATGCTGAGGTCTGCAGGACATAAAAGCGGGTGCCTCAGCTCTGAGCATTGGTGCTTGTCCGATTCCTGCACCAGCTCCATCTGCAGTGAGTGTTTTGGAGGCTGTGCCCTGTGCAGGGCAAGGACGCTGCATATCCCTGCATGTAGACAAACCTGATCCATGTTCCTCTTAGAGAGCCCTGGGCTGTACCTGGGACAGGCAGGTGGCTTTATCCTGTGGCATCTGTGGAGAGGTCTGTCAAGGACCCCACTGCAGTAGCAGCAGTGCCTGTAGATAGACAGGGGATACTCAGAGCCCGGAGGGATGGTGCCAGGCTGGCAGTGGAGATGGATGACTTCACCTGTGGCCCCTCTCCACAGAGCAGATCAGGGACAATGATGGAGAGACTAACTCAGCAGGTGGGGTGGTGGCACAAATCTGCTGCCACAGCTCTGATGCAGAGGCTTGGGGACTGACTGGGTAGGATAGGACCACCCCTGGGCTCTCATGCTGTGTCTATGAGACATGTCCTGTCCCATGGCAGTGACATTCCTGCAGGGAAGGAGCTAGACTGTCCGAAGCAGAGGAAGTTTTCTTGGCAAGATGCTACCGTGAGAGACTGGCAGGAGCCTGTCACTGGGCCTCTGTAGGGCAGAAAGCGTGACTTTCTAGGGATGGAGCCTTGGTGATTGTCTGGCCAGGATCTGAGTTTCAGGGAAGAGGGGTTTCTGTTACTTTTCCCTTGGCCCAGCTAGGGAAGCTGTGGGATGCAGGGAGGCATCGGAAAACTCGCACACCCATGGGTCAGGAGCCAGGGAAGAGCCATCCAGCTGCTTTCATTAGTTTCTGCAGCCCATCCAGCTGCATTGGGGTGAAATGAGAGCTGACCTGCTCACTAACGAGATTAGACAGGAGAGCCATTGCTCCTGGCCCCTTTGGTTAATCGCTTCTTCCTAGATTGAATTTTTTTAAATTGCATTGCTTACAGAAAGCCCCTGAATGGGTTTAAAGGCAATAATCCACCTAGCCCTTGGTCACTGCAAGGATCCCCCTGGGGCTACTTGGCAGTGGGTTTTTGAAGTCCCCAGTGTGTCTCCACGTGTCTCTGGTGTCCCCAGGAGGTGGCTGACAGGGCTGGCCCTTGACAGCTCTTGATTTATTCCAAGAGGGAGTACGCATTAATTTTTAATGGTGTGATTTAGCAAAGCCTCTAGAGGTGATGGAGAAGGGAGTGGGTCAGATGCCAGGCTCTGTGCTGCAGCCCATGTGACAGGTCCCCTTTGTCCCCCGCTGCTGCCCTGAGGGCCATGGTGGGCAGCTGCCCACTGGCCCATCCTGCTGCACTCCTAGGGGCACGTTGGAGTTGGGGGTTTGAGAGATGGGGCACAGCACCCCCAGCTCTGGTTGTACCTGCATGAGGTCTTGTCTGACCCTAGAGCAGAGAGGGACAGCAGCTGGTGGGAGGTTTTGGGGTTGCAGAACAGGTTGGCAAATGGGTGTGGGGCTTGGGCAGCACAGTGAGGGTTGCTATAACATGCTGTGGTTTATGATTGATCCCAGCATCCCTTGGAGACATCTCAGCCCTCTCCTGGGTGGTGGAATCTGCCCTTAAGTACCTCTTTCTTTCCCCCTTATTCTGCTTCTCGAAGTCACATCTTCCGAGCCCAGCCCCAGTCCTGTGCTGCCCATGCTGACCCAAACAAATTTCCCCTGGAGCCTGCCCTCCCTGCTCACCTCCCCTCTGCTGTACCAAGTGAGTCACTCCCAGGCACCGGGAATCATTCATGTCATTTCCCCCTTTGCCGCAAAGTCATTAATGCGAGTGGAATAATTTGTTGCATAACGGAGAGGATCAGCGGGAGCGCTGCTCTGGCAAGTAATTCCTGGCCCTGGCCACCACCACCCTGGGAGAGGGCACCTTGATGGGAGCATTCCACATCTTGCTGGTCCCACAGCTGCATCATGCTGCCAGCAATGGTGTCAGCTGCCTCAGGCATTTTTCCAAAAACCATCAAGTCCTGCCTGGACACCAGCTCCGTGGGATGGACCCGTTTGTCGTGGTCTTAGTGTCTGCTCACCCTCGCACAGATCCTCTGAAAGGGGCATGTTCCAACTGCCCCACAGTGACATAGGCAAGAAGTGTCCCCTGCATTGATCAGGGGGGTGTGTGTTGTGGCAACTATTGTCCTGGCCATGTCCCTGCTTCCCACCCATTCCAGGTGCTATGAACTCCCCAAGCCATGGGGTCACAAATGCTTCCCACCAGCAGCCAAATCCCTCCTGGCTTCTTGCTTCGGATCTGGGGACCCAGAGGTGCCCTGGCAGGGCTGCAGCAGCTCTGGGACTGTTCCCAGTGAGTTCCCAACCAGCTGTTGCTGGTGAAAACCCAAGCACGGCTGGGGGTCTCTCCCAGGGACCTTGCAGCCTCCCAAGCAGGGGGCTGGCTGGAGGGGGCACTTGTCACCTCAGCTAAGGACTGTGGGTGCTGAGATCCCATGCTTGAGTGATGCTTGCTGTGGTTATGGCAGATCCGGTCTCTCCCCTGCCTGTCGAGGGAGAGAAGGGCAGGGAATAGTGCTTGAGGAGATGAGAGTCATTGTGGAGGCTGCCCCCCTGCCCAGGGTTAATTTCCTTCTATCCCACGCTCGGCCAGGCATTAATTTAAAGATGCTGTAATGGGAGAGGGAGAGCATAAGAGGATTGGGCTGAGGGAGGATTTAAGGAAAGGACGGGAAGTGGCTGGGAGCTGCACAAGGAACAATGGCATCTGATGGTGCGGGATAGGCAGGAGGTGGCTGCGCACTCCTCAAGGCCAAGCCACACTGATGTGTCCCAACTGCAACTGTGATGGTACCCAGTGGTACCCTCCAACCCCTGGCAGGGAACATGGGGGTGAAGCTTCTTCCCTCCTCAGGGAGAGCACCGCTGCTGGGTGGCTGGGCAAAGAGGGGGCTGTAAACTGCTTGACTGCAGCATGGCCATGCCCCATGTTCCACCCCTGCCCCTTGCTGTGTGTGCGACATGAGGCAGAAGTTTCAAACCCAAGCCTGGGGTAACCCAGCAGGAGGGCATCATGCCCAGCTCGGAGAGGGGCAGGCAGAGCCCCTCTGGGGTGCTATGTCCCAGCAGCAACTTTGTCCCTTCTCAGCTGGGCAGCACTGTCCTCTCAGTGCAGAAGGCTGCCCTGAGGCAGTAAGGGGAGAAAGGAGATTTCAAAGTGACTCACTGAAAACCTGCTGTTCCCTGGGGCTGGTCCAGACCCAGCATCCCCAGAAAGAGGCCAGGATCACACCCCAGCCCAGTGTGAACTGCGGAGAGGTTCTTTTGGGACCACATCCATCAGAGTAAAGGAGCCTTTTCCTCCCTCTGTTGGTCACAGACTCAAGGGTCCCAGCTCTGCCCTGGACCACAGTTCCAGGACAGAGACATGAGTCCCCAGGGGATGTGATGTCTCCCTTGTGTGGTGCACCACCCCGTGCCTCCCTCAGCACTGTTTGTTTTCTCAGCCTGCCCTGCTGTAATTACAACCTGCTGTCACTCTCCAGATAATAGGTCTTTCCTTTTATCACTGCTTAATTAAATAACTGTAGGGAAGTGAGGGGCTAGTAACCCCTTGTTTGCCAGCACAAACAACCAGCAGGAACCCAGTGGTGCTGGGGAGGTCTCTTGGGGATGGCTTGGGGATCTTTTTGGATGGGGACGGCTGTGCCCTGGCCCGGGAAATGTAGCTGAACATGGGGTACCTGCATGCCCTTGGGAGGGATGAGGTGCTGACTTTTTTGTTCATGTGCACAGCATGTCTGGCACAGATGTTTCCAGGCCAACCCTGAGAAAGTGCCCTGAATGTGACCGCTGTCGCCCGGTCTGTAATTCTCCCCTCAGCCTGGAGCCTTGCCTGCTGCCAGGCTGGGGACAGTGTGTGGGTGGGGTGTCTGCTGCCAGGACAGCCACCTCTGTCTGCAATTAGTTGGTGCTAATGAGAATCCCTGGCAGCTGCTTCTGGATAAGTGAGCTCTGGTTGAGTATCTGCCAGGCTCTCCCTCTGTGGGACCAGATGCATGGGTCCCACTTCCTGCTCAGCAGAGCAGCCTCACTTGTGCAGTAGGTCCTCAATGTGTACATGGCTCCCTCTACTCTGTGTGCCTCTGTACCTTTGCCAGGAAGCTGGTCCCTGTGTGGGCAGGAGCTGCCCCCATGTCTTGCTCCTCTGGGTACCCATTTCTGCCCACAAGGGGAGCCACCCCACAAGGTGCTGTAGCAGTGGGAACAGTGTCTGTTATGGCATCCTCAGGAGCAGAATGTGGCCCTGCTTAAAAACACATAGGCAGGGGTGGTAGGAGTGCTCTCCTGGGCACTGCCTGTCCTGCTGTGATGGACTGGCGAATGGTCTTTGCGTCGGTGATGAGATGTACAACATGTGCGATGGGGGTAGACTGGGAAATGCCCCCCACTAACTGTGGACAGCCCTTGGTGTCAGCAGCCTGGGTTGGAAAGGATCAATCTGGGTATGGAGAGGTTTGGAGAGCATTCTAGGTCTTTGTGGTAGGATGCTTTGGGAAGAGGAGTTGTGTAGGGGTTGTGTACAGGCAGGGGAGTATGGGGTTATCTGCAGGCTCAGGGTACCTCTCCTCTTAGTGTATTGCCTTCCTTGCTGCCTGTCCTCCCGCCTGCCCTGGATTTGCAGTTCCTGAGTCAATTTGCACAGATCAAAGCCTGAGGTCATCTCTCATCTTGGCTTACCTGGGTCCTGCCTGCCCCAAGCCCAGAACGCGGGGGAGGTTTGGAGGTAATCCTTGAAGACAGAATGCTGCTGACTAATTATAGCAGAACCTCTCGCTTCGTGGGAACCACGGTGAATTGTCCCTCGAGCCCTGGCAGCAATGGTACAAATCTTCTGCTAATTAGACTTGAAAGTCCTCCCGTGAGCTCAGGCACAGGATGGATATTTGATTATTAACATATTTATTTCTGAGCCTCTCAGCAGGTCTTGCACTGGGAGGCTGTATTCCCCCCCACTCCATAATTGCTAAGCACATTTATTCATATTAGGAGTGCTTGGGGGCTCCAGAGGGAGGGGGCCTCTTCTGCTCTGTGTCCTCATTTTTGGAGTTGTCTCATCAAGGTGTGTGGAAGATAACTTGCTGATGCTGGCAAGGTCTCGGGCAGGAGCAAGGCCCCCAGGCTCTGTGCTTCCCACTAGCTTCTCTCCCAGATGGGGTGCTCCTGACCCTCATGACCAAGTGAGAATGCAGGGATGTCTTTTTCCACCTTCCCCTGCACACAGTGGCTCCAGGAACTGGGTAAGCAAATGAGGGGGTTGGCATGGAGCTGGTGCTGAGCACCACAGCTGTCTGCCATGGCACCCCCAGGGGGAGCATCCCTCCCTCCAGTGGAGGCAGAAAAACTGCGATGGAAACACTGCCTCTGAAACAACTGAAAATAGCTTTCCTGTCCCCAAAATGTCAGTGTTTAAAAGGCAGTCTCTGGGGGCCCCCCTGGGCTGGCAGTGGGCTGAGCAGGTGCCCTGCAGATGCCGAGTGGGTGGCCCTGCTGCCCCATGGGGCAGAGAGTGTAAGAGGCTGGAGGGCTGAGCCATCTCTCAGTGTACAAGTGGGGAGAGGGAGAGTGCTGGTGTCAGGGGCCATCAGCCCAGCCATGGGGCTGTGCAGTGCCTTGGCTTGAGGCTGGAGAAAAGCACAGGTGAGCTGTGGGCTGTCAGTACTTCTGTGTTTTGCCTGCCCATAGGCACCCTGGTCTACTCAGCCACACATCCAGGGGTTTCAGACCAGTGCCGGAGTCCTGTTGCCATGAGGATGGGTGAGAAGCCATGGGTCGGGACCTCAGCCCCATCTCCAGCACTGCTTTGCTCTCTCTACCTGCCTTGTTGCTGTGCCTGCCTGAGCAGAGGCCACGCGCCTCGTCGCAGCGCTGGAGTTATTAATAGCAGCAGACACTCTCAGTGCCTTCAAGACAAGTCCGTTTTGGGGGAGATTCCTGCCATTTGAAATATGTTTCCCCTCCCTGGGATCCCTCGGGCATCTTATCTCCCTCTCCCAGCTGTGCAGCCAGCGTGTGCCAGAGCCCCCGGATAAGCGGTGGTGCTAATAGCCCGTGTCACTCAGCGCTGCAGCATCCGCCTGGGTGATGGAGAGTGTCCTGCTGCCTGGCCCACAGGCAGCCCCAGGCTGCCTGCACACGTGGAAACTGAGGTCGTGTCCCAGCCTGTCCCCACTGCACTTCCTCCTGACTGTCACCATCACCCCACCGAGCTGGAGCTGTCGGCAGCCAAGCAGGCACTGATTGCAAGGAAATGAGCCTGGTGCCAGCTCCCATGTATCAGAGCCCAACCTGTGTGTGACTGCATGGAACTCGTTAGTTTGTCACCCTCACCGTGGTTTGGTGTGGGGTGGGGGGGGTGGAGAATTTGGAGGTATGCTGCGGGCCATGTCTTCCCCTGCAGCAGATTTGGGAGCAGGGCTGGCATTACTTGTGGCCAGGCTGAGATTTTTCCCAGCCCCGCAGTTCAGGAGACCCTGGTGAGGCTTAGAGTGGGAGCAGGGACAGGGCTGGGAATGGAAACCCCTGCTGGTCCTTGTCAGGTGCCATGTGTATGGAGCAAGGTGGCCATCTGAGGGGCAAAACGATGCCAGTTCAGGATAAGGAGATGCTGTGGCTGTGTTGTGCCCTGGTGTGAGCCATGCACCCCATCCAGTGATGTGCCCACTTGTGAAGCCCATGCTCTTTGGAGGTCCTGGGGGCTGTGCTGCCTCATTGCCTGATATAACCTGGGTACCCCAAACATTGCTGTGCCCAGCAAGCTCTGAAATGGCCCCAGATGGTCCAGGCAGGCTGTGGTGTCCTTGCTTACTGCTGCAGCCTTGATGTGTCAGCCCTATAAAGAGCTGGGTTCAGGTTCTGGCTCTTTTCCTTTCCCTGTGCCTCTGTTTCCCTCCAGCTGTTGATGCAGTTCTTTGCCCTCCCGTTCCAGGATCTGGAGAGTCTCAGGGTGCACCCCAGGAGCCTGGGCAAGGGAGTGATGAAACCTGTTCGCCCAGTTTTGTCACCTTCTTCCTGCTGCTTGTACCCTGTTCATGGGGACAATGAATTATTCTTGCCCTGGCAGGCAGGGGTGTGTCTGTGACTGCCTGCATGATGCCAGTGGGGCCTATATGCTGCAGAGCACAGAGAGCTTTTCTGTGTAAATCCCTGAAATATTTAGCAGAACTGATGGAAAAAAAAATTCAGCTTGGGAGCAGTCAGTGCCTCACTGTAACCTGGATGGTGATGGGCTGTCATGGAGGTGCTGGGGGGGATGGACACACCAGGGTGGTCTCTGTGGGGCTCTGACCCTGATCTTGGCCTGTCACCCACCACCCAAGTTGCTTGTGGAGTTTGCGTCTGTTTGTTTGTCCAACCGTGCATCCATTGGGTCTTTCTGCTTGTCTCTGTCATCAGGTGGTGGGGGTGCTCCCATCCTTTCCCTGACTGTGGGGGTGCTTTGGCATGTCTTGGTCCCTGGTGCCAGAGAGCCAGGCTCCTGCCCCAGCACCCGCTGTGTGCCAGCTGCCGGCAGGTTGGTGCTGCAGGACCGGTGCACGGTGTTGGGCTGGGTTCTTTCCCTGGCAGCGCCTTCCTGAGCAGACAGATCACGTCACATGCATTTTTTAACAAGATCCACCGGCTGAGAACGAGCTGAGCTGTCACTGCACGTTTGTGATCAAAGCCAGACGTGCCCTGGCAGCCTGTGTGCCACTCCTCTCCATCACATGGCTGATTTACAGGGCAGGGCAGGTTGGGGAACCAACAGTCTCACAGGTTGCAGTGTGTGTTGCCCCTGCATCCCTGAAGGCACCAGGATGGCCAGTGCCCTTCTGCCTGCTGTGGTGCAATGATTCCTGACCCAAACATCTAAGGATGGGGGCAGCCATGATGCAGAGCTGGTGCTGCTGTCAGGCTTCTTGCACAGTCCTACATCCCAAAATTGCACCTTCTGCTGGGAGTCAGGGGGAGCTGGGTTTGATGGCAGCAAAGACTGGGGTTTGTGCTTGCCCTGGTTGTGTTTTATGCTAGGTTCACAAGGGAGCAAGCAGAGGTAAGGGATGCAGGGTGCTGTGGCCAGCTCCAGATGGGAAAGCGCGTGGAGCCAGCTGGCTCTGACATGGCAGGGCTGCCCCGCAAGGCAGGCTGGGCTGCTGGCTGCTTTCCCTTGGCCTTTGCAAGCTCGTCCTTTCATGGATGCTCTCTGTGCCTTGGCAAGGTATGAGCTATGTGCTGCCCCATGCTCTGTACATCACAGGGCCGAGCCCTGGGGCGTGTGGCCAAGGGCAGTATGAGCTCACGTTGAGCACTCAGCCTCTCCCAGACCGCCTGCTCTGAGCCTTCCTCCCACCTCCTTGCTGGGTTTGCTCCTGCCCCCCTTGCCTCCCCCGCCGTGGGGTGGCGGGTGCCTGCGGTGGGTGCCTGCGGTGTGCCCATGCAGCACGACTGTGCTGTGTGTTTCCCTCTGCAAGCACCAGCAAAGCCCCCGGGCTGTGCTTTGCTGTGACAGCACATCCCATGTCAGACCCGCTGCAAATCCTGCCTGCTAATAGCTATGCAAATTACCTCATTAGTTGCCTTATTTATTTTCTCTGGCATCACGTTTTCAGCACTTCCCCCAGTCCCGGAGGCTGTGGTTTCCCCGGGCTGGGAGGAGGCAGGAGCAGAGCAGCAGCAGCAGCAGGGCTGGCTTGGCTGAGCTTTCTTCTGCTGGTGGCAATGATATTGGGATCCCACAGAGCCACCCACCCCGATGCAGTGGGTCTGGAACCAGAAACTCACGTCTCCTGCAGTCATCCCTGCTGCCGGGATGTCCACCTCCTCCCTCATCATATCGTGGCTCTGGGGTGAGTCTTGCTCAGCTCTCCCCCTGGCCAGGAACTACTCTGTCCCCACCAAGCAGCTGTGGGTCTGGCATTGTTGAGATGCATATGCCCTCCATCCCCAAAAAAGGTGAACGCTGGATTTAGGTACAGAGAGAACAGAGCATTTGCCCAGTCTCTGTGGGCCTGAGTGGTGTCTTGAGGCTTGGCACACAGGGCTGCAGAGTGTCCTGCGTTCCTCCCATCCTGACTGCCCTTCCTTGGTAATGGAAATTTGCCTACTTCTCATCCTGATTGCCCTTCCTCGTTACTGGAAATGTGCCTCCCACCCTGACTGCTCTTCCTCCTTCAGAGAAAGGTGGGCAGACGATGTCACAGGTATCTGCCAGCCATAGGATGACTCCAGAGCGCCTGTAGCTGTCCTGCCCAGGGTGGCCCTGGGCTGGAACACTGATCTGGTACTGTCCCTGAGGTGTGTAGCCCAAACTGAAACACTTTGAAGCCCAGGCACCATCCAGAGCTGGCAGGAATGGCCCCTGACCCCCGGCCCAGCATGGTGCCCTTTGGTGATGTCCACGTCCCAGGGCATCCCTATCCATGCTGTACGTCCTGCAAGGACCGCAGTCTCCTGGTTGCATTGTCTAGGGATGTTCATGTGCCCACGACACCCGTGACAGTGAGACAGGCTTTGCACGGACACCAGAGGACCCACATACTGGTGTGATGACTCTTATGAAGACCTTGATTCAGCCACCCCACGGGCTTGTCTGTGCCATGCTGAGCTGCCTGCAAGCGTTCTGTCTGCTTCCCCCGTTCTGTTTGTCTTTTATTTCCCCCCTTCTCTCGGCGGCTGTGCTAATGAATATTTCATGGCCAGGAACCAGCGCGAATTCCCCCGGCAGCTCCTTGTACTCCTGCGCCAGGTACCAACCCAGATGTCGGTGTCTTAGGAAGCATGTGCCTGCCAAGAAGCCATGTCGGGAGAAGAGGGCCTGGGTAGGGAAGGACGCAATAGCTCTGGGTGTCCCCATCCCCGGCGCTGCTGTCACTGCCCTTTCAGCCTGCAAGGAACTGCCAGCGGACCGCGGTGGCCACGTGTCCGTGCAGGGATGGCCTTCCCGGCTCCCTTGCCCCCTCTCACACGCGTGCAGGGCCACGCTCCGACACAACAGCACGTGTCCCCTCCTGTCCCCCGTGTGCCATCAGCCGCCACAGCCGTCTGAACGAGCCGTGTCCCCGGCTCACCTCCTGCCGCCCTGCCGCTCTGCTGCGCTGTACCGGGGCTCCTCTCAGCGTCCGGCGGCGGCAGCGACACCGCGGCGGCACCGAGAATGGGGCGCGGGGCGGGGGCACGGAGCGGGGGGCACGAAGCGGGGGCATGGGGCGTGGGCAGGCTGTGTCCCCACCCGTGACACCGCAGGTGCGCCGCGTGGCCTGTACCTCCTGCCCTGGGCTTCTGCGCTTCCACGCTGGAGGTGGCCCGGCACGGTCCGCAGGTAGGCACGGGGACTGGGGCAGGGAAGTGGGGGACAATGTCGGTCTCCGGACTCCCTGAATTTACCCTTTATCCCCTACAGCGGGGAGCTGGGCTGGTCCCCAGTGCAGGTTTGGCGCTGGGAGATGAGGGCGGTGTCTCCCCTTGTCAGAGCCAAAGCACGTGGGGGAGCAGAGGCGTAGACAGAACCTGGAGCTGTAGTCTTTCTCCTTCGTATTGCTGCAGCTCCAGCAATGACAGGTCCTCTCCGGGAGCCGGCAGGTGCTCTGGGGGCACGAGCTGGGTCTAAATGTCTTTTGAGGAATGATGTCCTTTGCCCTGTGAGGCACTGTGGGGAATGGAGTTCCTCTGAGGCTGGGGCAGGCGCTGGGGAACAACTGGCCTCCTGATGGGGGGAACAGGTTTGGGAGAATCACAGGCTGGGTTTTGAGGCAGGAGCTGGCAGGATGCACCCTGCAGTGGCACCCGTGGTGGCTGTGTCCCAGCTGATGTCTTCAGCAAGAAAGAGTGTGTAAAGGTGGGTGCAACAGCCCTGCCTTGTGGCTTGCTTTTGATTTGCACTGAATGCCTGCTCATCTTGTCAGGGAAGAGCAGGGTCAGCGACCAAGCGGCTTTGCTGCCTTTCTGCGAGGGCAAGACGTGCAGTCCCTGGTGCCAGCCTGGAAAGTGTGTGCTCAAAGGGAGCCCTGGGATGGGAGCAAGCTGGCTCATGTCTCTGCAATGCATCATCCTTGCAAACTACCTGTTTGGGGTGCTCGGTGCAGGGGGAGAGGACAGTCCCCTGGCTCAGCTCATATGGTTCCCATGAACTTCTGTCTCAGTGTCAGTGCATAAGGGCCTTTCTGGAGAGCCAAGGGTCAGCCCAGGAAGGTGATGCTCCTTTGGAAATCACTTTACACTTCTGGACTGGTTGTAGCACCCAGAAATGCTGGTGGGCAGCCAAGCCTGGAGGTGGGATGGGTGACATTGGTGCTGGGCTCTTCTCTGCTGCCATGTCCCCGCAGGCTGGTGTGGGGTGGTCTTCATCTGCTGCCTGGGGGGGAACAAGAGGTCCCCTGTTCCACATGGCCATCACGGCCAGGGTGCACAGGATGACACTTGCATCTCTGACTTGCCCAGGACAGGCTGAGATGGAGAAACTTTCTCTGTCAAATGGACGGTGGCTTCCAAGGAGTCAGATGGTGGTTTTTGTTTGCTGTCATAAATTTTGTTTGGTGTCACAAACTTTGTTTGCTGTCACGTCCTGTGGGCTCTGGCACCCTCCTGTGGCTGTTCTGCCACCTCTCCTGTATCCCGTGGGCTTTTGGGATGCTGCAGCTGCCTTGGTGTGAGTTGTCCTGGCTTGTCCCCATGGTGATGCTGGGAGCTGCCCCTCTCCCTCAGAGTGGGAGGGAGCTGTGCACTGTAAGGATCTGGCCTTGTATCACACAGCTCATGGGATCTGATTGTTGGAAGAAACTGTCCCTGTGTATTTGTGTTGTAGGGTTGAGCCAGGAGCAGGGCTCCTGGATACTGTAGATAAAAACGAGAGACTTAAACCCCAGATCTGTCCCCGGGAGGTGGCAGAAGGGGACTGGGCCCTGCTGGCAGCCCAAATTTCTGAGCTGTCAGGTGGGGGAGGATGGTTCATGGAGGTAGATTCAGTCAGGGTGTTGCATTCGCAGACTCTCCCTAGAGCTGTGTCTGTCTGCTGAGCTGCCCACTCTGCCTTGGCTGTTCCCTTCCCCTTGTGAGGTCAATGTCCCTTGCAGCCCTTCCCCAGCCTGGAGCTTTGTGGATGTACTATTGTAGGGCTACAAGTGTTGTGTGTTGTGCCCTTTTTAGGATCTCCCCAAACTTGGCTCAGCTATGCAATGACCAGCGCAGCATCCCCTGATGCAGGTCCCCCCACCGTGGGACACTGTCCTGCTGTGGTGTGGAGACACTCTGTTGAGGGGCTGTCTGTCTTTTGCAGGGGCGTGGCCTGAATAAGAAACAGGGAGAGCTTCTTTTGGGGAGCAGGAGGTGAGATTACCCTATATCAACCCTGGTATAGGGTCGGTGGGAGGTGGTGGTGGTGGAAGGAGCCCCTTCCCTTGGGGCTCCTTCTTGAGGTATTGGTAGGGACCGGGCTGTTTGTGGCTGGATCATGGCTCCACCTCCTTTTCCATTCCTGAGGGAGAAGAAGCTGTAATTTCCATCAGGTCCCTTTTTGTTCACTTCCTTCCCTATTAATAAGAGATGAAGCTTAAGAGATAATAGAGCCTGGATGGATTCAGAACTGATAAATACTGCTTGCGTGGGGTGTGAATGCCGTGTACGGATGGGACTACAGCTGGGAAAAAGGAACTTGGGGAAGAGATGTTGTCTTGAGTCTGCACAGAGCATCTCAGGCTGGCTCTGGGAGCAGGGAAATCCCATTGCCACCGAATACCAGACTCCCTTCTGGCTCTGACATACTGTGCAAGGTAGCAACTCGCTGGCAGGCTGAGCTTGGAGCCAGCAGCTCTTAGCCTGGGTGGTCTTGGAGTTTGACTTCTTTTCCTCCCGTTCTTGCACCCATCCTTGCCTCCTCCCTGGTGTGGAGCCAGCAGAAGTGGATGTCTGGAGATGCAGGACACTTGCAGTGCTGGGGGGCTGATGCCTGGGGATACAGGATGCTTGCAGTGCTGGATTGCTGTGGCAACAGGGATGCAGGACACTTGCAGCACTGGATGGTTGATATGTGGTGATGCAGGATACTTGCAGCACCAGCTGGCCGGAGCAGATAATTGATGCCCAAGGGTACAGGATGCTCACAGCACTTGATAGTGGGAACGGATGGCTGATGCTCAAAGATGCAGGATGCTCTCGGTGCCGGCTCCCCTCCGGAAGGAGCATCCTTCTCTGCTCTTGTTGAAAGGCGGCTCTGGGATGCAGCAGGACCTCATTGGTCAGCAGGACCTGTGGAGTCTGCCGGTTGCCATACCAACCTACCTCTGGTTCCCGGCCAGCCGGGGCGTGAAGTGCCGGGTCGATCTGGTGCCAAGAGGCGGACCGGGAGCCAGGGGCAACCCGAGGCTCTGCCAACCAGTGAAGCGTCCATCTGCCTCTGCCGGAAAGCTGGCTGGCACCGCCGGGCTCCCCGGCCCCCCGCATCACCCTGACGCTTCTCCCCACGGCTCCCCGCAACTTTGCGGCACGGAGGGGGCCGGCTGACGGGCACGGCACGGGGGAACTCCCCCGGGGACACCGCTCCCTCTCGGCGGTCAGCCCGAGCCCCTGGAGGGGCATCGCCGCCTGCCCCTCTGTCCCGCTGTCCCCCTGAACGGGAGCATCCCCGCGCAAAAGTTGCCGCTGCCCGCCGCCGGGGAGCGGGGCCGGCGGCTGCCGCGCTGCCGGGCGCTGCCGCTGCCCGCCCCGCAGGACTGCTCCGGCCGCCCATGCCCGCAGGCTCGCTCCGGGCAGGAAGGCTCTGTCCTCCCCCGAGCATCGCCCGCTGCTCGGAGGAGCTGGGGGGCTGTTTGGAGGCCGGGAGGGGGGGCGGCTGGGTCCCTCCCCAGCGCTGGGAGCTGGAGCCATGAGCCACTGCCAGCAGCGCTGCAAGAGGCAGCTGGGCCGGGTGATCCGCTTCTTCTATCAGTTTGTCACCGGCACTCTCTCCCAAGGTAGGTGCCGCCCTGGAGGACAAGGGGTCTCTGTTCTGAGGGAGGGTTCTCTGTCTGATGAGTTCTGCGGGGTTATTTGGGAGGGGGGAAATGCCGTTTAGGTGCTGAACGCTTCAGCCCCTGGCAGAGAGGGTGCACTGAGCTCCGTGTGGAGCAAAGCTGAAGATCGTTCCAGGAGGCAATGAGAGCCCCTAAAGGTCCCCTGTGGACCTGGGGTGATGGGACTGTTTTATTCGGGGAGGGGACTGGTGCAGAGAGGAGCGTGAAAGAACTGCTGTGCTCATAAATGGCAGCTGGTTGGACCCTTCCCTGCCGTATCAAGGAATCTGACTCCTCTGGGGCCACAGCTGTGCCCTCCATCCATCTGGCCAGGACAGCCCTGGATGTGACCCACAAGCCAAGGCAGGGACATACCCTGGTGCCTGCGTCTGCTTGTGTCCTGGGATGCTTGGTCCTGGGGACAGAACTGCGTGCTGTGTGCTCCTGGTTTGCTGTTACAGCCATGGCAGGACCCTCATTCCCATGCCAGCCCCTGCACAGACCAGCCAGTTGGTCAGGACTCCCTCTTCTGAGTGTGAGCCTAGAACCGCCTCCTAAACCCTGTGGGCACATCTTGGGGAGGTTATCATGTGCCTGTGTGTGCTGGGATCCCATCGTGCCACTCCTGGTCCTGTCCCTGCATCCCTGTGCAGGGGGCAAGCTGCCATCCCCATGGCCTTGCCCTGCTGAGGACCACTGGGATGCCCCTCTGAGCAACAACAGTGCTGCGGGAGGGGATGCACTTCCTCCCATGAGTGTGGGGAAGGCCTTGTTGGGCACCCGTGGCAGTGTCACGCCTTGGAGCAGGGCTGGGACTTGCACTGCCTTTGCCAGAACCCAGCCTGCCTGAAAACCCCTAGCAAGTTCTGGTCCCTCCTCGCCCTGGGAAACCCCTGGCTCTCCCCAGCTTTTGCTCATCCCTGGGGCCAGGGAAAGGAGGGGATAGCATGGAGATGCACTTGGCACAGCACTGGGGGTTGGGACATGGGAGCAGTATCCACCCTGTGAGCCATGCCCAGCTGGCACGCTACCTTCCTGCCCACAGGGACCTGAGCCCTGGGATGGAGGGTCCTTCTGCAGCAAGGGACAGTCCCCCAGGCCCAGCAGTGTGCCAGGCTGTGGAGGCTGGGTGTGCTGCAGGCAGTGCCAGGTCCATCCCCGCTAGTTGGCTCCGTTGGGCACCAGCCAACTAGTCCGGAGTGAAGGGAGAAGAGGATGAGTCAGCTGAGTCTGGCCCTGGACATGAGGGGCTGAGCTGCAGGTGATGGAGCAAAGTGGGGACGGGACTTTGGTATGCTACCATCCCCACCACCTGCAAGGACATCCTGCAGGTCTTTATCCCAGTGTCCTGGGCTTTGCAGCTGGGCACTATGGCATTGGGGCTGTAGCAGGTGTCCCCCACTGCTGGGTCTCTGGACTTGCCATGCGTGGTACTGAGCGGCACCAAGGGCTGTCCTTACAGCCCTGCTGGGTGTGCATGGGGATGGGATGGGCACAGAGGGCATGGCTGGCTATGGGACACTGACTACCACTGCAAACCCTCTTTTCAATGTCCTCCCAAACTCTCAGACAAGCTGAAGTTGAGTGAAACCCAAAGCCAGGCAGCTCTCTGTCCCCCTAACTCAGGGTTGGGAGTGGGATGTGGGGCATGCAGAACCTTCTCCACTCCACAGCATCCGCTCTTCCCCAGCCGCTGCTCCAGTCCGTGGGTGACCAGGATGCTGTCCCCTGTCCAACTGCTATCTTACCCCATTGTCCCCTTCTGGGGGGCAATGAGCCCCTCTGTTCTCCCTGCACAGGTGAAGCAGGTCCCATGGAGCTCACTGCAGAAGGCACTGGGCGCCCGACCAGACGGGCCCTGGGGCAGGGGACCCCCGGCTGGGTGCCCTGGGGAGCTAACCAAGGACGGGTCACCAGAGAGGGGAAAGAGAAATGACTCAATCAATTAACCAGATTAAAACTGTGACTTCACCTCCCAAAAATAGCATTTCACCAATATTTTAATGTGCTTATTAATAATCTGCTCGCGCTCTGATTAGCAGCAAGGTAATAAGGGATCAGCTTTAACCTAAATTTAACTCTCCCTAATGGATGATGGCCCCGAGAACAAAAAAAAGGAGAAATTCCTATCCATCAGGCTGGCCCCCCAGTGGGTCAGCATCACCCAAGGTACCTGAGCAGCTGCTGCCCAGCTGTGCCCAGGGACCATCACCTCACTCTGGTCCAGCAAGTCCCATGGCCCGTTTTGTGGAGGTAGTGCCCTAACACCCTGCAGCACTGGGTGAAGAGCACTTTATGGGTAATCACAGTGGTGGCTCTCAAGCAGGGCAGAGCCTGGCCATGGTCAGGGTGCATGGTCCCCTCCTGAAGAGACAGGTCCCTTGACAACAGATGATTCCCCTGTTCTGTCCCCCATCTGCTCCCATTTCACAGCGAGGGACAGTTCTCTATCTCCTGCTGCTGGTGGTGCTCGGAGGATGGAGACAGGGACCACCCATCTGGCTATCTGATGGCTCTGGGTGTTGCCCCACGTGTGCCTGTGACACGCTGTGTGCATGGAGCTGCTTTCTGGGCAAGAAACCCCGCTCCAAGGCACTTCTGTTTACACACAGTGGGTGGCTGGCAGGGTGGTTAAATTTAGCCGGGTGGCAGGGCTGCAGTGCCAGCAACACCAGAGAGCCAGGGTGGGGGTGTCTGGCGGGGGGGGATATTCATGGCTGTTACTATCACAGCCCAAAGTGGGACAGGTGGCACTTGGTGCCAGCCTGTGCTGCCTGTCCTGGCATAGCTGTGCCTGGGGCAGTGTTACAGGGCCTGCCGCCCTCCCCAGGGCTGAGCCATGGCCATATGCCAGAGCCGCTTTGCCATCCCGTTCGGTGTCACCTGTGGATGCTCAGAGCAGTTGGTCTTGGGGGAGAGAGAAGGGAGGGAGTGGTGGATCTGGACGCTTGGATTCTGCTCTCTGAAATGGGCACAGCTGGAGCAATGCTGTACGCCTGACCCCATACCTGGGTGGCCACATCCTTTGGCTGTAGCTGCAGGTGGATATGGAACATTTTGTATGCAAAGAGACTTTGCGGTGAAACACTTGGGTCTGTCTTCCTCAGTCATGTATCTGTATCCCATGGTGCAGCTCATGGGGCCAAGCGCAGTCCGGGGACCAGAGGTGTCTCAGGCATGGGTACAGCTAATCCCACATGGTTTTGGATCTGTGAGTGTGCCCAGACTCATGGTGGCACTGTCCCAGTGCACCCAGCATCACAGAGTGGGAACCAGGCTGGCTGGCTCTGACTCCAGGCTGAGAAAAGCAGATGATTATCCCAGGCATCCCTGGGGAGGTGCTGTGCTGGGACACAGGGGATGAGATACCAAAGCCTCTCTGTGAGACCCAGCTCTCTGGGATGGCAGAATTGCAGAGACACCTTCCTTCAAGGCCCCATGTCCGGAGCAAGGGCAGACACAAGCATCTCAGTAGAGATGCTGGTATTCACTGATCCTAGGCTGCAGCATCATTCCCTAGGGAGCCCCGTTTCCAGGACTCCCAGCTCCTCCTGGGGGGTGGCAACAAGGGGCTGAGCCCTTAGGATCCCGAGGTCAGCAGGGAACTTGGAGCAGCCCTTGAGCTGTGGTGGTGCCTTGCTGGCCCCGTGGCACTGACTTGCATCCACATGGGTAATGAGCCCCATCTGTTCTCTGCCCCCTGCTTCCTTCTCCCGGCTGATGGTGCCACCCTCCCCCCGGGCCAGGAGGGTTATTTTTAACTGTTTGCCATGTGCTGTCTGAGCACAATTAAGGTAATTGGTTTGGGAGCCTGGCTCTCACACAACGCTCCCAATTACCTGCCTGCCTGCCCGTGCAGCCCCCCGCCTCCCTGCCCGTGGTGGCCGGCTCCTCTGACGGGGGACTGCCGGGACAGGGCTGCCCCAGATAGCACGGCGGGGCTGAGTGGGGGGCACAAGTGGGCACAGGGGATGGAGCCATGGAGAAGACATCCCTGCACAACGACAGCCTTCTCTATGCCTCCCTGATTGCCATCCTTCTCCTCATCTCCTATTGGTTCACCACTCGCTGCTTCAAAATCATCAGCGGCATTGAAGGTACGGGGTTGGGGACTTGGGGGGACAGGATGACGCTGGCCCATCCTATCTGCTTCCATGAAGCAAGTGGTGAGGCAAGCCAGATGCTTTTGTGGGAGAGGTGGACTGGGGACCCTCTCTCTGCCTCTCTGGGGCACCTCCATCTCCTCCTCAGTCTCTTAATTTGTTCCTCCTGTCCCTGGTCCTGCTCCGCCGGTGGCAGCCACCAGGCTGAGCCATGGCAGTATCCAGGGCTGCTCCAGGGTCCACCATGCTGCCAGTGTCCAGGTACTGCTACCCCTCACTGCAAGATGGAGACACTCCCTGGAGCCTCCTGCTCTTGTAGGGTGCCCAGTGCTGATGGCGGGGCCTCAACCTGCCTTTTGGGGCTCTGGGTCCCTTTGGGCATGACCCACATCTTTGGTCCTTAGCTGGTGTGTTTGGGAGCTATGGGATGTGGCAGGGGTCCCAGTTTTCTTGATGAAGGGTCTCTCCAAGCCCCGCTGCACTAGGATGTGAATGCCAGAGGTTTTGCAAGGTGAGACCCCAGGGCAAGGAGCAGGGCAGGAGGGGTGGCACTGGCACTACGTGAGTGAGGACATGCAGAGCCTCTCCTACCTGGGGTGTGCATTGCTCTGTCCATCCGTGTGACCTCTCTCTGCACAACTCAGCCAGGGCCTTAAGGCTCTTCCCCTGGCATGGCCAAATGCTGGCTGGCTGCAGGGGCGAGGACACACCCCTGGGAGGGATGCCCCTTGGTGGGATGGGGGTCAAAGCCCTGTCCCACTTCTGGTGGAGTGTGTATGCTTTCAAGCATCCCTTTGCAGGCAGCTGAGGGTCTGGCTCCATTGGTGAAGTCCCACATGTGGTCCCATGTGTCTTCTCCATGCTGGGGGCAGCTCCAGATGGAGTAGCATCCCTGGGAACCCAGCCCATCTGGACCTGCCTTCAGTGGGAGGTAATGTGCTCTGAGCAAGAAATCCTGGGGAGTTTGGGGGTGCTGGGAGCTGGGCTCTGTGTGGTGTGTGGCACCTGGACATGGGACCAGCACCAGGTGCCCGTGCCAGTCCTGGTGGGATCTTGCAGTCATGCTGGCAGCGAACACTGGAGGGTTTTTATCAATGGCTCCGGCATGGAATTGTGTAATCCTGACACGGTGAGTGGGAGATTTATCACTGCTCTGCTGTGGAGTATGGCTGGCATGGGACAGGCACAAGGGCAGGAGGGGAAGCTGTTCCTTGGTGACTGACCTGCCATTGCACCCTTCAGCCCCAGCATCCCACGATGCTGGCAGAGGCATGTGAGAGGCTGATGATGGTCCATTCAGGGGCTCAGCAGCTTCGCTTTGTAGAGGAGCTGCCCCAAACACTCTTTGCTGGGACAAGCCCTGTCTCAGGCTGGAAGGGCTTCTCTCGCTCTGTGTCTGGCCAAAACTAGGTTGCAAAAATACACCCACGGTGTGCAGGACAAGCATTGGCACTGGGAGCAGCTTGAGGCTTGAGGAGATAATGGGTTGTAACTGGGGTTTAGCAAGAAAAATGGCTTTAAAAATGCAGTTGGCATCAGTGGGAAACTTCCTCTGAGAGTGCAACAGGTCTGTGCCATCCTGGCCTGGAGGGACTGACTCAGGGGCAAAACTGGGAAGCAGCGACGTGAAATTCAGGCTCAGTGCCTGGAAACTTTCCTCTTTCCAAGAAAAGGAAATGTCAGGTCTGAAAACTTCCAGCCTGAGGGATGTTTCCCCAGGGAAAACTTTCAGCTTTCTCCTCAAGATGCCTCTGATGCATCACTGGCATCTTCTGCTGGCATTAGAGCCTTGGGAGCACGTCCCCGGCGGGCAGGAGATGCTGAGCCTGGTGGCATGGAGCCACCAGATAGCCTGGCCATGCCGTGACCTGGGACTGAGACTCCAGCCCTCTCTGTCCCATGCCAAGGGGCAAGCCTGCAGCCTTCTGGGCTAGAAATGGGGGTTCTTGAGGGATTGTTGTGGGACAGCCCTGCTGGGAGCTCTTGCCAGTAACAGCCAGCACTTCTGCCATCCCCTTCTCCCTGCTGGTCTCCCAGGGTGACATTTCTTCCCCTGGTGACGTATTTCCCACCCAGAACAAAGAAAACAGGGAAAAAGGGGATTTCTGCCCCAGTCCTGTCTGCAGGGCCCTTTGTGGAGGCAGTAGGGCCCTAGAGCTGGGCGGGGGGTGTGTCCCATAGCCTGGGCATGGCCACTCCACCTCTGCCTGGGGCAGCCGGCCTCGCACCTTGGGGGAACTGTGCAGGGTGGGGAGCAGTGGTAGCGTGGGGGCAGCCCCGCTCCCTGCCTGCCACACTAGTGCTGGAGTTAAAACTGATCTTGTTTTGTGTGCCATGTGGGAATTGTCCATGTGGAGATGAGCAGTGCCAGTGGTGTCCCTGGGGGAAGCTGTGCACCCCAAGGGTGCTGAGCCCTGATGATAGGCAGGGACCAGCAGACGCCTGGCTCCCCAGTGATCCCCGTGGCCTGTAATTGAGCAGCCAGGCAAGGGCTGGAATTCTGTTTAAAAAAAAGCAGAGGAACTAAATTTAGCCCCTGTTGGCTGTGTGTGGATGTGTGCTCGAGGTACACTGATGCCTGGGTTCACACTCTGTTTCCAGCTGCTCTGTGACCTTGGCTGGGTCCCCTAGTCCCACTGCATCCCCAGCCCCTGAATCTTCTCCTCTCCTGCTCTTTGTTGCACTGCCTGTGGGTCTGGCAGTGTCTTGGGCATCCTGCATCACAGCCTCCACTCCCACCCGTTCTCACAGCCCTGCTTTCTATCTCCCCTTAGTGCTCCCAGCAAAACAGCTGGACCCATCTGCCTGCTTGGAAATGGGGCAGGTGGAGTTGTTGCCCCACACCCTCCCATGATGCTCAACCATGTTGGTCCCCATGGGGCAGACATGTGTCTGGGGCACAGAGGACAAATCTGAGTCATTCCCATCCTGGATGTTTAGCCAGTGCCCGTTGTCCTGCCCCTCCCCGTGTCCCCCTCTGGGAACCGAGTGCCTTTTAATATCTGTGGCCCGTTTCCTTAGCAACTGCATTAAGCAAATCGATGGAGGTGGTGTCATTGGAATGGGAGGGCATGCCTCCTTCCCCCCCCTCACCCCCCCATCTCCGCCACCCCCCCACACCTCCCTCCACTTGGCCTCTCTCCACCCTTACTCGCAGGCACAGCCCTGCTCTGCCTGGGCTCCCGGCCGTGGCTCCTTGAGCCGCCCGCCACAGCCTCACGCTGACCCCTCGCTTGCCCACAGCCCACGGCGGGTGCCCCTGAGTAAAAGGTTGACAGCCGGTCCCCCACCAGGGACAGGGGCCAGTGTCCCTGGGGATGTGTGGCCTGGCAGCTGTGGTGCTGGGGTGACAGGGCTCCAGGACTGTGGTGGGGAGGGGTGGGGGAGTGAGGAGCCATGAGACACCCCCACCATGAACCTGGAAGGCCTTGAGATGATCGCGGTGCTGGTGGTCTTGGTCCTCTTCGTCAAGGTGCTGGAGCAATTTGGCCTCTTCGAGCCTGTGTCCTTGGAAGGTAACGGGTGTGGGCGGTGCTGGTGCCTCCGGGAACACGAGGGGCAGGCAGTGGGTGTCCAGAGCTGCCTCCAAGGATGCTCCAAGAGTGCTGCATCCATGAGAGAGTGAGAGAGTCCTGGGACATGGTGTTCGTCTGCTGCTTGTAGGGGCACAGGATGCAGGGAATGGGGTGTCCTGCCTGTCCCAGTGGCTGAGGATGTGGGGAGGGGACAGGGCTGGCAGGGTGTCTGCTGTACGGGGGTGACTTTGATGTGTGCCGGGGTGTTGTGGGCTGGGACTGTGTGGAAGTGTGCATGTGGGCACCAGGGTGTTTTCCAGCACCTTTACAGGACCCAGATGTTACCAGAGACCATGGTCACCTCACTGTGCACATGAGGTGTCAGACTCAGCACCAGCTTGCAGAGCAGCCAGGCTCAGACAGGATAGGTACCTGCTGGGCTCCCTGCTCCTGGCTCTGCCCAGGGCCCCCTGTAGCCCTTGGATAAGATGGAGGGACACAGAGCGGGTGTCCAGGTGGGATGGGCCGTGCAAGATGCTGAGTGGTGTGCGCAGGACGCACTTGTTGGAATCTGGATCCAGTCAAGGGACTCTGTGCATGGTGGGAGGGAGTTCAGGACTGTTTGGCTGGGTGATCCCTGGGCTCCCAGGGCGATGTTTGTGTGAAGGGTCTCCCCAACCCTGCCCAGCCTCTACCCATGCCTGCACACACCCATCTGAAGGATGCTGCAGCCTGCCCAGCCCGTGGCATCAGGGCATGCACTGGGTGAGGGGGTGACAGTTTCCCTGGTCCACTGGTACCCTGGGATGCTCTGCTCTGGTTCTCCAGTGCTGACTCTCACACGGGCTGGGTGTAGTGGTGAATGCTGGCTCCTCTCCACAAACAGTGCCAGGGCACTCCCAGCACCCTTGGGCTGCACCTGTGGGTTGGCTCTGCCTGGGGGTGGGGAGAGAAGGAGCAAAAGGGGGGGATGTCTCCTTCTGATCTTGCAAACCTGTTCATAGGACAGGAAAGCATGGTGGGTGGAAGTTTTCGTTACTGCTTAACTGCTTGCTATGTCCCTGAGCTCCAGCAGCAGTGCTCCTAGGTGGATCATACCAGAAAGGAAACTGAGGCAGGAGCTGACCTGGCAATCATCCTGCCTTGTGAACCCCAGGGGAAGGCATGCTGACTGTGCCCAGGTTGGACCCCTCTCCCCAGTTCTTCTGGTGATTTGGAGGGTGCCTTCACCAGACCCTGTTTTCCCCCTTCCCAGTGCTTTTTCTTCCCCGTGTAGCTGTCCGAAGCTTTGGACTAAAACTGGCGTTGACTGCAGCTGTTCTGCATCTCTCAGGTGTGGTGGAAAGCATGGAGACCGAGAGCCTCCCAGCTTCTGCAGCAACCCTGCTGAGGGGCTCAGGACAAGGCAGGGGCCATTCCTTGGCTGGTGTGGCTCCTCTGTTCCCTGGGGCGCACTTCTTATCCACCTGCAAGTGACTTTTTGCTGGTCTGGGACAGGGCAGGAGAATGGAGATAGGGTGTCCTGTGTCCAGCCTTGTCCCCATCAGCTGTCACCCCTCCAGGGGGCACGATGGCGTGCCTGTCCCCAACCACCTCCATTCCCATGCTGGGGAGCTGCAGCTCCCTCTGGTCTGGCTGGAGATGCACCCCAGCTGTGGCAGTGAGAATGGGACCCAGGTGCCCTGAATTGCCAGCAGCTGCTCCCATTGCCTAAAGGTGCCCAGAGGAGAAGGAAGCATATTGCTTGAGGGATAAAAATTGGCTGAGGGTGAGCTAAGCCCTGGGCACTCTGTGAAGAGTTCTGTATGCGAATGGCAGTGTTTTGGGATGGGGGTGAGATGCTGTTGGCATGGGTTCCTTCCCCCCTCGACTTGAGAGGCAGCAGGTAGGAGATTTTGCTCTCCGTGAAAGGTCCCAGGCAGTGTCTGGGGCTGGGAAATGCTGTGTCCACTTCGGGGGTTGTTTACAAGCCACGGCTCGGTCGACATTGACAGCCCAGAGACCGCAAAGGGCCTGAAACCAAACACTAATGGCTCAGGTCTGCTAATGGACACAGGGCTCCACCACCGGCTCTGGAGCCATCAATGCTGCCTGCCACGCTTCCCCTGCTCTGGCTGGTCCCCTGCTGGTCCTCTGCCTGCGGTTGTCTCTCTGCCCAGGTTGTGCTGGTTTTGTCCCATGGATAGATTGTGCTGGGAGGTGTCCTGCCACCACAGTGAAGGGCTGGGAATGGAGCACCTCCAGAGGGGACCAGAAAAATGCCCAAGCCCTGGAGATGGGTTAAGTGGGAGCATCTTGCAGACAGACTGCCCTTGGGGGGAACTTCAGGCTCGGTGGGTTCCCAGACTCAGCTGGATGAGGCCCTGAGCAGACTGTCCTTCATTTGGAGCTGGCTCTTCTCTGAGCAAGGGCTTGGACAGAAGCGCTGACTGTCTGCACCCCCTTGCGCTGTCTGCTCGGCACTCTGTGCCCTTGGACCTGCCACAGCCTTGGTGGCACAGGCACAGCCACTGTCTGGCAGCAGCAATGGAGCATCTCCCATGAGTGCACTGTGCTCCAGGATCTCCAGGGCTGTCAATGCTGGAATTGACGTTGTTTACCAGCTGGATAATCAGTGATGGACTGTGTCACTCCATCTCTGCCCTGTGCCACCGTGCCTGTCCTCAGCTCCGAGCATCTCCTGGCAGAGCCATACAGGGGGGTCCCAGCCCTCTGCCAAGAGCCTGCTTTGGCCAAGCGCTTGGGATGGGGCAGGTGGAGAGAAACACTATCAATTTTGGCTCCTGAAGTGCAGCATCAATAATTCAGAGTGGAGCAATTGGTCCTGGCTGGGAGGGGGGATGGCGGGAGGGAAAAGGCGGGAGAGCCACCCGCGTAGCTCAGCCTCAGATTAATATTAGATGAAGCTGCAGATTGCTGTTAGCAGGATAATTGGTGCCTGTCCAGGGCTATTCCTGCCTCGGCTGGTCAGTATCTGTGCAGGGGCAGGCAGTATTGGGGGTGTCTTGGAGAGCCCCCAACACGGGGTGTGCTGGCCTCTGCCTTCCTTTGGGGGATGCTGCTGCTGTCCCAGAGCCCAGGACGTGGAGAGGGAAGCAGGGCTGGGGATGGTGCCAAACCCCTCCAGAGTCTGGGGAGAAACTGGAGAGGGCGGCAGCCTGCCTGGGTGCCACCAGCACCTCAAAAGATGCCAGGCAGGAGGGTGGTGGCAGTGAGCAGAATGGACATCTCCTGGTGGCTGGCTCAGGGTGAGGGTTCCTCCAGAGAGGGGAGAAAGTGAGCATCCCTGAGGTACTGGCGAGAGCAAAGCCCCATGACAAGCCCTACTTTCCTCCTGCTTTCCAGGAACCCCTTTGGCAGGAGTGTTTCATCTTGGCTGAAGAAGGGACTGGCATTTAGCAATGTGATGCTGGGATCCCACCAGCCTGGTGGGTTTGACAGACCCCAGAGATCAAGGCAGGCTGGCTGCAGGGCTGTAGATCTTTGAAATCTAGCCTGGGACAGCTGCAGGTGCTCCACGTTGAAGTCTGGAGTTCCCTAGGGTGCACCAGAGATTTCCCCATGTGCGGTGGATTTAACCCTTGCCTTTCCTTTTCCAAGGGCTAACAGGTTTTTCAGCTGGCTCTAGGGCTCGGCAGAGTCTGGTGGCTGAATCAGGATAGAGCTTCTGGCTCATGGTGATTGTGTGCAAAGCAGGAAAAGGAGCAGGGATGTATGGTAGCTGTGATCAGGCCCTGAGCTTGGATCCCAGCGTAGCCTTACACTGAGTCAGGCTGTAGCTAGGCCGCATCCTGCCAACACTGGGATTCTGGAGAAGAAGATTTGCCCTCTGCCAAGCCTCTTCCACATGCTCCACACCTAGGAACATCATACCTGGTCATCCCTGTGAACACAGGATGGGATGCACTGTCTCACCCTACCTAGAGATGGTGAAGCAGCGGCAGAAGAGGACTTGGTCCTTGGTCTCCCTGGCTATGACTGCCAGGGCAGGGCAGCTCTCACAGCCCTGAGCTCCCCAAGGTCCCCAAGCACCCACAGTGCACCCTGCACCTCTGCTGCTGCATGGTGACACGTCCTGCTCAGCCCAGCCAGACCTAATTAGCTTGTTGAATCTCTTCTCCCTCCGGCCTTGTGTTAATCACTTTTCACATTGCATCCCTCTGAATTCCCTCTGGCCTGGTTTGCTCCTGCTGTTGCTGATGTGTCTGGAGAGGGGAGCAAGGGGACCCAGCTGGACATAGAGCAGAGCCCTTGCTCTGCTGCATCCTGCCTCAGAGACAGGCTCTGAGCCAGCAGACAGAGGGATAAGGAGATCACTCAGCCACAGGGAGGTGAGAAAATCACAGGCTGGAGGAAAAGCAATAAATCTAGAGAGCAAAAGAGTCTATTGGGACAACCCTTCTCTGTAGCCCTGCTTGTCGGTGGAGGGTGAAACCTCGAAGTCTAATGGGAAAGGCTGGGGCTCTCTAGCATAGGGTTGTGTTGGGTGTTGTGGGAGCTCAGTGGGGTCTCCTTCACCTCTTCTCTGTGAAGGACAGGACTAGACGCCAAGATTGGGTACAGATGGGAACAGAGGTGCCCTAGGCTGGGATGTATGAAGTCGTGGTCCCCGCAGTGTGGGTAGCAGGAGGTCTGATGTGCCATCCATGCTTGGCTGCAGCATTGCCTCCCAGGGATGCAGGATAACATCTCATTCCCCATGGATGCCTTGCCCTGGGACTTGTTTTACTGCTAGGGCAGGCTGTTGCCAGATCAGAAGCAGCTGTTTGGTGAGAGATGCCTAGACATTCAGCTAAAAAGGACTTTATTGTAATCCCTATTGCCAGGCTGGGGTCTCTGTCCTGCTGCCCACAAGGCAGGGTTTTGGGTGGCCTGCAGGGAGGCCCCATCCTGGCTGTCTGCCTTGACCTGCTTCCCTCCCTCCAGGCAGCACCCTGTGGGGCATGTTTCCTTACAGCAGCAAGCAAGATACCCAGGGCTGGCAGCCCCAGCTGTGGTTGTGATGGACCTGCTGGTGCCCAGATGCAGATGTTCCCCCCAGGACATGATAAGGGAAGAGATGAGGGTGGCAGGTGTCCATGGAGGTGATCAGCAGACAAGGCTGAGCTCCACGGCAGACAACTCGTGCCACGCTGTGGGCGCATGAAAGGGGCACTGTTGGGGGGAAGGTTTGGTGGTTTGCAATGGGGTAGAGGGGTTGTCGTAGGCAGGGCTGGCCCCTGGGCTGGGTGGCAGCATTATCCCAGGAGTGAGTGATGAGCTTGAGGGTCCCTGGAACACGGTTTGGTACCACCATAAGCTGCTGTTAGGGTGGGAGTCAGGTGCAGCTGAGCCTCCTACACTTAGCCATTTGTGCCAGTTCTACACCCCTTTGTGGGTTCCTGTGCTGTGGGGTGCCTGTGCCACGCTGCGTAGTGCAGGGGTGCCCTGGGTGAGAGCTGACTTCTCAGTCCCTTGGGCAGCTCAGTGGGCTCTCTCCTCCCCTGCAGCCTGGGTGCCCCAAGGGACTCCAGAGGGTGCTGGAGCAGGGGGAGGGAGGGCCAAGACAGGTCTCTCCTCCCCTGCCCTCCCCTGTCTTCCCTCGCTGGGTCTGTTGCTGCCAGACCAGCTGCCTGCTGGGGCTGTGCGTCGGGGTGATGTCAGCTGCTGAGGCTCCCTGGGACCTGCAGGGGCTGCGAACGGTGGGCATCTGCTCTGCTCCAGCCTCAAGCTACTCCAGGCCCTGGGCATCATCGACCTGTCCAGGGGAGGTGGGACGGGGACAGAGATGGGATTGGGGTTGCGATGAGAGGAGGATATTGTGATGGAGGTGCTCCTCCTGTCCCAAGGGCTGCAGGGTGCCTGGGGGAGGTTTGGAAGGATTAGCGTGATTTGGGGCATTTGGGGGGGCATTAGGGTGTCTAAGGTGTCTGACAGCATTAGGGTGTAGGGAGCTGGGGAAATGATGGTGTCTGGGGATGTTTCAGAGTGTTGGGATGTTGGGTGGGAATATTTGGGGACACTGGAATATGTGGTGTTTGGTGCAGGACTCTAGAAAGTTAGGGTGTCTGGGGAAAGTTAGGGTGGGGGAATTCTGGGTCTGGAGGCACTGGGATGGAGTGATCTGTGGGCTGCTGGGGGATGGGGACTGTTTGGACTATTGGAGTCTGGGGGCAATGGGTTTCCAAGGGCTGGTCTCTGTCAGATGATGGGGAAAAGGGCTGCAGGTAACTGGGGAGATGAGTGGGAGCTGGGAGAAAGGAGCAATGGATGTGGGATGCAGCACCGTGTAGGGCAAAACTTTCCCACTGTTACAGGAATTGGTGGTTATGGGGGGAACATGGGAAAAGAAGCCAGAGCCCCTTTGCCCTCCCTGTGCCAGGACTGGGGAGGGAAGAGGCTGCTGTGGGTGTTGAGCTTCCTGGATTGGCACGTGGGTGTTCAGGACAGGGCTGGATGTGGCCAAAGAAGAGGACCCAAAATATGTTAGTGATGGATACATGACCTGTTGGTTGTCCCTGGTGAGGGTGGGAGTGCAGGGAGCTGCACGGTGCTGCTGCCTTGTTTCCTTTGGCTGCCTTCCTCAACTGTACCACGGACAGTCCCGGCTCAGACAAGGGCTGCCAACAGACTGCGTGAGTGTGATTTGGGGTTTTTTGCCTCCATCCCCCTCTGCCCCCTTGCTGGTGCTGGGGATGCTGTGAGATGAATGAACTACAGATCACATCCCCTTGGGTAGCCAGATCTTGGAATGGGAGCTGTGATAGGAGGATGTGTGGATAGAAGTGATCAGAGGCTGAGCAGAGGGACAGGGGGAGAGGAAGGTGCTTTGCCCATGAGGTGCTTTCAACCCCCTTGTGTTGGAGGATGTCCCTGAGCTGCCTGGGATCTGGCTGGGCTGTGGCTGAGGCATGTCCAGGCTTTGTCCCTGTGCCTTACTGGAGAGGGTATGGATGGCATCTGTGTAATGGGTATGCAGAGTACCAGTTCTTGGTGCTTGCAGCCAAGAGGAGCTACTACTCTGCTTGAGGATTTTTTTGGGTAGCACCCTGGATGTGCCGCTGATTCCTGCTGCTAGAGATGTTCCTGTGATGGGAAGGGGGCAGGATGTGTCCCTGTGTGTGGGTTTTGCAGCAGGGGGAGGCACATAGCTGTTCCAGTCCTGCAGCCTTATCTGCTCCATTTGGAGAACCCCTGTGCTCCACAGTCCCTTGGCACTTGTATCCTGACCCATTCCCTGCTCGCAAAATTTTGTACATGCTGTGACCTGAAGAAACTATTATTCTGCCAATATCTCCTTTGGGTACATGCAGGCTGCCTGGGAGCACTGACACAGGCTGGAGGTGCGAACAGAGACAGCACTGCCGTGAGCCCTGCTCTGCATTCCCTTCTGGCCCACGGCCCTATCTTCTTTCGGGATCTGCTCAGCACAAGGGTCATGCAGCTGCTCCTCCCTCTGGCACTGGGGAATATTTGGCCCTGAGCCTCTGCTGTCCCACAAACCATAGGTTTAACTTGGCAGCTTTGCTCCTCCCAGCTCTGGGTGTCCAGGCTGAGGCTGTCCCTGTCCCACCCCCAGGACAGGGACTCTCTGTCTGGCCCTGGGAGATGCCAGCTCTGATTTCATTCCCCTGATGGATGACTGTCTGGCCCCAGTGGCTGCTGCAAGGCACCTTGGTTACACTTGGCTCTGTCACTGCTGACTGATGAGGGTCATTTGCAGAGCTGCTGCTGGTTGGACCCATCCTGACATCCCCCAGAGTGGCTGGGGGAACTCACTCTCTCTTCCTCCTGCCAGCCTTCATTGCAGACCTCAGAGAGCTGTGGTTGGTGGCACTGCCTGAGGCTGAGTGCTGTCAGGGGTGGGCAGAGCTCGGGGCTGAGGTATCCTGCTTGGAGCTGAGCCTTGCCACAGGTATGATCATCAGCCACAGATTTTAGGGGCAGCTGGGTTCAACATTGCTGCCCAGATGGACCCAGTGCCATGGCCTGGCAGGGGGAGCCTGGGGACTTGCCTCTGCCTCCCAGGAAAAGGCGATTCTCTGGAAGAGGATAGGGGCTCTTTTACAGAAAAGAATGTATTCTGGGAACTGTTGACCTCTTCCCTATGCTGCCAGGCTGTCTGAAAAGGCAGAGGGTTCTCTCACCTAGGAGGTTTGTGCCACCCCAGCCTTGCTCCTAGGGCATAGTGCTGTGACAGATTAGCCTTGGGTACAAGCTCCTCCTGACCCCTGACTGACCAGTGCTGCCCCATGCATCGAAGCAGGGGCTGGTGCTCTCTGCTCCCTTCTAGAATGGTACCATGCTGGGGAGCTGAGCTGGGGACACTGCAGGGGGTCTTGCTGATGCATGATGATGCATTTATTGACAGGTTTAATGGGGGAGTTTTGGCACTGTCTGTTGGTTTGTTCTTGTAGGGTCTTTTCTAGCAGGAGGGTGCTGTGGAAGGGGTCGGCTGTTAGTCTTCTCAGCCAGCTGTCCCTGAGAGGGCAATGGTGGCTGTGGCTCTGGGGAGGACAGGGACATTATTATGCATCAGGCTGACCCTGGCTCTTGCTTTTCATCTGGAGAGACTACGGAGCAGCCCAAGCTTGCGTTCTCCCTGGGAAAGGGGTGTCAGCCACGTACAGCACTGGGTAACCTCCCAGCGTGGTGGCATTGGCTGGATCCAGCCCCCAAGGACACATCAGCTGCTGGTGGCTCAGTTCAAAGTGGTCCATGGCTGTCCTGTTCGTGATCACTACTGGGACCAGGGATCCACTGCTATGGGTTCCTTCAGAGCCAGTGTGCAGCAGCCTCTGGGGTTCATCTCAACAGCATGTGGAGGTGGGAATGGGAAATCCCTTCCCCTTCTTGTGCTGCCCACGGACAGAGGCTCAGTTTGTGTGTGTGTGTATTTTGAAGTTGCCAGGTTGAGGAGTGATGCATGGGAAGTGACAAGCCACTTAACCCGGCAGACCTCCCACCGCAGGTAAAACACTGCCAGCCCTTTCTGTTGGCTTGTTCTGTGCCAGCCACTGGATGGCCCTTGCAGAAGCGGCATCTGGAAAAGGAGCTGTTCCTGGCATGGACAGGGCTTGCTGCTGCAGATGTTCCTTGTGCCCAGTGGCAGCACATGGTTGGGCTCCACTCCTGGTCTTTGGGTAGAGCTGTTTCCCAGCAAGGGGGAACCCCCAGATTTGCTTGTGGTTTGGATGCTGGGGACAGAAAGGGGATGGTGTGTCCTACCCAGCCGAGCCCTTGGGTCCACCAAAGCCAGGACAGCAAAACCCCAACCCTGGTCACCCCTCTCCTATTGTTAAGCTGCATGTGCTGAACATGCTCCCTCCCATGCCCTGGGGACCCTGGAATTGAGCCCCCTTTGGTTTCTTCCTTAAGCAAACGCCCACGGTCTTTATTTTTTTTTTTCTTTTTCCTTCTTTATAACAAACTAAAGTGTAACTTGCACCTGACCTGACCTACTGCACGTGCCTATACCTGCTGCCCCTGTGAGTCCAACCACAGTTTACTCTCTGTTGCATCTCTCTCGCTGTGTGGTTTCCCCCTGCCCTACTCCCTCCCCGGTCCATCACCCTGGCAGCAGGTGTTGCTCTGCCCATCCTGTCCCTTCTCCTTCTCCTGGGCAAAGAGGACACTCCTGCCTACCAGGTCTGTTCCCACAGCTCCGCTCTGTTGGAGGGACCTGGCCGCAAAGCATCCTTGGAAAGCTGAAAGGTGCAATTTCCCTTTCGCTCTGCAAAATAAGGCCCTGGAAACATATCTGGGACAAACTCATGGTTTATGTACAGCTGATGCCCACTTCTAGGAAGGAAAAATCCTCTTTCCTCTCCTGCCTGCAAACCCTGGAGCAGACAGGAGTCAAGCTGTGCTTTTATGCCAGTGCCACGATCCTGGTCCTCATCCTTGTCTGTCACCCCCTAACAAATGCCAGTGGGTGCATTTGTTCATTCCTATGTGTTTGCACATCCCTGGCACTGTGCTGTGGATGCCACTTCCTTGGGCAGAGTTTTCCCTCTCAGTGGCTTTGTGTGATGTCCTGCTCGGACAATGACCTCCTGGAGCTGTTCTCCATCCACCAGAATGATGGATCTGCCTACCCCACCCTGCTGCATTGGTGTGATCTCAAAGGGTCCCAGGTCCTGCCTGTGGGCACTCAGAAGCCTACCTGCCTAGCTGCAGCTGCTGGATGCAGACCCACGTCCCTACCCTGGAGCTGGGTACCATGCAACATCATTTCCCTGGCATTTGGGGCTCATCTTAGCCCCACAAGGCTGAGAAAGCTGCTAGAGAGGCCACATCTGCTGTCCCCCTAGAGAAACAACCCCAAAACCAGGGTTTGGGATGCATAGGTATTGTGACCTGCTGCTTGCAGATGTCCAGGATGCTTGGACCAAATGCAGTGTCACCAGAGCTCCAAAGGGACTTTGCACCTTTCGTACCATTTGTGCCCCATGCTGCTGTCTGTCTCCCTTTGGGGGCCGGAGCCCAGCATGGCCTTCATCCCCTCCTCTTCCTCCCTTCCCCACCTGCAGCGTTAGTCCTGTGCTGAGTTTGCTGGCTTGAGGCACTGCGGGAAGGGAGGGAGAGGGTCTGCAGCCATGGGGGAACACCAGGTGGGAGAGATAAGGCTTAGCAAAGTCACTGGGGTCCAAACGGGGGAATAGGCTGTGGCAGGTGGGTCAATGCAGTGAGGGGACCTACTCTTTATGCAGGGCCACTTTGTGATGGCCATGGGCCAGGCTGATGTGGGCAGCCCCTCACCCTGCCCCTCAGCCTGGCCAAGGCAAAGCCCTGAGCCCTGTTCCCCTTCTGGCTGTCTCAAAGCAGGTCCCTGGACCCAGGTCCCGGTGCTGTGCTGGGGTGGGGGTGCATGCTGCAGTCTGGGCTGCATGGCGGGGTTCAGCGCATGCTTTGCCTTCAGCCCTCGGGTGCCAACAGGATCAAACCCAGCCCAAGCCCGGGGAGGATGCAATGCTCTGGCTCAGCCAAAGGCTGTTTCTTGGGCTTCATCCTACCCTGTCTCCCTGCAATGCCCCATGGGGAGGGTCCCCAGGGAGCAGATATTTGTCCTCAAGGCTGAAGGCCAGAGTCCAGCTCTGCCATCTCCTGGGTTTCTGGGTGCCTGAGTGTCTCCAGTGCTCCCTGGCATGCTCCGATGTGTGGGTCCTGAGGTGCTGAGTGTGGGTAGCTCAACAGGGTTGCCCCTTTACCATCCCCATCCTTCCCAAGGAGGGAAATTTGCGTGCCGGGTTTGTCCTGGGATGAAGCAGGAAGGCTGAGCAGAGCCTCGGCTGGGCTTTGCCTTCCTGCTCCTCCAGCATCACTCTGCATGTGCTGCCTCCGGCCCCACTCACCCCGCGCCGGGTGCCCAACCCTGCTGCCCGCCGGGACCGGGGCCGATGCTCTGTTAACTCTTCTTCTGCTTGGTGACTCCTTCTTTCTTCCAGGCAATCCGCCAGTCCAAACTAAAAAAGCGCTGAAGCAGCGATTCCTCAAACTGCTGCCCTGCTGCCGACCCAAATCCATCCCCTCGCTCAGCGAAAGCAAGTGCTTCTTCTTGCCTTTGTGTGTGTGTGTCCCCGGCGGTGCTGTTGCCTGCTCTCCGCCCTGGCCCTGCCTGTGGGAAGGGGACGCCTCCACCTCTCCCCTGCTCTGGGTTTGGGGCTGTCAGGATCAATCCTACCTTGGAGGGGCCCGATCCCGTGGGCTCTGCACCAACCTCTGTCCTCACCTGCTTATACAGGCTGGTTTTCTTCCTCTCCAGCTCCCCAGAGCAGCTCCCACAGGATGAATGACGGCAAGATCCGCTTGGGAGCCAGCTCAGGGCAGCCGGACCCTCCTGACGCTAGTTTAAGGGGTGGGGGGTTGTTGCTCACAGTTCAAGGTCGATTTGGAAATGGGGGTGTAACAGGGGTGATGAAAAAGGCTGAGCAGGGAGAGACCGCAGAGCCACCTTAACCCCCTGCACTGGGTGTGCTTGGCTCCTTGGTGAGTCCAAGCCCCTGGTCAGGGTCTCTCTCTGCCCACCAGTGCAAGCCAAGTGCCCCTGGGAAAAGGTGAGTATGGAGGGGCAGGGAACGAACTGTCCCACGCAGAGGTGGTACCTGCTATGGGACCACAGCCCCTCTTGGCTGAAGTGGGGTCTGGAGGTGCTGGCTGCTGCAGGCAGAGGTTGTGCAGCTTGGCAGATGGTGGGGAGAAGCCATTGATGAAGGGGGGGGCACAGCAGGCAGGATGGAATCTAGAAAGGCTGGGGGGGCACTTGGGGCTGGGAGCTCTGGAGGGGCAACTCACCTGCTGGACACAAACCCTGGTGCTGGACATCAAGGGCCTCAGCTCCACAGGGCAGATGCGTGTGCTGGTGGGAGGAGAAGGGCAGGCAGGGAGGGTTTCAGCACTGGAGGGGTTTCACACCCCCTTTCTGCTCAGGCTGGGCTGTACTGGAGGCTGGGTGGGCTTTTGCCCAGTGTTAGTCCCTGGTCTGCCCCTAGGATGTCTCTGAATGTCCCCTGCTGGCATAGACATAACTCTGGCTGAGCAGAGCACCCCAAAAATGTGTCACCCTGGGCAGGTGTGAGAGCACGGGGTGTGCTGTGCAAGGTGCCTCTCCTGCCCCCTGGCATGACAGGGTAGGGCAGGACAGTGCTGGCCTCAGCTGCCCTCTCTTCCCCTGGGTTCCTTACAGACAGTGTTGAGGATGAGTTTGAGCTCTCTACCGTCTGCCACCGCCCCGAGGGGCTGGATCAGCTTCAGGAGCAGACCAAGTTCACCCGAAAAGAGCTGCAGGTCCTGTACCGAGGCTTCAAGAATGTGAGTACCCCCTGACCAGCTTTGATAGCCCCACCTCCGCTGCCACATCTACCTCAGGGCTGTTTTGCACCTGGCAGTGCCCAGTGTTTGTGAAGGCTTTTGGGACCTTGGGGTTGATGTTTATATAAGGCTACAGCCTGATCCTACCTCCAGAGAGCTCAGTGGGGAGACCTGATCCTGTGCTCCATTTCTTTGGGTGCAGAGCCCCTCCAGTGAGGGGTGCAGCCCACAAAATCAGGGTGATGCTCAAAGCAGCCTTATCAGCCACACCACCAGGGCAGGGTGCAAGGCAAAGCAAGGGAATCACAGGGATTTAGGGGGGTGCTCACTCCCCTCCTGCATTGTGGAAGTGACGCTGTGGCTTGGCCCTGGCAGGAGTGCCCGAGCGGCATTGTCAACGAAGAAAACTTCAAGCAGATCTATTCACAGTTCTTCCCTCAGGGAGGTGAGTGCCCGTCCTCATGCCCTGCACGGGTGCCTCTGTGAGGCAGGGGGGTCACACAGCAGCCCCTCATACTGCTCTTCTCCCTGCAGACTCCAGCACATACGCCAGCTTCCTCTTCAACGCTTTTGACACCGACCATGATGGCTCTGTCAGCTTTGAGGTGAGCTGTGGCCAAGGAGGGGGTGATGGGATGGCAGTGGGTCAGGAAGAGCACATCTCTTCGGGTACTGTAGGCTGGGATCAGCAGTGTTTCTGTTGCAGATGGATGAAGAGCTTTGCAGGAGCTGGTGGAGTTTATTACGTTCCCAGAGGCAGTAGAAAAACAGTGAAAAGCAACCAAAAAAGGGCTTTCTGTATTTTCTGACTAGTGTTTTGTACAATATCTAGACTGGCAGAAACAACCATGGCTGGGTCTTGTTCAGGCTTTGGCTGAACAGCAGGTCCTGATGCACATTTTCCTCCTGGGTGCTGTGACTCAAGGGACTAGCGTGGGACATATATGGGGTCAAGCAATTGCTTCTCCCCAGGGTCTTTTCAATACCAACATTTCCTTTGTCACGCCAGCCTGAGGCCCCATCTGCTTTAGGGCTGATTTCCCATCTGCTGGAGGAACAAGCAGAGCAGTACCCTCTGTGGTACTGCAGAGGCCCTTTGTGGCTGTAACTCCCATTTGCTTGCCTTATCCATCCTTGCAGGACTTTGTGTCTGGGCTGTCCACCATCCTGCGGGGCACCATTGATGATCGCTTGAACTGGGCCTTCAACCTCTATGACCTGAACAAAGATGGCTGCATCACCAAAGAGGTGGGATGGGGGTCCAGACTGGTCCCCAGGACCAGTGCAGGTCTGCACCTGTCAGGGACAAGGGCAGGACTCAGGAGTGTTAGCTGAGCTCTGCAGGAGAGCTCAGGGGGTCGGTATTTAACTGAGCTCAGCTTTGCAAACCTGTCCCTCCTGGCTCCTTGGCGCTGGTGTGTCTCTGGGATGGAGGGTGGATGAGGGGCGTGCTGCTTTGGGGCTCTGTCACACATGCAGGCACACCCGTGGCCCACACTGTGCACAGAACCAGCAGAAAAACATCTGAGCGCCCCACAGATCTTTTGGAAGCATCACAAAAAGGGTGTGGGTTGGGGATTGGGTGGAGACGGAGCCTTGTGTTGACCCTGCAACCCTGCTTCCCTTCCCACAGGAAATGCTGGACATCATGAAGTCCATCTATGACATGATGGGCAAATATACGTACCCGGCCATGCGGGAGGAAGCACCCCGGGAGCACGTGGAGAACTTCTTCCAGGTGAGCTGAGCATATCCTGGAGAAGCAGAGCTCCAGCACTGAGCCAGAGGCTGCAGTGGGTGCAGCAGAAAACACCCCACACTGGGGATGAAGCAGAGCTGTGCTGGTCCTGCTGGGTGCCTGGGGATGGCTGGCAAAGAGATGTGCTGTGTCCACCCTGGGCAGGGGGTACTGGGCTCTCCCTGGGCTGGGGCTGTCCCTGCCATGACCCCTGTGATGTGCTTGTCTGCAGAAAATGGACCGGAACAAGGACGGCGTGGTGACAATTGAGGAGTTCCTGGAGTCCTGCCAGAAGGTAAAGCCACCAGCAGCTCTTCTCTGGGCTGGGTCACCACCCTGTCTGTTGGGGACCTTTGTCCCCCACACTTCCCTCCTGGCAGAGAGGGGATGATGCCAGAGCTCCCAGGGGAAAGGCTGGAGCATATGCTTTGGGAAGTGTACCCATGCTGTTATCCCTGTACAGATGACAAGAGCCATGCATCCCAGCAGGGCTTGGAAACTGCCTGTAATCCCTGGGGCTCTTGACTCACACGCCAGAGCTGCCATAAGGGTAAAGCCAAGTTTGGGGGAACTGCCCAGATTCCTGTTCTGTGCCCAACTTGCCCACTTTCCACCTGCTCCCAACAGGACGAGAACATCATGCGGTCCATGCAGCTCTTCGACAGTGTGATTTAGCTCCCGGACCTGCCTCCAGCCGAGCGCTCCTGACACTGGGCTCAGAACCTGCTTCTCTCTCTTGACTTTTCCTTTGATCCTCCCCTCTGCTGGCTGCACAGACACCCCACATGAAGGGACCTCCCTTTCTGGAGATGCAGTCAGCGCTGAGATCTTCCCTTTCCCCTGAGCCAGCTCTGCTTTCCTCGGGGGATCTCAAGCAGGTGCTCCCAAACATTAGAGCGTGGGCATGGCTGGCACAGGATGAGCATTTCACCTGGATGGACCTCCCTGCACCCATTCTCGGTGCAGAAGTCGCAGCCTTGGGCTGCAATAGAGGGTTTTTCCCATGCACACCACCCCGTGCAGCCACAGCTCCCCTAACCCTGATTCTTCCCAGCCCCAGGAGCCCCCATTTTTGGCTCCAGTCCAAATCCTCCAGTGATGCTGTCTAGAAACCAATAAAGTCTTGCAAAGGCCCCAGTGCCTCAGCTTCCTCCCCTGCCCTGGCCGTGCCCGGCCATGGGGAGCGTGTCTGGTGTGTCAGTTGTGAGCTGCTGCCACCCTCCCTGTCCAGACACTGGGCCAGTGGGTGAGCAGAGGGATCATGCCTGGAGAAGGCAGCCACATGGGAACTTGGGGCTCATTGCTGCATGAACTGTGGGGAGCATCCCCTGATCCCAGGGGTCCTGGTTACACCTAGGAGGCTCATCCTGACAAGGGGAGAGGGGAGACTGAAGGAATCCCACGGTTACTTCTTGAGGCACAGGTCCCCCAGAAGGAAGGATGCAGGGCTGGGAGGGCTGCAGCCTCAGCCCCCGTCCCTTGAGTTTGGGGTGCTGGCACACAGGGACCTCAAGGAACCACTTTGAGGCTCCAATCAAGAGATACCCTTTCCAACCCTTCCTGAGGACACAGAAGCCAGGGTATGAGGACACATGGAAGAGGGAGATGTGCTGGGCTCTGGTGGCTGTCCTGGCCCTTAGTGCTCACAGCCATGCTCCTGGCATTGTTTGCTGCTCCCAGGCCCTGGCCCATCCCAGCCCACCTGCTGCCCAGGGGCTGGGGAATGAGCAATGGGGCAGAGAGGTGTCCCCACAGGCATAGCCCTGTGCTGGTGACATGGTTGAACTGGCAACTCCCAGGAGAGACAGCTGAGTCTGGGGACAGCCAGAAGTCATTGCCATGCTGCTGGCAGGCTGGAGGGTCACCTTGGAGCAGGGGGGGCTTATCCCCATCTCCCAGCACGGCCATGTGAGAGCCTGCTTGGGGACCCTGGTGCTCCCCACATCCTTGTCACCACCAGTTCCCTGGAGCTGGGTGTGTGCAGGCAGGCCTGTCCTGCCCACATACCACTTCAAGTCATAGCTGAGTGATGTCCATGTGCTAATGATCCCATGCGAATGCCAGAAGCCCTCCACAGGCACTGGGAACGTACCCAGCCCTGGCAGTCCCTGACTGTGGCTCCAGCATCTGCAACCTTAGCAGCCAAGGGTGATTTGAGCTGGCCTGAGCTGTGATGTCTGGGATCAATTGGGAAGGAGTGCAAGGCCAGCACCCACGTCAGGCCAGGCCCCAGATCCAGGCGGAGCCCCTGGTGTTGGAGACATTAGAATTCCCCCCTGGGGCTCTGAGCCAAAGATACGGGGCCACTCCCCAGTGGGACCATCCTTGTCCCATTCCTTGTAGATATGATGTGTTTTTTAGGTTCATTCAACACATTATTCTCCTCGCAGAAATGACGTGGGTTTTTTAGGTTCATTCAACACACTGTTTATCTTGCAGACCTGTTCCCAGGTTTGTCGCGGGGCTGAGCTCCCACTTGCATTCTCTCAAGGGTGGGAGGGCAGGTATCCCAAACCTTACCCCTCATGTCCTTTTCCCCCTGTTCTCCCTCCTCCCAGGCTCTCTGGGATGCCCACAATCCCCCTGCCACATGGAGCAGATGCCGCCTTCTCCCTCACGCTGTAGGTCGCATGGAGTGACCCCCTGTCCCAGGGCATGGTGACCCACAACCTGCTTGGCATCTCCAGTCTGTATATTTTGTATTATAACAATTATATGGGTTAAAAAAAAAAAATCCAAACAAAAAAACCAATAAAATCTAACCACAATCGCTATGCACACCGCCGTTGTTCTTGCATCTGTCAGCTGTCTGGGGTGGGGGTGAAGGGGAAATGCAGGACTGAGGGTCTCTACAGAGGGTGGCAGCCTTTTTTGGGGTGCTGTGGCTGCAAGGTGCTCTGCGGAGGTTGCACAGGTGACAAGGTGTGCGCTGAGCCTGGCCGTGACGTTGATGGGCCTGTAAATACAGACTTTCCCCTGCTAAGAGGCTGTAGGCATTTAGGCTAAAAAGCTCTTACATCAAGTGTGTCAGGTCTCAGGAGTGGGGCTGTCAGGTGTGTAAGATGCTGCTGAGTGAACCCAAGCTTGGGACCAGGTGGCCCTTGTCAGGATGTGGCATTTAAGGCTGAGCTAACAGGAAGAGGCTTACCTACCACCTTGAAGTGGTTAGGTATGGACTGGGGAGGGCTTTTCCTTAGGGACATGAACTAGTGGGCAATCACTGGTCATTGGAAAAGTGCAGCCTTGAGAACTGGGAAAAAATGAAGCAAAACAAAAGAAGAAAAAACAAACATGGAAGAAAAAAACCAGGAGAACAACAAGGTTATGGACCTGATGTGGGACAGCAAAACCCTCCAGTGTTATACAGTCTGTGGTTCAGGGACTGGAAACTCAACACAAAGAGCTGCCTGGAGACTAAAACATCTTAAAACAATGGGCTCTGGCTATGGGGGGAATTACCACTGTGGCACTGGGAAAGTGGCAAGTCTGTTCTTTCCACAGCCTCTCACTCTCCAGGGACCTTTCTGAGCTGCTGGCCATCACCCAGGTCTGTGTACAGTAGTATGAATGGGCCTGGGCACATCTTCCCCTCTAACCCACTTTTCCCAATATAACCTATCCCCTGAGCTCTGTTTGCCTGGTTGCTATTTTGGGCGATGATATCCAAGGGCTAGATGTGCCCTCTTGTGGCACAGGGATGCTGTGAGCCACTGATGGGATCCCTTGGGTCCCTCTCCCCAGGGTGAAGGGCAGAAAAGGGGCTGAGGTGACCGGGGCTGAGCCAGGGCTTGGATATCCCTTGTCAGGAGGAGGTGGCATTTAAGGGTAACAGCAAAGTCAGTTGGTTTATGATAAGAACAGAGATAAGAGCTGATGGGTCCTTGGAAAAGGGCAGCCTTGTGTTTTTTCCAGCCATCTTTTTCCCAGCTTTGAGAGGAAAAAATTAATAGCAGCTATGTGGGAAAACAGCTGAGCAACTGGATGAGGCAGCCTGGGACAGTGACTCCAGCATCCTGAATACTGCCTAGAAATATAATTATTTTGTAAAAGGATCTGATCCCAACACTGGGAGAACTGTTACTGCAAGATTAGTTTGGCATGACCAAAGCCATGAGCACGATGCCAGCTTCAGGGTCCAGTCACTACCCAGCTCTGTATAGAATGGTATTAGAGCCCCATGTATTTTCCACCCAAATTCTGTGCATTTCTCCTCTCTAAGCCCTCTATAAAGTCTTGTGTATCAATAAAATTCAGCTAGTTACTATTTAAGGCAGCAGTACAATTTCTATTTTTGTTCTTTGAAAGCTTTAGCTTGAACCTGGTGGAAACCAGAGATGCTCCTTGACAAGGGGCTCTGCTGCAGCTTCCTGAGCAGGTACAGATGGAGCTGGAAATGCAGCCGTCCTGGATTTTTTGTCATGCCAGAACGTCATCAGCGGGTATAAAGCTCAAACGTGGCTGAAATGTGATGCATCTGCCACGATGTGTGCAGGCTTTCTCCAGCCCCTCCTCACCAGCCAAGTTGTTCAGCAGCTCTTTGCTCACTGGTTACTTGTTGGATGGTGCCTGCTGCAACCTCCCCCGTGCTGGCAGGACTGGAATGATGACCTCGCTGGCCTCTTTCCACAGCCACATGGCAGGCCAGCGACTCAGCCCTGGAGTTCCTAACCCGTGCTCCCAATGCAGCTGGAAGTTTTCCCTGGAGAGACGCCATCTGACCTTACACCTCTCCTCTGATTTACTGAGATCCACCTCAGCCTTGTATCCCACCTTTCAGCATCCTCGTAAGCCTCTTCCAGGCATAGAAACACCTTTGATCGTAACATCGGCCGTGCTGTGGAAGGAGGGAAGGGGCGGCCGTAAGGGCTCTCCCCCCCGCAGACAGCTCGGTCGCCCATCCGCGCCGCAGCCCCGGCAGACCCTGCTTAGCTTGCGGGGCACCGCCGCAAGTAGGTCACGTCTCAAGGGAAACCGCGCACCCTTCCGCCCCGCGCACGCGCGGACACACCCGCGCGCCGCCAAGCGCATGCGCAAGGCCGAAGTAAACATTCCACTCCCCAGCCTTCCTCCCCAGCTCGGCGCCGCTTCCCTACACAAACCCCACTGCGCATGCGCGTCGTT
>VXAY01001319.1:292827-316068 GCA_013399855.1 Oxyruncus cristatus
GGGTGGGCTGGTCCCAGCTGGCGCTGCCGTCCCCGTCTCCTCCCCCGCCTGGAGGAGCCCGGTCGGCGGGGAGGTGCCGCGCGGTTCTTGGCCGGGACTCCGCCAGGGCGGGGAGGAGCCGCTGCTCCCGGGCGGGGCTTCTGCCCCCCGGGCTTGGGCTGGAGCGGGGAGCGCCCTTCGACGGCAGCTGTGCGGCGGGGCGAGCGCAGGCCCGGCTCCCTAGCGCGCCCATGATTCCTCAGAGAGGCTGAGGCACTGCTGTGTCTCGCCTGATGGTACGTGTCTAAAGGAGCCAGGATCGAGATTAGAAGAGCACAGCTACGGCGCGATTATCTCGGCTGTACGTGCTTTTTCTGCGTGCCAGAGGCTCAGATTCAGTTTCCCGAGTAGGGAATATGTGATTCCAGAGACATATGCTCTATAATTAATATTAAATGCCCCTTTTTCTCCAAAGTGTTGGAGCTTATTATTTTAATTCGACTGTGGGACAGTCCTCTGACTTTTGACGTAGTTTGAATCAGTAAAAGGTTTAAATTGTTGCTGAAGCTGCAGAATAGTGACTCTTTTTGCATTTCTCACTAATGACAGAATTTGTCTATGTTTCTGGCAGGTCGATTAAGGTGGGTCATTGAAAGCCAGCAAGAAAAATGGTTTATTCCCACCGTAACAGTTTGTTTGAAATTGTTCTGATTCCTGTGATCTGTTATTATTTCTGTACCTATAATGACTTCCCAGTAGAAGAACAAAGTGATAACAGAAGGAATGGAGAGGGAAACAGGCAGTTTATCAAAGTCAGTATCTGCATTGTTTTGCAGAATGTCTTTTGTTTGTATTTTAGAAGGAAAAGACTATTTGGCTTCTGCAGATGTCACTGTGTGAGGTGCATTAGGCCCAGTTAAGCCTTTATTTTTTAGCATCTACTAGGGCTTAAATACCCTCAGCATGGAGAAAGATGTCTTTACTTTGTTAATAGCTTAAAATTCTGTGAAGATAGAGGCTAAATTGAAAGTTTTGGAGACAGATATCAGGAAGAGAAACACAGGTTGTAACAGCATGTTTTCTCATGTTCTTCCTGGTACACCTAGACCATGGACCTACTTGTCCAGATTTCTATTGGAACTACTGAGCATACCATAATCATTTTTCTGGTGGTGGTTCTTTGTTGGTCACCTCTGCATATATTTTGTTGCAGGTGTTCCTGAGTTTACTGTGCATAAAACCAAGCAGGAAAATGGCCTCTGCCCAGCGAAGCCATCAAACACTGGTTAGGAGTTACCAGTCTAACAATAATCAGTGTACAGGAAAAAAAGGAATAGGGGAGTGTTTAAAAAAAAAAAGTGCAGACAAAAAACCCCCACTGACAGAAAAACAAACCTGTGGTGGATGAGGTTAATGGTAGTGAGTGAAAACATCTGTCTCATTAGTGACTCAGGGGAATTATAGGATTAAGAGTAAAACAGCAATTAACTTCAGAAGTGTAGGTAAATACTTAAAAACATAGAGTAGTGGTTAACACATACAGAGGGATGGTGAGATTAAAGAACTGAGGTGGAGAATTTGGATCTTGTGTAGAAAAGGCAGAGGAGAATTGGCCAAATACTGGTTGTACACTCTGAGAATGTGAAGACCTTATGACAGATATGAAGTTCACTGTTTTGCAGAGTAATAGGATCTAAGATTATTGAGTGCAAAGCTTTCATGCTCTGCCTCTAGGATGTCCTGGCTTTTAGTGATGGAGAGCGTGGTAACTGGGATGAGGTATTTGGCATGATCTGTTGACCTTGTATCAACCTGACACACAGTCCTGATGGAGTAATACAAAACCAGGTCGATTTTCAGTTGGACAGAAGGATCCAAGAGTCATCACCAGCTGGTGACAGTAGTAACCTAAGAAATGTGGAGCCAGATGGAAAAGGATCACTTCAGATTAGCCTGTTCTCTTCAGCCTTATTTAATTAGTTTTTGTTAGCTGAATGTCCTTTTGTTATAGTAGGCCCTGCTCTGCTTCAGGCTTCTGGGTCTGAAACAGAAGGATATGTAAAGCAAAAAATGATCCGAATGAGTTATGAGACGTTGGTGGTATTCATTGGGTCCCACAAGTCTTTGTTCCTTTTGTGGGTTCTTGAGCTTCTTAAGGGCAGTATCAGTAAAAACGAGGAAACTGGTGAGAATGAGAAATTGATTCTGGGTTAAATAATCCTGGAGGTTTTCAGGCCTCACAACTGCTCTCTTGTTGTTCCCCTGTTTAACTCCTCTGTTTGCCACTGGACACTTGTGAGGAGCCGTAGTTGCTCAGCTTTGCCACGTCGTGGTGCCAGGCAGTCTGAGATTGCTCTTTGAGAGACTAATTCTTAAAACTTGAGCCTGCTTTAAGCTGCTTAAAAAAGCATTGTACACTTAACATGTAACTGAAATACCTGTTAATATGTGGAAAGTGCTTCAATTGCATCAGTTTGGAGTTTTGAAAGGTGGTAGGAGGGTGTTTTTGGCCTCAGTGAGACCAAATATTTACAGATTTACAGCAGTGAATAGCTCTGGAAATGAAGATACTGTCTGCCTTTTGAACTGGTCTTCTGTGGGAACTTGTGAGCTTTGTGTATTAGGAGCATCATTCACCACTGATTGGCCATGCTGTTTGAAAATAAGAGCTTATTAAATTTCATGTTATTTTAGTCTCTGGTCTTTGCAAAGACTGCCAAGCTGAAGCTTTGTTTGAAGTGCCCACTTGTGGTTGAACTGTTTGTACATGGGTCTAAGTGAATTGGCTTGACTAAGAGTGCATTGAGGGTGCTTTTTTAATTGTTTCTAGAATGGGAGGATTAGATTTAAAACCAGAAGCAATTACAATTTCTGTGGAATTCCAAGACTTCCAATAGAATCTGTTCTAAAATCACATGTGTAGAGGCTTTTACATATGATTATTCACAGACATAGTATTAGCTCGTAAAATGGGGAAACTGTAAAGTAAGATACCAGCTTACAAGTTAATTTTGATAAGGAGCCTATTAAACTGAATAAAAGAAATGAAATTGTAAGCATTTTGTTGAGTCACTTGCACATTTTTTTAGTTACATATCATCTCCCCCAGTATGTGTTTATATACTCTTGTGTATATAAATTCTAATCTGTGCCACCAGTTAAGCATTTTTGAGCTAGTAAATATTTTCAAATGTCTTCTGTATTCACCTTACAATTAAATCTGTTTTGTAGGTGTCTGGAGTGATAGTTTAATTAGGTTATAACTGTTCAGTCTGCTGCTATAATAACGCTGACTTGACTTGTCAAGGGCATATGCTCAGGAACACAGTTTGTATTCTGAAAACTAATTGCTTCAGTGGCCAAAACTATAAGACCTTAGATCATAAGAAATGAAACAAGTTATAATTGCATTTTAAATTTAGATCAGTTTAGGTTATTACACTTCCCTAATGCTAACTAATTTTTTTTCCTTTCTGCTTTGGGAAGCTTTTTGATGAATGTAGCAGAAGAGTTTCATGGAGCAGGCATAATCTAACTGGATAATTTTAATTTTGTTTCCCACAGGATTTTATGGAAGACCTTGGGTGATGGAGCAGAGGAAAGAACTTTTTAGAAGGCAAGTCGTGCTTCCTCTTACTGCAGCACATTCCATCGCAATGAAATCATAATCTTCCACTTAAGCCTGGAAAGAATTATTGTTCTAACCTAGAGAAACTTTTTGCCCAATATCTGTATTCTTAGGGACTCGTATTCACCTTTTCATCTTGCATGAGCTAAATTTGTCCACTGTAATTTGTGCTTTTAGTTATCGTGACTTAACAGTGTAACACAATGTTCAATGAAGAAAAAAAGTTAGATCAAGATGAATTTGTAGGCTATTTGAAGGCTTTTTTCCTATGTTTGTAGACTTCAGAAGTGGGGACTGAATACATACCTGTATGCTCCAAAGGATGACTACAAGCACAGGATGTTTTGGCGAGAAATGTACTCTGTGGAGGAAGCAGGTAATTGCCTTTATTTCTCCTCTGTGTTTTCTATAAAGAGACTTCAAAATTAATTGGTTATTGCTGTGTATACTTGTGTGTGTATAATCACAGTAGCCACTCCCAAAGGTGACTGGAGACCTCTCTCTTAATACTCTGCAGGTGTATTTTATTGCAGCTTTGGAACAAGCATGGGTTTACTTCTTTTAACTATAGCTGCAGATGATTTCTGATATTGCTTTAAGGCTTTGTCTCACAAGATTTACTTTTTTTTCAAGGGAAATTATTCCTCTGGCTCTTGAACATCTGCACCATATTCGAAGTAGAAATTATTTGCTTCAGAAAAGAGAAAAAGATTCAGCAGATTCAGCATGTCCCTTTATGTGATTCATTAAACCCTTGTCTCAGCAAAGAAAGTACCTATTAGAAAAACAACTCTTGACTAGTTAGAACATAAGACCTGTTCAAGCTGGTGTGAGGCTTTTTATCCACCTCTGGCATTTATGCGATCTGTGGTGTTTTATTAGACTGAGGGGATTTTAGTTTTCCTTGGGTGGGGGGAAATTAAATAATCCTTCTTGGAGGCCACTTTGAATCACTGCAGAAATATAATCTAAAGGATACTGCAAGGTAATTGCCAATAACAGCAAAGATTGTTAAATATTCTAAAAATAATTCTCTTTATTCATTGTATGGAAGATAAAATTTCAAGTTTGCTTCTTAAAGCAACTAGTTCTGCACAGTGGTGTTAAAACCCATGTTTTCCACGTGCCCCAAGCTTCAGTGATATGAGTGATACGTGAACCACTGTCACATAGGGTGATACTACTGCACTGAATTGTCTGTTAGTATGTGTGGGGAAAGTGAGTAATAATTCTAGAACTATTGGTGTGCATACTGTGGAAACAGACTATATCTGTATTTGTCTCACAGTACTGAGATAAAGAGAATTTAAAAAATACTAGTAAAACTTTAACATGGAAAATAAGAATACAAGGACAGTTGTTACATTCCTTTTGGCATAATTTCTGAGAACTCTTCCAAAAAGTTTGGTGCTCCTTGCAGTGTTAGTTTCAAGAAATTTCAGCATTTTTTTAAAAACATTATAATAGAAGAGGCATCTGAACTTCATAATTTACTTAAAATGATGCTCAAGAACTTTTAAGTTGGTGAATCCCTCTGAAATATTTCAATTTGATTTCCAGAGCAGCTAATGACTCTAATATCAGCTGCACGAGAACACGAAATAGAGTTCATCTATGCAATTTCACCTGGACTTGATATCACCTTCTCCAATCCTAAAGAGGTATCCACATTGAAACGTAAGCTGGACCAGGTAAGTGTGACACAAACAACACAGCTGCAGCACTACTTGATTTGGAAACTCCAGTACCCTGCTTACTCTTGCAGAGCTTTTCACCAGGTTCGAAAGGTTGAACCTTGTCAGCACTAGAGTTAGTTTTGGTACCTCTGAACAATTCCAGTGGATGTGTTTGGGTTGCATTGCAGAAGTGGCAAGTGATTACCTAGATTTTTAAAATAGAACAAGTGTCATCTCATATGGGATTCTGAAGGCTATTTTTGTTTTCAGAGTATTTTGGAATCTTGAAGCCAAGATGCATTGCTAAAGCAAGAACTCTTGCCCACAACAAACGCCTTTGCAGGCAGACCTGACATACACATCTTCTTTGTTCTCTTAATTGACTCCTCTCCTTTGTCCAAGAGCTATTACAGAATTAGCTTTTTTCCCAGCTGTCTGTTCTGCGAGATCAGCTTTGGGTTGTTAAAACTGGAACAGATTGCAGGTCTTTAGAGGTCTAATCTTTGAGAGAAGCAGAGCTATGGGCCAGAGATATGCATTCATTGCGAATAGAAACCAAAGTCTGTCTTGCCTCCACTACCTTCTCTCCTCCAGTCCTGTAGCTTTCCCTTTAAGATTAGATTTGAAAATTTTAGTTTGATTTTAAAAAAAAGTGAAAATAATTTAACAAATTAAACCTTTTGCTCTTGTCTCTTGTATTAGGTTTCCCAGTTTGGCTGCAGATCTTTTGCACTGCTGTTTGATGATATCGATCATAACATGTGTGCAGCAGACAAAGAAGTTTTCAGTTCTTTTGCTCATGCTCAAGTCTCGATCACAAATGAAATTTATCAATATCTAGGAGAACCAGACACATTCCTTTTCTGTCCTACAGGTAAAATGGGAGGAATCATTTGGTTCAGCCTCAGTCTTATTGGTTGGAAAGCTGGTTTAGGGTTAGGGTTTTTTTTTCTAATGTTGCCATTTGAGCAATTTTAAATTTTTGTTTCTGGTCTTTATGTGAAGTATCATTCATAATATCCTTTTTATTTATACTGTAGACTTTTTGACCTTACCTGATTGATTTTATAGATGTTTCTCATTTCAAATGGTATTCTCTCAATGTGTTTGTGGGACATTTGGGTATGTTGTCACATATGTGCATCCTTCTAACAACAGTGACATTCTCTTTTCTTGTGCAGAGTACTGTGGAACTTTCTGTTATCCAAATGTTGCCCAATCACCGTATTTACGGACCGTAGGAGAAAAGCTGCTCCCTGGCATTGAGGTGTTATGGACAGGTAAAAATGGTTTGGTTTGGTGGCTTATTTCTTTTAATTTACTGTTGTCGTTAAAAAAATTTCTCATGAGTATTTAGTAAAATAAACTTTCCAGCTACTTGGGGATTGAATCTTCAAGTACATGCAAAGCCTCTGATTATCCTGTTTCCCTCTTAGGTCCAAAAGTTGTATCCAAAGACATTCCAGTAGAGTCCATAGAAGAAGTTTCTAAGATCATCAGGAGAGCACCAGTTATCTGGGATAACATTCATGCTAATGATTATGATCAAAAGAGGCTCTTTCTTGGGCCTTACAAGGGTCGGTCAACTGAGCTCATCCCTCGACTAAAGGGAGTTCTGACCAATCCAAACTGTGAATTTGAAGCCAATTATGTTGCCATTCACACTCTTGCGACCTGGTACAAGTCTAACATGAATGGAGTGAGAAAAGATGTGGTGATGAGTAAGTATGCATAAATGTTTGCTGGATCTGTGCTTAACCATATGAATCATACGGGGTTTTGGTGTTTTTAATGATTCTATCCTTTATTCACCAACTATTTCTTCTTATGATCACCTAACCTTTTCTGTCCCATGAGTAAATGTCAGTTGCTGAAAGGTAATGAGCATTGAGCTTGCTTTATTGACTTCCTGGGACATATCTGTAGCACATATTATTAGAGAATTTCTTAGTCTTGAGAGGTATCTATGGATGGATAATTAGCACTCTCAGCAAGGAGTTTTAATGCCCGAGTTTGTGTGTCTGTGGATATGATGTCATTGGAATAGAAGAAGTTCAGATCAAAAGAAACCTTGAATGCCAGAGTGTGTGGTTTCTGCACACTCTTTCTGTGTCAACAGTGATGGTCACCATGATTTTCCATTTTGGCTAATAATTTGTGCTTCTTTGCATAGAAGGTCAGTCAGAGTTATTGAATGCCTTGTCTGACACAACTTTAATTTAAAATAATAATAAAAAAAAACTTACATGGTAACTTTTTAAAATTTGTCTCTAGCTGATACTGAAGACAGTACCGTTTCGATCCAGATTAAGTTGGAAAACGAGGGGAGCGATGAAGATATTGAAACAGATGTTCTCTACAGCCCACAAATGGCCCTGAAGTTGGCCTTAACAGAGTGGTTGCAGGAATTTGGGGTACCTCAGCAATACAGCAGTGAGTATGATTTGGTATCATTCTGGGGTTGATAAAAAAAATGGGGTTAGATGATCAGTACTTGCATATAAATTAAAAATATTTTATAGATGCTGGCAATTCACATACTTTTCAGCTGGAAATATTTTCTACCTTAGTAATTGGAGAAACCTTAATAAAAAAGTAAGAATGCTTGATGTTCTGCAGTGTGCCTGTAGTGCTGTGATTGATCAACAGAGGCAAAACCATGATCCTGTGGAACTTCTGATGAAAGACAGGAAAGAATCTGGATCTTGCTAGTCCTGGTTGTTACTAGACTTCCATGGAATCTGAGAGAATAGGAAGTATATGGTTTTTTTGGAGTCAGTGTTAGATTATTATCAACACTAGTTCTGGTCCCAGAGAGTTCATGTTTTTCCAGTTGTTTCAAGATAGTTCTGTTTTTCTGCATTTCTGTCTCCAGAAACCCGCTGGGTTCTTTCCAACATTGTACACCTTTCTTGTAGCAATGGGAGCTTGGGATCTGAGGTAAAAATCTGTTTTTCTCAAATGTGGGTTTCAGCAGGTCAGAGCGGAATGGAAGAGCCTGTCTTCCAACTCTGCTCTAGGGCATTTATCCTTTTCAACTGCTGTAGAGTTTTGTGTCTTTCTAAAACTCAGTTGCAGCAGAAACATTGGCTGAGGAGTAGTAATTAAGGTGTCATGTTCCTCCATTTTTACAGAACAGTTAAGTTGGAAGGGGCCTCTTGAGATCTATTCTTGAGATATATCTTGAGTCTACCCACCTTGCTCAAGCAGGGTGAGTTAGAACAGGTTGTCCAAGACTGTATCCAGTCAGGTTTTGAATAGGTTTTGAATTCAGTTTTCCCTAGGTTAAAAATATTTTAAACACTTAAGCATAGTCCTTTTATTTTGCAGTGTCCTTTATATTCAAAGGCAACTTTAACAAGTCGGTTAATGCAGAGGGGAAAGTGTTGACTTTAAGAGCTTTTTATTCTGGTGGCATAGTCAGAAATGCTGCTGGCAGCACATAAATATTAATTAATTTTCTTAACTTTCCCCCCATCCTATCTTTGCTTACCAGATATGTGGGAGGGAAACTGGCAAAACCCAAACCCAGTAGTTAGAATTACAGTGACAGAAGTGAACAGGCAAAATACCAACAGGAAGCTGCACTGGTTGGATGCTGCAGTGATGAAATCACCCGTGATTTGCAGAAGTTGCTGATTTGAATGTTAACTGACAGATACTGAGAAGTCTAAACTTCTTTCTTCTTATTCTCAGGTAGGCAAGTGGCCCACAGTGGTGCTAAAACCTCTGTAGGGGATGTAGGGCCACTGGTGGCACCGTCCTCTTTAAATGCAGCAACAGTGGTTACCACAGTGTACCAAGAACCCATCATGAGTCAGGGCGCAGCACTGAGCAGCGAGTCACCGGCCTTGGTCAAGGAGGAGGAGAAGAAGCAATCTGACGAGGAACCAATGGACATGGTGGTGGAAAAACAAGATGACTCAGACAAGAGTGCTAACCAGATACTGACAGATATTGCCGAAGCCAAGATGGCAGAGGAACTGAAGCCAATGGATACGGATAAGGAGAGTATAGTTGAGTCAAAGTCTCCAGAGATGTCTATGCAGGAAGACTCCGGTAGCGACATCGCACCTATGCAGACTGATGAGCAAATTAACAAAGAACATTTTGTGCCTGGGCCGAATGAAAAGCCTCTTTACACAGTAGAACCAGTGACTTTAGAGGACTTGCAGCTTCTTGCTGACTTGTTTTACCTTCCTTATGAACATGGGCCCAAAGGTGCACAGATGTTGAGGGAATTCCAGTGGCTCAGAGCAAATAGCAGTGTTGTCAGTGTTAATTGCAAAGGAAAGGATGCTGAAAAAGTAAGTGTGAATCTTGTTTCTGTCCTTTTAAATGAAAATCTTGAGCAATTTTATTTGTTGTCTGTAATAGAGACTGGTTTTCTAATTCCTAGGACCTGAAGTGTAGTGTATAACCAACGACAGGTCACAGTAATTTTCATTCCTCCAGTGGAATCTACTGTTTTAAGCCTGTAGTGCCATGTTGCTGTGAAGGCAGTCTGGTGTCTGCATTTGACCCATGTTCCCTGTACTGGCCTCACTTTTAACAGCCATAGAGGATATCTGTGAGTCATATGTGTGTGGTAGTCAATGCTGGTAAAATGAAGTAATGAATTATATAGTCTTCCTCCATATTTAGAGTGCCACTCCCCCCTAGAAACCTGTGTTTGATCCTGTGGATGTTTTTCATAGATAGAAGAATGGCGTAACCGAGCAGCCAAGTTTGAAGAGATGTGCAGCTTGGTGATGGGGATGTTCACTCGCCTCTCCAATTGTGCCAACAGGACAATCCTTTATGACATGTACTCCTACGTCTGGGATATCAAGAGTATTATGTCAATGGTGAAATCTTTTGTGCAGTGGTTAGGTAGGTGCATCGGAAGCCGTTACAATCCCAGATAGCCTATTTTTTATGTGTGTTTTTAATTAGCCCACGGGGAAAACTGAAGTATTAGGCAAATGTGCTTTCTTGGATGGGGGTCTGGTTTGACCCTGTTTTAAAGGTTTTCCTGTCTTGCTATTTGAAGCAATGCTTGCAGTGAGTTTGCTTTGCTATTGTAAGTGAAGTCTGCTGGATGGTTAAGATTGGAGACCTTGATTTTCTTCTTGGGCTAATGAAACTTGAATCTCATCTGACACGTAAGTGTTGACTTTAACTTACTCTTGACTGAATGCACACTGGACTATGCCATTAACTCCTTGGATACCCCGCTGTATGATTGGAAATGACGCTACGAAATGTGACCACATCAGCCATCTGCTGTTTGCTCTGTCTTGATAACATTATTGCTGTCTTCAACAGACCTTTGTGGGCTTGGCCATGAGGAAGCTGATCCTCCCAGCCCTGTGCGCATGCGAGCTTTAGCGTAAGGCTATTCTGGTGCAAAATAATTTCTTTTAAACATTTTCCAAATTACTGATTTTTCGTTTTTTTTAATATTATTATTTTTTGGTAATGGGTGGAAATGTTGGAGCTCTCTAGACAGATTTAGTCTGAGACTTAAAATGATCTTGAAAAAGGTTTTCCTTTTTTTTTTTTTTTTTAAATGTGTGGCTCTTTCTTGTTTGTTTGTTTTGTGTTTTTTCCTGAAAGATTTTTGGGGGATCCTAAGTTGGCAGATAGCACCAGCATGGCCTGGGTAATTCCAGTGACCTCATTTCACTTTCAGGTTTCAATACAACTGTAAGGAATATGCTGTGGAGTTTCATGACATACACAGCAGACAGCAAAGCTGATGGTCTTAAGTCACACTTTCTGTAACTGTCACAAACCTCACAGTGGTTGACCATTACACAACCTTGGTCTAGTCCTAGTGTTTGGATTGTCTTTAAATTGTATTCTTAAACACTGGCAGGTTTAAACAGGGACAGAGAAGACCTGTTAAATCATCAAGTCAGTCCATGCCCAACAACTTACTCTCTTTTGTGCTTATTAAATATCTGATCCCAATATGTATAGTTGAAAAAGAAGTAGAGAAACAGACCTTTTAAGACTGCTTTCTGCAAAGTACAGAGAAGAAAACCAGTGTGGGTGGAGAAATCAGCAACATTGTAGTATGATAACATTTCTCTAACAACCTCATGCTGTTGCATGCCCCAACTTTACTATTCTTGCTGTATGTTGACCTTTAACTAGACAGACTGCTCTCTTCTTGATAGCTTAATCAGCTTAAAACTCCAGGCCAAAGCTCTATAAAGAGAACAGTGACTCTTGTAATCTCTAAACATTTAGGACACATGTTAAGACTGCATTTCAGAAGTATCAGACTACCTACTGATTTCATCTGAAGTTGTCTTCAGTTTTAAATGTCCCTATAAAGTTGGGTTCAAGTCTCTAAATGCATCAAATATTTGGAATAGTTCATAGTAGAAGCCAACTCTAATACAAACTCTGTTAACTTTGACACTGTTCTGTTCCAGTGCTCACACTATTATTAGGTAGTTGAAAAATTCAGGGTTTTTCACATGTACAGATTAATACTCTTATACTAGCAGTGCTTCTGTGAGAGAGGCCATTGTTGTCTTCAGCTTATGTTTTTATGACTAATATAAGTACGTAAAGAGCAAAGGTCTTTGATAAAACAGGTCAAGTACACTACAGACCAAAACAAGTTAGTTTTCACAACGGTGTGCTCAATGGTCCACTGGATGTTCACTTTCTTCACCACTCCTCCCAAGTCCAGCTAGCATTCAGTCCCTTAAATTAGTGTGGCTGTTCAGTACTATGGATTACTAATGACTTCTATTGTCTTCTTCCCCATTGTGTACAGATGGGAGAATCCTCAGCACAAGTTTCTACTGCTATTGGATGGACAGCGCCAGATGTTCACAGCGCGTCGTCATTAATTAATTAAAATGGAAAGGTTTTGTCTGTGAGGCAGCTCAGATAGATTAGATGTGCAACAGGCATGAACTGAAGTCACATTTGCGCAGCGACTAAGGCATTAACTATGTTTTTCATTTATACAGCTCTTCATTCACGCAGCTCTTTACTGTAATAATTGGAAGTGCTAGTTAAGTTGTAGTCTCAAAGGAAGGACAGATACTGTCTTCCAAGTTATTGACTAAATCTCCTTGCGAAGAATATTTTCTTACATGAGAATTCTAAAACATGGGAGTAAACCAAATTTGAATTGCGATGCTTGGATTGTTTCTGAAATTCGCCGTACTTAGGTTAAATAAAAACTACTTTATCTTCCTAAACTCTCATAAATGTCAAACTTGGCACACTTTGGGACTCTCTGACTAGCACAACATACTTATGTGTACTGATCTGAGACTGTTACTTGAACAGGAGGTAGATTGCTGTCCACAAAAGGAAAAGAGTGTTTGCGCTGCTCATCTTGTCAGAAAACTAGGCGGGTAATTGAGATCTCCACTCCAGATACCACTTGCTTTTCTTCTCTCTCCAGAGTTGTCATTTGTGTTAGTTGGTGAGGGCTGCAGTGCTGTGCTGGCAGAACAGCCAATGGAAAATTCTTTTCTAAAGCAAGTGCAAACTAGAGCTGAGCACTGCAGTGGGCCTGCTGTGGCTGGTTAGCAGCAGGGTCCGTAGTGCATCTGATATGCTTGTGGAGGAAAAAAAATCAAGATACTAAAAAAGGAAAGCCAGTAGTGGCCAGCAGAGTGTACTAGTTAAATTGTGAGTTAATTCCAATTCACACTACTTAGCTTTTTAACGTACCAGCAGCACTGTGACAATACAGCCTGGATTATATAAATCTGCATAGTCTCTTGCAAGAATGTTGTTTCGTACAACTGTCCTAGCTGCCTGAACTGTTCCAGACTGTTTGCATATGTTGCCAGTCCGAGTTTTCTGACAAGATTAGAAACAATCAGTACTAAAATGTGACTTCAGAAAGGTCCATTTTTTTTCAAGGGGCTGTGATAATGGCATTTGATCTAAAATTTATGGTAGTAGCTATTGAACCACATAGCTTCCAAGATGTCATCTTTTCATAGATGAAATAAATGCACAAATATGGCAAAAAAAAAAAAATACAAAATGTCTGGGAAGTTTACATAGTTGTGCATGGCACCATTCTGGTGCCTCCTGGTCTAGAATGAAGTGTGTAGCTGAAACGCCTCACCTGTTCTTAGACCTAGCCGTTATAGGTAACCAAAAATTTGAAATACTGCAGCTAGTGCGCAAGCACAAAATCTTTATAAATCATACATTATTACAGCCCTCCCCCAAGCCCTGGTTTCTAGCTCAGTTAGAGAGCTTTTTCCACAAGTGTATGTTAGCTTTTTGGACATGTAAGACACCCAGGAAATCCCCCTTCTCGTAACATTCTCCGCTTGGATCTGATCTCAACAGGGTGTCGTAGTCAATCTTCAGCACAGTTCTTAAGTGGAGACCAAGAACCCTGGGCCTTTAGAGGTGGTCTAGCAGGAGAGTTCCAGGTATCAATATGACTTCACAACTGAATGACATTTTCTTTGTTTTATGAGAAACCTTTTGTTGCACATCAGAGGTCTGGAAGGATTGGTCTGCCGAAGGCTTTCTGGTCCAAAGCCCATTAGCCTTACAGCTTGGTTTAAAATAATTTTCCTCCCCTTTCTACAGTAATTTCTCAAGGAGATGCTGCCTGTCCCACGCGCATGCGAAGCGCAGCGGCTTTAGTTGTACATTTCACATTGTTTCTTTGCAGGTCGCACAGCATTTTTATCTGCGCCCGCAATTGCACAATGCGCGCATGCTTGTCTGCCGATGGGAATTCCATGAGCAAAAAGGGATAGTCATCCAAATTTTGGTTCCTCTGTAAATAATGCTGTAACGCGCTCGGTTGCAAGGAATGCAATTGGCAAATATTCTTAAATCGCTGTTTATACCATGTTCAGATTTGTTCATGGATTTTTCTGGCGCTGTACTTTTCCCCCCTCACAGGTGCTCTGCGCGCAGCAAATTGAATCAGCGCATTGCTTTTGGGATAAAGTGTCTCCTCTGGCCAGTTAACCCTCTTCAGACCAAACCTTTCCTCCTGACATTCTGTGTTCTTATACAGAGACAGTGTAGATATGATTGGTAAAAAGTATTTTAAACCAGTTAAGATTAACAGACTCTTAATGTGCTGTTTCAGTTGTATATTTTAGAACACCAATTGGATATTTTCTATTCAAATAAGGTCTTTGCATTTGTAAAGCATACCAACCCCACCTTCTTCTGGGGTGCCTGCACGTAGCAATTGTTAATTTGGGAGTCTGCAGTGCACACCCAAGTGTGATGGGTTTTGTTGTTCATACAATCATATTAAGTATTTTGTTTTCACAGCGCTTGCTGCCTATTGATGGAGCAAATGACCTTTTTTTTCAACCACCTCCGTTAACACCCACTTCCAAAGTGTACACCATACGACCCTACTTTCCTAAAGATGAGGTAACTGTTTTTGATGCTTGTCACTGCTGTTGGTAGTGACGTGCTTCCTTTTGTGGCAACAGAGGTTACTGCTGAGTCCCTTCTCCCCCTATTGAAGCAGATGTCCCGATATCTTGCACGAGGCACAAATGCAAGCTCACAGGAAAACTGGGGTTAAGTGACTTGCCTGTGGTTCAGCAACATGCTGTGCAACAGTATGTGTACACCCACATCCTGATTCCCAGCCTCTCACCTCCCCACCTTTCTAAATCTGTGAGTGCCTTCTCTACTTACAAAAGGCAGGTAAATTATTTTTTTTCACGGCTGGCAGAGGAACTCTTGCAAGCAGGGGGACATGCAGTGGATTAAACTCAGAGGGTGGGTAGTATACCTGTTCACTCAGTAACTATTGTGCCACTTGCTGGTACTCGCAGAGCTATATAGGTAGTATGTTGATACTGTATCTCAAAATGGAGCTGCAAAATGTGATCATGGTTCAGCCGTTCTTGCAATTTTAGGTACAGTTGTAAACTTTTTGGTCTGATTTTGAAAGAATTGTTGTCAAATCTTCTTTGGAGTGTTTGATACTTTAAAATCAGGAATTTTTTATTGCTCATTATTGATTAGCACTTTTTTCCTTGTTTTTTTTTTCTTTCTGTACAGATGTGTAGTGCAGTTTCATTTTCATTGGCTTAGCAAAGAGAATACTTGACACTGATATATCAATGAATAGTTAGCTAACACTCTTTATGAATACAGCTTATACAATGTAAGGATTAGTGCAGCTTGAACTCTTGCATTTGTAGGTACGCTGAGATGAAACATGAGTATCTGGGTTGTTTGCAGCAGTTAAATGAGTCCTGAATTTGAAGCCAGTCAGACAGGGTGGCACATGAAGACTCCTTTACCTGCCACTTTTAGGGCAGCTCTGTCCCGTGCTGTTCTCAGGAGCAGTGAAGCAGCCTTTTCCATACCTTAGTGCAGGACTGTATCTAAACTGATTTGTTCCTTTGTAGACAGTGGATGGAATTGATATTTCTAAGCCACCTTAATCAATTGGAGATGCAGCTAAGCATGCAGTCATATACAATATGTCTTCTGAGGCATTATTTTTTACTGAAAGGACAGAGAAGTATCAAATGAAAAGCTTTTTTGTGGAAAAAACAAAGTGGGGGGGTAAAGTTTCTTATTTAAAGTGTGACTGATACAAGTTTACTCTGAGTTTCAGCTGGAAGCCTTTTAACAGGCAGGGTGTGTCTGTCCTCCTCAGAGGTTACCCTGTTGTACTGGAACATTGGAGGTTTTGTAAGGGGACTCTGTATCAAGGATGTTGATCTTTACCCTCACGATTAAACTTGTGCTGTTACAACTGCAGGAGGTTAACCTCCAGCCTTTCCTTCCCAGCCATTCAACTTAACCACAACGTTTTTAAAGGCAACTTTGAGTTACTTTCGGGGCAGGGGGAGGGAAGACAGATCCTTTCTCATAGGTGGGTACTTTTGATCTGTGTTGTCTTAAACGCCTCTCAGTACTAGGTTACAGTGTGGCTGTTGATGACATAGCTCTGCAACAAAGTTGTTAGCTTTTGAATGTGATTGACGAGTTGAAATCTTCTCTCCTCTTAGGCATCTGTATATAAGATCTGCAGAGAAATGTATGCTGATGGAGCTGATCAACCCTTCCATAGTTTACCAGATTTAATTGGAGACAAGTATGTATTAGGAATGAATGACCTACAGAGGTAGTTCTGAAGGATAAAGTTCTGACACTGTATTTAATTTGAATTTTTAAAAAATTTTAAAACAATGCAAAGAACACTTGAGATAGATAGATAAATAGATTTAGATATATATATATATAAAATAAAATTACCCTCAGAGTTTTGGTCTCTTAAAGATACTATAGACAGTTATATCTCAGTTCATGACTGGTCACCTGTTGTGAGCTGCTAGAAAGTAGAATTAGCTGAAACCTCTGTATTATGAAACCTATGTGTCACAGTACCTTATTTCAGGTTTTGTGAAAAGTATATCGTGGGAGTGTCCATAGTCTGTCATTACCCTCTGGTATTTTTTCCAATCTTTTGTAGTTCTTAAGATAAGTGACAGGTTTTTGAGGACCAGTCTCCCAGCCGAGTGCCTCCAGCTTTTCTGAAGTATATGTACAAACTTTTAGGCAGTGACAGATGAAGTTTAAAAAAAAAAAAAAAATAAAGGCATTAAATCTGAGCTGTAAAATGAGCTACTTTGAGGATTTTTTTTTTTTGTCTCGAGTGTTTAATTTAGATAGAATTTTATAGAGAATCTGCTCTGAGTGACAGGAAGGCAGTTAAGAAAGGATGTGTAACTGGTATCAAAAAATACCTAAAGGAGAAGATGGAAAAACAAGTAATGGCAGCAGACCAGCTGGGAGCAAAAGGATAAGAGCATTGTATATGGAATTAAATTGTGGGATCCTGAGGTGCAGATGTTGCTTGCAGCTGAGTTTTGACAGCTGATCAGTCAATTAATACTTTGTAGGAACTAATTCCATTAGTGGAGGACTCTGTCACTTGTTTGGTTGACCCTAGAGTCTTCTCCAGGGTATCTGAAGGGGTATACTTTATGAAGGTGACCTTCTTTTGACTGAATTTGGACACTTTTTTTTTTTTCTTGCAGGTTAGTAGGAGGTCTGCTCACCCTCAGCCTGGATTACTGCTTCGTCTTAGAAGATGAGGATGGCATATGTGGATACGCTTTGGGAACAGTTGACGTGACTCCCTTCATTAAAAAATGCAAAATGTCTTGGATTCCTTTCATGCAAGAAAAATACACAAAACCAAATAGTGACAAGGAGCTGTCTGAGGCAGAGGTTGGTATAACCTGTGAGATCAGAACTGTGTGCTGAAGGCTTTCCTTTCTAAAGCATGTCTTTTTGTCTTACATTTTAAGCTCACAATGAAGTTCAGTTTTTGTACCTTTCTGAAGACTTTGAGCATAGTATCCGATTAATTAGAAGGTGACAGTAAATTTGTTCATTGCCAGTCAGATACAGCTGTGTTTTATAATGCACCCATAAGGTGTACTTTAGTAGTAATCAATGCAGTAAACGTAAGGCACCTTAATCTAGAGAAAATTATATTTTGAAAATAAAGAATTGCTTCTGATCTGTTCCACTACTAAATGCAGTGTTAATTTCTCCATGCTTGAGGTAGGGTACTGGTAGTTCCATCAATTTAAGTCTGGAAAACAAATTCAAGAGCACTTGGTTTTGGTGTGAAAATCTGTGACTGCCTGTGGAAAAATAAACAGAAAGGAATGCCTGTGCACAAACTGTTGGTTATGGGTTGGATGGTATTTTTTTCACTTGAAGTGTGGGTCACTGAGAAGGATCTTTGCATGCCTCCTTTGACACTCTTGAGAAGATTTTCTAGCCTGCCTTTTTATCTGCAGTACAGACAGCAGCTGAGCAGGTAAAGAACTAAGTGGCCATCAGAGGTGTAGGCAGAAAAGCCTGCTATTTAGAGGTATGATCCATTAGCAAACCAGTCTCCCATGATAAAGATGAATGAAAATGAAAATCTGAATAATGAGTAAATACCTATTTCCCATATTCTTTTCAGAAAATAATGCTGAGCTTCCATGAAGAACAAGAGGTATTGCCAGAATCGTTCCTTGCCAACTTCCCATCATTGATAAAGATTGATATCCACAAAAAAGTGACAGATCCAAGTGTGGCCAAAAGTATGATGGCCTGCCTGCTTTCTTCTCTAAAGGCTAATGGTAAGTTTCTTGCACTCAGAATTCTTTGTTTCTTAACTAGTTCTTAACAGTTTTAGGATCCAAGGCAAACTTGGGAGGGTTATGTGAACATACTGTGTTTGCATGTCAGCCTGAGATGTTTGATTCTTGCCATAGCTGACACTCTAGATTTGGGTAAATAATTACAAAAGTATTCAGATAGCTGACTTCTACTGCTGTCTTGGTAAAAAGTAGCTTTTCACTTCAGCCATTACCCTGCAAATTAGAAAACAGGCAGAACTGAGGGAGCAATTTGGCGATGAGAGCATGCATTTTTACATCTTGAATGGTGCACAAATGTTTATATTTTCCCTGCTGGCATTGGTAATGATGCTTTTTTTCACAGGCAGCAGTGTGCACTGGTGGGTAATTACCAAACCCTTCAGTGTGTGAAGTGCTTGACTGCCTGCCTTACTGCACACCCAGTGTTCACAGTTACTTTACACCACTTGGTGCCCTCTTGTAATGCTATTTTTGGAGCCAGTGTTGGCGTTTCAGGATGTTTGTATGTACAATGAAAGGTGTGCAGTGGGTTTGTTCAGACTGATATCTGCAGTGCACAGTCCCTTTAGGGGATGGTCAGCTGTGTTGCCATAAATCAGGACTCTCTTAGCCACTGTGCTCCATGTGGTGTTGGATCACTCATTTAAATGTTAAAACAGGTGGGAACTCTAGTAATATTTGATGTCTGTGCTTTTTACAGCAACTCTTCTCCTACAGAGTCTTTTTTTCTTTCTTCCTTCTTCAGGCTCCCGTGGGGCTTTTTGTGAAGTGAGACCAGATGATAAAAGAATCCTGGAATTTTACAGCAAGCTTGGTTGTTTTGAAATTGCTAAAATGGAAGGATTTCCGAAGGATGTTGTTATCCTTGGAAGAAGCCTGTGATGTGCTTGAAAGTGAACTATTCCAGTACTGTAGACCCATAACAGCTGGGCAGGTGGTGGTGGGGGTCTTCATATGGTCTAGCTGCACAAAGCCAGCAATAAGCCAGCTTGGTAGAAAGGGCTGTGCGAAAATCACCCATCACACATTCAGACTGTAATTTGTTGGAAGGGGATAATGCTGCTGAAAACACTGTTTTAACAAAGAGAAACCTTGTCCACTCCTGGTCCTGTGTGAAGTGCCAAGGAATCTTGCATGGGCTATAGCTCCTTGGAGGAATCCCTCTCAATCGGTGCTGTGGTTGACGACAGTTCTCCGCATTCATGTGTCAACAGAAAAGTGGTCTCTGGCAGAAGTACCTATAAAGATGCAGGAGTTTTTTTCTCTGTCATAGAGCAGGATGTGCAACTGGAAGTTGCAGAAATGGGAGGGATTGCTTGTGTCAATCAGCAATTTTAAAGATAAGTAGTTACAGTTCTATTTTTTACTACCTTTGCGCTTGTTGATAAAGCAATGACCCGTTGTCACTTCTAATGACCATTGGTTCAAGCTTTGTGTTTTGTTAGGGACAAATGTGCAGTGGTCTGTGGCAGAAGTCACTTAATGACAAACTTGTAAATTTCAGTGTATATAAACTTAGCTGTATGCAGACTAACTTTTTGTTTACCAGTTTTTGTAACTTTTTCTTTCGAAAAGTGAAATGGTATAGGTCCAAGATGGCACTTTTGAATAACCTAAAACCACAATCGAGAACAAGTCTGTCCTCAGCACTGACCTTTCTTATTGTGCCTCATATCCAGGGCTAGGAACTGACCATCTCGGGAAAGGGGAGCAGATCCCAACCAACCCTTCCTTCAGATAGCAGTTTGTTGCTACTTGAGTGTATCATTCTCCTGGGACTGAAACAGCAATTCACAGGGTGCTCTGCTGAACCTGTTAATTTTGGTAGTGTTCGCAAGGGATTGTGGATGAAAGATGATGAGAGAGAGAGAGCTGGCCCACAGCTGGGATTTGTCCTTGAAACACTCACCATGTTTCAAAGCCTGTTCATACTAGTTTGATTAAATCAGGGTCTTCAAGTCCTGCACATTTGTATCAAATAACTTTTCTACAAGAAATGCCACAATAAGCACATTTTTACACATTATTTAAATGGTTACCTACTTTTAAATGTTCCAGAAGTTTAATGTTTTTACCCAGGGTGGACATACTTGGTTATGGGATGGAGCCCGTGTAGTATGGGACCCGGTAGTCAGGTAGTTGCATCATTTATGGAAATGGTATTTCAAAGAAGTCCCAGTGTCCCAGACAGGTGATTGGCCAATGGTACACACCTTGCAGTACCTTGCTTTCACCTGCTGCCATCAGCCGTCTATATCTTCATTGGAGTTTTCCTGGGTTTTTTTCAGTGGTGCACAAAGGAAATTCAGTTCCTCTTAAAAGCCTCCAGCTGCATAGAAGTTGTTATGCAACCTGTAATGAAAGGCGTTAAGACTGCAGTGATGCTGTCTGTGACCTGTAAGGAGATGCTGCATTTGGCCTTCTGGTGCAGTCACGTGCAGGATGTCTCTTTTTTTTTTTTTCTTTTTCTTTTTCCTTTGCAGAATGTGAATGATTTTTAATGCGGTAGTGAAGTATTTAAGTTGAAACAAAGTCATTTCATTTTTAGACAGAGGTACGGGGTTGTGCTGTGGGATTTCATGTAAGTCAGAGCTGAATGCCACTAGTTTATATACAGCTTTGAGTGCATGTTGAGTAGCTGATACCTTGATTTGCCAGGTGGGAGAATTTTGTTTCTTCATGGATACCAGAGTCAACTTATTTTATCTGGATGCATAACATTACAGTATAGGATGCTTGTGGCCTTATTTCTTGGCTTTTAAGGAGTTGCCACATTTTCTCTTCCTATGAATTTGTTATTATTATAGAAGTTAATTGTCTAAGCCTATGGAATGTCAGGCCAATACCATCATTCTAGAATTGTAAAGTGATATGTTGACATATCTTTCATGGTTATGAATTTTCATTAAGGTTGGAATGCCACTTTCATTAATCTGTTTTAGATCAACAGTATCTGTAGCAGAAGACCTGTAAAACTGTATTTGAAGACCATGCGAGAAATAGAATAAAAATTGAGAAGTGAATGTAAATAAATGTGTGTTTTGTGTGTGAGGTTCCAGAACCAGAAATGGTTCAGCAGCAGATGTTACGTCATGCCGTAAGTGTTGGATGGCCTTGGAATCACCTGTCAGTCTTGTCTCTGCTTTTGGTGGCAGCAGTGTGTTGCCTGGTGTAGACACTTACTGTTGCTTGTCAGAGGCAGGTATTCAGTGACCCTTTGGGGGTCTCACCCCAAGGACTTTGGAGTGGTAGTGCCTTTCTTGTTGGCCTGTCTGTGAGTTGGGCCTGTTGAATTTTACCTGTTCTGTAAAAAATCAGTTTTCACAAGTGGTCACCAGTGCCTGGCAAAGGCAGGATGAGCTGTGTTGCAGCAGGGTTCCTTCACCCTCTCAGACACTGTTTTTTCCCTTGCTGGCTGCTCAGCGTAGAGGTTGCTGCAACCCCACCGAGATGCCAGCACAGGCAAGGTGCGAGATGAAGTAACTTGGGGGTCACACTGTGAGCAGTGGGCACACATCATGGCTCCAAAGTGTGGCCAGAGTTGTACATCCACCAAGTTTTACTTGGGCAGCTAAACACTAAGATAGCTAAAGCAAGTCGCTTCCTGCTTAGGATGACAGTGAACGGATGGGCTAGGGGTATGAAAAGCAGCTTTTTCCTAAAGTCACATAGCAAGAGTTCATCCAGCTGCTGTACAAGTGCACTGGTGGTGCAGTTCAGAAGCTGTTCGAGTGTGGAGAACAGGATACACACAAACTATGCAGGGAAGTTAGCAGTTAAAAATTTTTCTCCTGGCCTAATAAATGTTCCATGTAAAAATGATAATTTTTCTTCACCAAATTGTAATGTGTTACATATAGGCAACTTTGTTTTCTTGAAGCCTGTTTCAAGAAGTTATGACAGAGTTGCCTCTCTACAACACATCTCTGTCTGGAAGACGGGTCTGGGCTCTGATGTTGCACCAGACTCTTTTCCTTTAAGGGAGCATAACACAGAAATGGATGCTCCTGCCTCCCATCGCTCCAGGGTGGTGGCTGCAGACAGGTCATGTAGGGTCAGGTGGCTGTGGAGAGCAGCTGCTGAGAAGCACATGGGTGTGCTTGTGTAACCATTGCTGAGCAAGTGCTTGCCTCTTTCTGGGACCAGGTTCCGCTTTTCAAACCTCTTCAGTCATGTTTTTCTTGAACCCAGTCCAGCTGGAGCACAGCAAGTGATGGGCTGGCAGAGGTCTCTGTGGTGGGAGCAGAGCCAGGTTCTGTCCCAGAATGTGGTGTGAGCTCATCATTAGTGGAGTTTGTTTCAATTCTGCTGCTCCCCTCCACCCCTGCAGCACCAACCAAGCTGCTTCCCTTTCTGGTTTGCAAGGCCAGTCCTACCCTCTGCTCCCTGTCATAGATTTTGAAATAGGATTTTGCCTTCGGTGCTCAAGGGCTCTGGTCCCCCAGTCCCCAGTGTCAGGTCACGCTGGGATAGAGATGAGCAGGTCCCTCTCTCTGTGCCCCTGCCTGAGTCCTTGTCGCTTTCCTGTCCCCCGGTACCCCTCTTTATGCCCTGCTGGCTCTGTGGGTGCCCTGTATCTTCTCCCGAGTGCTGGGAAGGCAGGTGGTGCGGGCCGGGATGGTGCCCGGGAAAAGGGCCGTTTTTCCCGTGTGGCGGTTCCACAGCTGGCCGTGGCGTCAGTAAATGCCGAAGGCCCAGGATAGCCCCGAGCTAAAGGATACGCGGCGATGCTGCAGGGCCTTTTGGTTTGGGCACGGGGGCGGGCACGGGGCGGGGCGGGTCGGCTCGGCTCGGCTCGGCGCTGCACGGCCCG
>VXAY01001319.1:316196-331684 GCA_013399855.1 Oxyruncus cristatus
TCATAGACCGTGGGCAGGAGTTGCGGGGGGGGGACAAGGGAGCGAAGTGGGTGGGTAAGAGAACTGGGGCGCATGAAAGACACGTTGGAGCAATGAACGGGGGGGCAGGAGAGAGACGGGACAGAGAGAGACTTTGGTGAGTAATGGGGACGGCGTGGAGGCTGGAAAGACACGTGGGTGAGGAATAGAGCGGGAGGGGGGTGAGGGAAACACGTGTGGGGGCAGTAGGGACGGAGGGGCGGCCGAAGAGGGACCTGGGGGCAGCGTAGACACACTGAGGTGGGGTGAAGAGGGCAAGAGAGACACGTGGGTCTAAAGAGACACGTGGAGGGCATTAACGTGCCGGCGGGGAGGAGAAGTGGGGAGAGACACGTATATGGCCGGGCTAGGGAGGGAACGGGCACGTGGTGGGTGTCCCGGGGCGGTTTGGGGGGGAACCGCGTGGGGTCTTGGTGTTCTAGCGAGTGTAGAGGGTTGGGAATTATGGGCCAAGGGGTTGGCAGCCCCGGCTCCCGCTCCTCCGGTTAATCCCCCGCGCCTCCCACGTCAGCGTTTCGTGGGCGCCTGTCGCAGGGCGGAGGAGCCTTGTCCCTCCTCTCTGGGAGGGATTTCGGCTGGGCCGTGGACCCCCCCGCACACGTGTCCCTACGCCGCTCACAAACGTGTGTGCGGGCTGCGCCCAGCCCATGGCGCGGCTCAGCGCACGCCTGCGCCGGGCAGGGAAGCGGAGCAGCCCCCCGGGCTCCATATGCACCCGGGGTTTGATCCTCGCCCCAGCGAGCTGAGTATATAAGCACCGGCAGGAAGAGGTCTTGCCCTGGGCTGCCTTTGCAAGTGCCGGCTCTGGTATGCAGGGCTCAGCTCTGTGTTTTTCCGATGGGTCTCTAATTGGTGAATCATCCTGCGAGAAGCAAATGCACCCAGGGCACTTTCCTCCCTCCCTCCCTGTGCTTGGCTGAATACTGATCGTAAGAACTAAGGACATAATTGTGCATCTCCCTTGTTTTTGTAACTAAGAAGTATGTAATAAAATATGTCTCAAAACTTCTCCTGAGGGACTCCAGCTCACTGCAGCCTGGTCCAGCATCCTCCTGTTGGGTTGTGCCTCATCACTCAGGTCTTGCACTCTATGTCTGTCTCTGCTTTCAGACTCTCACCCAAGAAAAAGTTCTACTGGTGATGGCAAGAGCAGAGTCACCCCTCTGCCTGCTCCCTCCCCTGTTTTCTGCACTGGTGCACCCTGGCTCTTGGGCTCTCTCAGGGGGAAGAGCCTTACCCTGCCAATGCTCGAGGACCTTGGGTGCCCCTGGGCATTGATTCAGGGCAGCCCATTGCGAGCGCAGCAGGTTTTGTCCCTGCGCGGTGCTGAGGCGAGTGCACAGCTCTTGGGAACGCGCAGCCCTGGCCTGAGGCTGAGTGAGGCTCCTGAACATGAGAAAATAAAGAGTTTTAGGGATGCCACGTGCATGCCTGACCAGGGTTTGCCCTGGGGACCCTTTGTCTGTGGTGCCTTGTGCTGTGTAATGCCTGCTACAGCTTTTTTGATCTCCTCCTTCCAGGCTGTGAGCTGACTGCCAGTACCAAATCCTACACATTTCAGGTGGATGAGGAAGATGACTCTGACCACATTTTGGCACTGTCTGTGGTAAGAGAAATGCGAATAACTATGCTTGTCCTCTCCTCACCCGTGCCCTTACCCTGCGTTTCCAGGCTCATCCCTCTTTCTTGGCTGGGTCAGAAAAGGGAGCTCCCTTGGCTGAGGTCCTGACTCTGGCTGCTCTCAGGGCAGGGTGTCATGAGGGTGTCATGTTTATCCATTGTACAGAGGTGCTTGTGCAAAGCCAGTGATCGCAGGAGACTGCTCAGCAGAGAAATACTCCAGGCATGGGGTGAAGGAAGGTATTTATTCTTTGTATTTGACCTTGCTGGAGCCTCACAATAGATCCACACCAGCTGGGCCTCTGGCTTGTTGCTCTCCAAGCCCAGGTAGATGTAGGGCTTCATTCCTGGCTTTCCCTCGGGATGTTTTCTGTCCTGGGAGCACAGGACCTGCCACAATGGATCAGCAGAAAATGCAGCCCAGGTGCCATCCCTTGAGACAGTTGCAATAACAGCTGTCCCAGCTGGGAAAGGTGCAGAACCCCTCCCTGAGGCAGTCAGGGGACAGGTGCTATGGAGGACTCCTTGCTCTCCCTGCTTTGTGGAATAGCATCCTCCTACCTTGCCTGACATCTGGGCTTGTGGCATTGCTGTGGGAGAGCTTTTTTTCCCATTTTTTTTCCATGGAGAGCCCTGGCTGTCCCTGACATGTCCCCTGGAAGAGCAGTAGTTTACAGTCTCCTCTCCCACCCAGGTCTGCCTCTCAGATGGTGCCAAGGATGAGTGCAACGTGGTGGAAGTCGTTGGGCGAAACCATGAGAACCAGGAGATTGCTGTGCCTGTGGCAAATCTGAAGTTATCATGCCAGCCCTTGGTAAGAGGCTGTTTTGAAGATTCAGGGGGGGATGGCTGCAGGGAACAGGACAGCGCTGGATGTTTGTGGATCCTGACCTAGGATCTGCAGCTCATGAGAGAATTCTCTGGGTAGCCTTGGCCTGGCTGCAGGTGCCCTCACAGGGACATGTTTAACTGGGCCAGGTGCTGTGCTGGGGACTGCAGGGTATTCTGCTTTTTGCCTCTGCGTCTAACTCAGCTTCACTCTGCTCTTTGCAGCTGAGTCTGGACAACTTCAAGCTGCAGCCTCCAGTGACCTTCCGCCTGGCAGCAGGCTCTGGCCCAGTACACCTCAGTGGCTGGCACAGAATCAGTAAGTACTTGAGGATGGGGAAGGGCTTGGAAGAAGTGAGGGGTATGAAGGGTTCCCACAAATGTGAACACTGGTCAGGGAACCTCTGGGAGATGCACAGGATGCTGCCAGCATGTGTGCTTGGTGCCTCCTTTGTGTTGGTTCCCCAGGGTCTCTCTCTATGCAGGGATTCCTTGTCTGGGAAAAGGCGTCTGGACGTCCCACACTGTCCCTTTTTCCCCATGGCTGGCTGTCACCATTCTCCACTGAGACATCCTTCCAGCTGGGGTACAGCTTATTGCCCACAAGCTGCTCTTGAAACTGCTTCAGTGCTCCTGGGGCTGCTCTGCTCTTGGGGTGTCTTAGGGGCCAGTTGTATTTGCACAGACATAAGCTGGTGAGTAACAGTTCTTTGTGTGTCCCAGTGCACAAGGAAGATGCTTCCTTTGAGGTGGATGATGACCTGTCTGACGAGGATGAGGAGGAGCTTCCTCCTATTATGCCAGCCAAGAAGTAGAGGAGGAAGTAGTAACTTGTCTCCAGGCAAGGTGAGTGGCCAGGCAGCACCAGAGGAAGGATCCGGGTGGCTGTGATACTGAAGTGGCAAGTGTGGGTGGGAGGTGCTGCTGGAGACTGCTGGTCTCAGTCTGGTTCTTCTTCTTAGGTACTCGCTGGGACTTCTCTCCCTGGATGGCTTTTACCTCGGACACCTCTTGCCAGGACCTCAACGTTTGCTGCTTTGTTTTTATTTTTATTCTATTGTAACTTTCTGATGAGCAGGGGCTGCTCCCAGCACTGGGATGTCTCCTTTCACACAGCCCTGGGAGGTTGATCCTAAAACTGGATGGATGCTGCTGGTGTTATCCCCGCTCCCCCATCTCTGTTCTGGGAGTTGGGGATGGAGGAGGTGATCCTTGCCCTGTGCCTTCTTACTGTCCTGGACCTCTGCTCTGTGCACCCCCTTTCCCTAGCTGTGAAACACCCAGTCTTGGCCCCTTCCCCAGCATATGGATGTAAAGTCAGGCATGGGATAGGCACTTTCACTGACTCCAGTGTGCTTGCTTTTATTTACTCACAATTTGATAGTTTTTATACACTTGGAAATATGAAACTGGGGCCCAGGCTCTGTCCTTGACTGCAATTATGCTGGGATGGGAGCTCACACCTGTCTGTGATTTGGAGGGAGGTTCTGGGTCAATCTGTTTTGTCAAGAATTGTTCTTACACTCTGAATAAAGGTCTCTCAGACATCAAGTCTGGAGAGGGGTCACTGCTGGCTGGCAGGTTCCTTTCCATGCACGCTGCAGTGGGGCAAGTTTGAGCTCTGACCTTTGCTGAGGAGTCATGTCCCCCCACACCTGGTTACCTGGAGAGGGTTTGATCCTTTCTGTGCTTCAGTCAGGTGGCACTTTTCACCCACACGTGCTGGTTCTGCCCTTTAATGTTTCTCTGCTGGTTTCCCTGCAACCAATCTTGCATCTTTGGCCCATGTGTTGATGCCTGTCCCAGCCCATCTTGTTTGAGACACTGGCTGTTGTCTCGGAGAAGCACCATGGACTTCTGCTGTGCTGGCTCTTGTCGATGCCATGGAACAGCAGGTTTCTCAGTTGCCTGGACTTGGGTAGGAGATCCAGGATGGATCCTCAGCTCAGGCTCCATTCTACATTGTTTCTCTCCTCTGGGACCTGTGCAGCTCCTCTCCACCTACCCACTGTTTCCTTCTGTCTCCAAACATCCCTTGCTCAGCTCCCAGAGTGAGGCTTCAATGCCCCTTGCAGCAGAAGGAAAAAGAACTGGAGAAGAGAAGGTTCTGGAGAGACCTTGCTACAGCCTTTAAGTACTTAAAAGAGGCTTATAAGGCAGAGGGGGACACACTTTAGCAGTACCTGTTGTGATAGGACAAGGGGTAATCATAAACCAAAAGAGGGTCAATTTAGATCAAATATAAGAAGGTTGGTGAACCACTGGCACGGGTTGCCCAGAGAGTGGTAGATGCCCTGTCCCTGAAAACATTCAAGATCAGGTTGGACCAGACTCTGAGCAACCTGATCTAGTGGAAGATGTCCCTACCCATGACAGAGGGGTTTGACTAGACGGCCTCTAAAAGTCCCTTCTGACCGGAACAATTCCATGACTCTCAAGACTGCCGGCATCCCAACCCCAGGGCGCTGACTGCGCCTGCCTGGGGGGCACCAGCGGACAAAGCCGGTCCGGGGGAGATGAAAGCCCCTGTGTCGTGCACGGCCCCGCAGCAGCGAGGGGAGAGGATGCCGACGGGGCTGGAGGGTTGGCGGCACTACCCCGGTAGCGGGGGCCGGCGCGGCACCGCCAGGGGGCAGGCGGGCTCTGCGGCCCCGCTCCCGGCCCGCCCGGGGCACCGGGAGCCGCCAGCCCCGGCCGCTCCCGCCCCGGCTGCGAACCACATCCCGCTCTGCTCCGCCTCCTGCGGGAGCGCGGGGGCCGGCTGGCAGAGGTCCTGTCTCGGGGAAGGTGCGGTTCCTCCCTCTGTCCCGGGTGTTCGGGGCTGGCGCTCGGTGCCCGTACCCACAGGTGCTGTCAGATCTCCCGGCAAATCCCGTTGCCCGGAGAAGTTCGTGGGAAGCAGGGCACTCCCGCAGCTGAGACGGGTGAAGGGATGCAGAAGCATCCTCCCTGCGAGATGTCTGAGATCTGTTGGTGGGCACAGGGCACTGGTGTGCTGATGGTGCGGGTGGGAATTCTAGGGCTGTGGATGGCACCGTGGCTGTGCTGGTACCGCGACAGTGCCCAGCCCCTGCCAGGGCTGGCACCCCCAGCACCTCGCAGATCTCCCTGGCTGTGTGCACCTGGAAGGGGTCAGGGATAATCTATCTGCTGGACCCTGATCCTGCTTGTGCTTCCCCAGCATTGCAGCTTGGCTCCAGGGAGACGAGAGCCAGCAGATCCTTTTTAACCAGGTGTTCTTGGAAGAGAGGACTAAGGGAAGCAGCTGGCTCAGAACCTGTTGGAGAGTCATGAGTGGAGGGAATGGGCACAGCTTGGCCCTAGGAGGGTGGTATGGTTGCTTCCCACGGGGTGGGAGAGGCAGTGCTGGCTAATAAGAAGGAGCAGTTGGCCTCTTCAAAGGTAGAAGGAAATGGTTTCAGGGTACTGGTTTCCTTAGGGGTGTCTGGGCAGCTGGTACAGTCCTGCCAGGGGGCAAAGGTGGCACCATGGGGGACATGGTGAAGGTGGCAGGAACCTTGAGGAGACCGAGCTTGTCCACCTCACCAGCCCAACCCAATATCTTCTTGTGAGTGCTGCCTGGTCCCCAATGCTGTTGCAGGACAATGCCCTGGGACAGGGGATGCCCCAAACAGAGAGGGGGCAATGGAGGGGTTAGGGGGTGTTGGCACTGCCAAGCCCCTTTCTGAGTGACTTGGGGAGGTTTACTCCCTACTCCCTAGCAATGTCACAGCCTTGATATGCTCAGCTTGGGGAGGGGGAGATAAATGCTGAGATGGCAGGAGGCTGGGAAGGGGATGCGCTCACACACAGCACTTAATGGGGAAGGATGGGATTACAGGGGTCACGCTAGGTGAGCAGCTTCCTTCGTGGAGCTGATGGTATCAAAGAAGGTGCCCCCGGCTGCAAATACCTTGGACAAACAAACAGGGCTGTCTAAGAGCAGGTGAGCTCGGGCATGGCCGGGCTGGGGGGTACTTGATGGTGGGGGGCAGGAGGCTCTCTGTGCACAGGGAGTGAAGCGTGGTGCTCCTGGTGTGAGGGCTGCCTTATTTGACAGAGGGTGAGGGTGCAATCGAGTTGTTGTGTTTCTAGGTACATATGTGAGCTTCCCATGCTGGAGAACCCTCTAAGGATATGGAGCCCATCACTCTCCTAAGGGGTGGTGGAGGTGCCAATACCTAGAGACCCAAACGATGCCGCATTCCAGGCGATGTCTCTGGAGTTGCTCTGGGAATCGATTTGCTCTGAGCATCCCCCCCTTACTGCTGCTTCAGCGCTCTGTGGGCTGATATGGCTGGCAATAGATCCCTCCCTGCCCTGGTAGCAGCAGGAAACACTAACCCTGGCTGAGCCATGCAGCAGAGAAACATGGTTCTGGGCTTGCCATGCATGAGCACCATGGCTATGCACCCACGCTGCTGCACGCTCCATACCCCTTCCAAACCAGCCTGCTGCACACAGTGAAAGGCTTGGGCTGCTCACTGCAGGATCTGGCTTAGGTGCAGCCTCACTGGGCTGGAGAGCTTGGCTGCCTCCTCGAGTCCGGTGGCTGGGCCAGGCCATCAGGCCCCAGAGGATGCTCTGGTTTCAGAGGTCACGTTTGAGTTGCTTTTTCAGGAATGGTGGAGCAGGATGGGGAGCTGGTCTGCTGAGCATGGCCAGGCAGTAGTTTTCCTTGTGATGTCCCAGTCGGTCCTGCCCCAACAGAGTTCTGGCTGAGTTTCAATTCTTTGCAGCTTAGACTTCATCCCCAGGGCGGCTGAGAGGCACAGCTGTGACCGTGCTGTAGGTGGGGCTGGTCTCCTGCTCCATGAGCTCTCTCTTGCTGGTTCCCACACTAATCTGGGGTAAAGGTGTTGTTCTCTGAGTCTTGGCTTCCTGGGCTTTGGTGGAAGAGAGGGGACACCCCAGGAGACACAGCATCCCGCTTATCCCAGGGTTCAACAGCTCTGCAAGGTGGAGCAGAGAGCTGTGGGGCATGTGGCACTTCAGTGGCAGCAGGTGACAGGAAAACCCCCAGCAGAGCCACCCTTAACTGGGACAACCCTGATGGTGGGTGTGACAAGTGTCCTGTTCTCTGCAGTGTTAGCTGACTGTGCTATCCATCCCTGTTCCATATTGCTGGGCAGTGGGCACAAGTACCTCTGCTATTGCCTCAGGGAACCACTGGGGCAGGGCAGACAGATTGCAGCCAAGAAAGACAGCAGCAGGATCTGGAAAGGCCAGGCTGCCAGTGATTCCCATCAATACGCCTTGCAAAGGGAAATGATGATGATGCACTGTGTGGAAATAGCCCTGTCTGATGCAGAATCTGAAACTCAGGTCTGGGATCATGTGCTGGTCCTCAACCGTGTGCTGGGTCCTCCCCAGGGAGCGTCAAGTTTGCTGGGAGCCTGGACGTGTGGGTGTTCACCTACTAACGACTCTGTGGTAGCAGAAGAGGCTTCTCCAGCTCCCAGTTCCACAGCAGATGCCTGGCTGCACATCCTGGCCCAGGAGTTTGCCCCTGTCCAGGCTCTGCTCTGGGCATTCACAGGCTGTGATAGCTGCCCAGTGTGCCTGCTTGCAGTGTGGATTCACGTCCCCAGCCCCATAGTGCTGCCCAGAATACAAGAGGGTACTGTTTCCATGAAGGTGCTGGTCCGGCAGCTGTAGCTTTACGTTTTGCAGTGGGGGCACAGCTGGAGAAGCACTGGGTACTGTTGGAGCAGGGGTTGAGTGGATTTAAGCTCACAGATGCTCACGGTCACATAAAGCAGGTGCTAAAAGTGAATACGGTTGGGCTGTGGTAGAGAGCCCCCTGCAAGACAGCCTGGGCTGAGGCTCCAGCACAGCTGTCCCACGCCGTCCCCTCCCGCAACCCCAGCGCAGCCGCCTCACGACAGGGCAGTGTTGGCAGCTCTGTGCTCAGCACCCGCAGCCCAGATACACGGAGGTCACAGGTGCCCTGCCCTTTGACCTCTCTGAGGCGCAAATCTAATCGCTCTGGGCTGGGCTGTCCCTGACGCTGGCAGAACTGTCACTACTGGCCACACGGCCCTGCCGGGGCTGGTGGTAGCTGGGGGAACAGGGCCTGCCCAGAGCATCTGGGCTGAGTACCAAGGGGATTAAGGATCTCTCAGAGGTATCCTCCCACTGCAGGGAGTGAGGGGACCTTGTGATCCCTTGCTCCCAGCCCCATCAGTGGCAGAGCCCTAGGTCGGATGGTCAGGATTTGTCTTCTGTGGAATCCTTGCTGGTGATGGCACTGCTTAGGGCCTGTGGGACACCCCATACCACTCCACGCCTCCAATCCCTTGCTGCCCCAGTGGGCTCTTAGGCAGGTGGAGATCCCTGAGCTGCAGTGCATGAGGTCTTTGGGACTGGATAGAAAGAGTTGTTGCTGATGGGCAGAGCAGAGGATGAGGAGAGCACAGGCGACAGGGATCTTTTCTGTGCCAGGTCTGCCCTGCTAGACCTCCTGGTGTTCAGCTCACAGGGAAAGGCAGCATGGTCTAGCAGTGGGGCTTTTGGCCCTTCAGAGGTTGGATTTTGGCTCCTGGGAAAAAAGTGGAATTAGAATATTTGGAGAGCTCTCAAACTCCATCTGAACTCCCTGTTTTTTTGCTGGTTTTTTGCTCCTTTGCCTAGGCCAGGTGCCTGCAATCCTGACCCATCCCTGCACAGCTTGGAGATGGTGTCTGCACCATGATGGGAGCTTGGGTATCTTGTTCATGCCATGGCCACACTCTAGGACAGCAAGTCCCCTACCTAGGCAAAAGTCCCCTACCACAGCTGGTGTTGGGAAGAAACCAGTTATAAGCTGTCTTCAGGCTCTGGCTGTTGCTTTACCTGTGATCACGTTTCCCAGCTTCCCAAAACAGAAGTTTGCAGGGTGGCACAGAGACCACACATGCCCCTGGGCATGGGATCTGGAGAGGGGCACAGTTTCTGTGCTGGTCCCCATACCAGCATGGGGTGGGGGCTGTAGGGCTGGCAGAAGGTGAAGGGCTGGGCTTGGATAAAGACTAGCAGGGGGTTTGGGGCAGGTCTGTGGGGCCGGTGGTCCATGACAAGGTGGGGGGCTGCAGCCAATACTGGGGAGGAGCAGGTGCCATGGGATGTGTGTAAACCTTGACACTTCTTTGGAGTTCAGTCTTGTTGGCCCCACTGTTGGCCCTTACAGGGCCATGTGGGGTGCCCTGTGGCCTGGCTCCCTGGGGCCAGGGTCAGGATGAGCGTTGGTTCTGCTGGGCTGGGATGTCAAAGGGGCCATAACCCCAGTGTTTTGCAAACTCCTGGGGTCAGCAGTTCAGCTGCCACTAACACAGGAGTCCAGAGACACACATGGGCATTTTGGGTGGATGCTGTAAGCAAACAAACGAAGGTAGAGTTACAGCCGACACACAGCCCCCCTGGGCCACTGCTGTTAGTTTTAGGTTTAACCCCCCCCGTGGGCCGGGCGCAGAAGTCCTCTTTCTGGGAGGATCCAAACCAAAGCTGAATTGCCTGGCCTGGCTGGCTGGGAAGTGAGGCAGGAAAGGAACAGCATTTTCATCTCTGTCTCAGCTACTTGTGGCCCTGAAGGAGCCTCTGAGCCTGTCCTACAGAGAGGACAGTGATCCCTGGCATTGAGTGATGGCTTCCACCTTCCTGGGTGGCCAGCAGAGCCCCTTCCCACCCAGTCTGGCTTTGACCCCCCCCCTCTTCCCAGGCCTGCCTGGTGGTGCGTGGCTGGAGACCCCAAGTAGGGTGCTGCTGCTGGGCTGGGGCTACGATGTTGAGGAAGTTGTGCCAGCCAGGAATATCTTGAGACCAGGTCCTGGAGGTGCTGTTTTGTCTGTGCAATGGGGTCAGAAATGGAGTGGAGCTGCCTGAGTGCCATGAGCACACACATCCTCATGCACGTCTGTGTGTGTCACCCCTTCCCCACGCACATGCATCATGGCCATTCCCAGACAGGCTGCTTGTTTGCTGACCCCTGTTTGATGAAGAGCAGAATTGCACAAAAATACTCAGCCTTGGGTTTAAATCATATAGGGCTGGATATATCACCTTCTCTGAGCTGATCCCACAACAGCTGTCCTTGCTGGGAGCCTTTGGCCTTTGTTTCTGGCTTGCCTTGCTCAAGCCTAGCTGTGGGGCTCTGTGTGGACCCCTTCCTGAGCTGGGTAGCTGCAGAGCCTTCCCAGTTCTCTCTCCTTGTAGATGGATGTGGCCTGGGTGTGTATCTCCCCTTCAGTGCCCTCCACAAGGTGCTTGGCCTCACTCAGCTTTGCCAGATCATTACCTGTGTGCCTGGCTCACCTCTGAGCACCCCCCATACCCTGGGTGGGAATGCCAGAGATGAGAATAGCACTGGGCTCATCAGAGCCAAATGTAACCGTGCAGGGGATACTTAACACCACTGTAAATTCCATCTGTGTATCCATGGACTGTCCTGAATAAGCTTCTGCTCTGCCTGGGGACCAGGAGTGAAGCTACCACGTGCTGAACCACCCAAGGCTGCCCCTGCTGTGCTGGCAGCCCTGCAGTTGAGAGTGGTGAGCTCTCCTCCTTATCAACTAGCCTGGATGGAAAGCAGAGCCTAACTTTGTCTCCTCTGACCTGCAGGAGCATCACTGCCACGGGAGGATGATGAAGGCAATATTGACACCGGCACTTCCAGAAGCACAGACTGAAATTATGGAAGCAAAGGTTGCATTTCTAGAAAGCTGTTGGGCAGGAGGGACAGGAAGTGATGAAAGGAAGAGAAGTCAGCCCAGTTCCCTGAACCAAAGCGGTGAGAGCAGACTGCTGAAGAGTGACCTGACAGGGCCATGTCATCAAGCTTGGTCCTGCATAGGAGTGGGCACAGCTCCAGGAGACTGTGACCAGAACACAGGGGTAGTCTCCCAGCCTGGTGTTCCCACCGCCCACGAAACATGCCTCAGCCCTGCTGCAAGTAATTGAATAGAGAGAATTAATTGTGAGTGTCCTGTGTCTCCCCTTACCACTCCTCGTTTGCCCTGGGGCTGCTGTATTGGTGCTGTGGGTAGTGAAGACAAGGTCATTCCCATGTAACACATCCCAGTGGGGTTTGGCCAAGTTCCTTCCCTTTGGGGGGTGGGGGCAGGTTAATGGTGAGCAGTGGGATCGCCCCAGGCTGCTCTGTGCTGCTCAGCCATGGAGGAGCTGCTGTTGCCTCTGAAACGCCCCATTAAAGCTGTGGTGAAGGATCAGCAGGCGGGGCTGGGGGCACTGGGCTGCAGGGCTGGGAAGGGTGAGGGCGGAACAGGCTAGCATCCCTCTGGCTTTGCTGGGAAGCCTCCATGTGTTTATTTTGGGGTGGCAAAAGCTGGTTTCTGGCTAAGCATCCTCCAGGAATGGATGTAAAGCATTACAAGATCCTGCGTGTTGTGCATTTTAGCTCTCCTTCCTATGGTGTTGGAGCACAGGGAGATGCTTGGGTGCAGGGCGGTGCTGCTCGCACTTCAATGTCCTCATCTTTGTGTGCCCCAGCCTTTGGCTTACCCTCAGCCCCATGCCAGCCACCCCACTGCCTACACTGTCTGTCCTCTTTCAAAGGCAACTGCTGTGCAGACAGTTCTAGCCCTCTGCACCTGCAGAGAGGAGCTCTCCTCGCCCTCCAGCCAGCTCAGTCTTGCAGTGTGCTGCTGCAGGTGCTGCTCTCCTACATCAGTCGAGATTAGCGCTGTGGTCCTGTCTATGTCCACGGTCTGGCAGGAGCAGGGAACCGTGTTGTTGGCCCTCCTCTGGATTGACAGCAATGTCCTCGTTCCTTCTCCAACAGATAGTTTTGCCTGCTGTCTGCTGATACTTCCCCCAAAAAGAGGTGTTCAAGGCAAAACTCATGTGGGTGTTTTGCTGGCTTCCACTCACCCCGAATTCTCCCAGCCTCCTCTTATGATGTGAACTCCCAATTTGCTAGGAGTCCTTGTCTCCACTCAGCCCAGTTGGGACTGGTTGCCCCTAAAGCTGTGTTTGACGTTGCTTTTCTTGGCTCTGCCTTTCTGAAATAAGGGATGCTTGTGGGGAGGTTTCAGGCTGAAGCTCAGGGAAGAGGTGATAACAGGTACGCCTTGCTGGCTTCGATATCCTATGGGGAAAAGGATCTTCTGCTGCCATCCCTCACTCTGCGCAAAGAGAAGGGTGTCTGTGGACCATTTCTGACCTGGACTGGGCCAGATGAGGATGATGAAGAAGCAGGCTAGAAGCTGAAGCTGGAACCCAGTTGTATCCTACAGATGTGCAAAGGGACATCCTGTGAGAGAGCAGGGATGGTGCTGGGGTAGCCCTGGGTGAGGGGGCTTAGTGCTGAGCATCACTGGGGGAATGGGAAGAGCCTCCCACAACATCCCCCTGTGCTCTCTTCTGTCTCTGCTGTACAGTGGCACAGACCACTCCCAGAGTCTCACAGTCACTCACCTGCTGCCCCTTCTATCCCAAGTCCTCTCCTGGTCTGCTTACTGCCTTACTGCAGTAGGGGCTACTCCAGGAGCTGCCTTCACACTTCCCAACTGCCAGGAGGCTCTATATAGGGTGCAAAAGGGAGAGAGAGGCAGAAAAAGTTTGAGAGCAAGCCTGGACCCAAGCCAGCCTGGGACAGACATCTCCATGTCCTGGTTCCTCTCTCTGCTCCTTCTTGGTGGTGTAGCCCTGCAGCTGCACCTTGGTACCCTCAGCTTTGTGGGAAAAGGGGTAGGAGGGCTGCAGCATACTATCTCTGTTATCTGATGCTTCATCTGCAGCATTTAACATCCCTGAAGAACAAATAAGGCACATGAGCTTTCTCTGAAGAAAGTCATCCCTGTGCCTGACCAGGCTAAACACGGTCCCAGTTCTGCAGATCAGGGCAATGGAGCAGTGGGGCAGCAGGATGGGATCTGATGGGACCATGCTAGTAGCCTCCCACAGGGACCACAGGCTGCTGGAGCACTTGGGGGCACAGCAGGTCCCCAAGTCTTTCTTGGGGACAAAGTAGGGCTTTCTGCCACCAGCTCCACAGCAGTTTGACCTGAGGCCCAGCTGGTCTCAGGAGCATAGGGCATAGTTTCTCTTCTCCACAGGAGAGCCAGACAAGCCATTTAGCCTCAGTGCCTGGGAATGGAGGGGACCCTCACCCTGTGGACCAGGGGTCTTATCTCAGATGGCCTGTGAAGGAGCTGACAGGCAGACTGATTTCCCTTGTGCTGCCTGGCACAGGAGAGAGCCTATCTAAAAAGGTTTGTTTTTTCTTAAAAAACAAAAGCAGAGGTGTGTGTCACTCTTGATGCAAACATGGGTGGGCTGTGAAGCCCAAGGGAAGAAGCCAAATGCCTCTACTAAGGCACCCAGCTTCCCTGCAAGGAGCAGATTGTGGCCACGAGGTGAGACAGCAGGAGAGGTGGGATGAGCCCAGCAGCTGTGATGCTGCCTGTCCCTGGCTGCTGTCACCAACCTGCTTGTGTCTTTTCCATTCCCAAAGGTAGGATAGGATGGGGGCTGTGGAGGCTTTGGCTGCAGGCCAGAGGATGGCTGGCAGGAGTGTCGTCAGTCATCTGCTGTCAGACGAAGTGTGGCCACCCCTGGGTGATCCCACACCGGCTTGATTTTACAGCCATGACTGGCACTTGAGCCTGTTTGCTGAGGGCAGGGGGCATGCGGGACTGTCAGCTCGCGGCTGCCTCTGACCCCGTACAAGACACCATAAATCTCCCGATTTAAGGCAGCCTGGGCTGTTCTGGACACGGCGCTATTGAGTAGAGTGTGGTGTGCAGGGTAACGTGTGGCTTGAACCTTTGCCCACCAGGGGTAAAGCAGAGGTGGCCACTAGTAAGGAACTTCACTGAAGGCACTTCAGCCTTCAATGCCCACCCTGCCCATTCCTGTGGTACCCTTAAATGTTTCCAGTTAAGCACAGGCTTTGCCTAAGACTTTTTTCTACGTGTAGTAAATCCCACCAGAAACATCCTTCTGACCTTTTGCACCAAAGAAAAAAGAAAAAAGAAAAGGAAGGAAAATGAACAAGAAGCTGATTTTGTAGGAAATTTTGTCCATCACGAGACAGTTGCTTGCCCTGTGCTGTACTGGGTCTGATAATACTGATGTAGGGGCTGTTTTTCTCCTTGAGCCCTGTGGGATCAGCCCAGGGATGGGGCACTGCCCAGGCTCCCCTGCTTGCCTTCTGCATGCCTCAGCAGTGGGGATGCTGGACAAGATCAGGTGAGACCCCTGGGAGATCCGTTCCCAGAGGTGATACTAGGCAGTGTTTTGGTGTAACGCATTCAGTGTGTGGTGGGGAGAGCTGGGTGTGGACTTCTGTCTAGGGTTTCTTGATGCCTGAGCAAGGGGTAAAGTGCACAAGTTGGGTGCCAGTGTCTGCACGGGAGAGAAATGTTCCATGGCTGCAGCTGGGTGTGTGTGTGTAAGGTGGAGGGGTGTATTTTGGGGGTACAGGTAAGCAAAGGGGAGCATGTGTGTCTGTGCTGAGTGGTGCGTGGTGTGTGAGGGGTGCAAGGAGAGGTCCTCATGGGAAAGGCTGCACGCGTGTGTGAGCTGTGTGTGTACAAAAGGGACTGCGGAGAGTGTGTGTGTGTGTGAGGGTTGTGTGCACGTATGTGCGTGTGCAGGAGGGCTGCACAGGCGTGTGCAGGACTGTGTGCGAGTGCAGGCGGGCCGTGCACGGTGTGTGTGCTTGTGCGGCGGGGCAGCCGCCGCGCTGTCACTCAGGGGCGGCTGACAGGAGCTGCCTCTCCAACGGCGGCAGATAGCGCTGATTGCTGATTCGAGGAAGCAAAATAGCAATTGTAATTATGGGCTCTGATAAGATAAAGGAGGGCGCGGGGAGCGCGGGGACCGGCAGCGGGGCACGGCCGGCAAATTAGCAGCTGTCACTCAGCGCCGAGCAGGNGGCCGGGGCTCGCCGGAACAATGCAGCCCTCGGCGGCGCTGCCCGGGCTACGGGGCTGAGCCCCGTCCCGCCGCCGCTTGGCCCCATGGCCCCGCACCGCCGGCCCTGAGGGCGCCCGCCCGCTCCA
>VXAY01001319.1:340636-367108 GCA_013399855.1 Oxyruncus cristatus
TTTAAAAAAAAAAAAAAAAAAAAAAAAAAAAAGAAAAAAAGAAAAAATGAGAGAGGCTCTATTTTTGTACTCCAGCTTTAAAAGTAATGAAACATTCAAAGACTGGTGAAGGGGGAAGAGCCCTTCACTTAGAAATGTTCTAGTCTGTTTGGGGTCGTGCTTTATTTTGTAATTTTTTTTTTTTTTGTAGCTCTAGGGGAAAAGGAGTTTAAAAATCATGTTTGAAACAAACAAGTGAAAAACCATGGAAATCCAAATATGGAAGTGATGTGCTACTTAAATGAACTGAATAATGCTTACTGGAGAAGATGGAGAGGCTGGAAAACAACTAAGGGGGAGGGGATTTATTTTGGAGGTGGTTGGAGACCTCCTGGGTGGTTTTTGCAGCCTGGGTGTTGTGTGGGTACTGCCTGTGGGAGCTGACTGTGACATCCGGGGTGAAGACCCTGAATGCTTTCTTTCCTTGGATGTGCCTATTTCTCCAGCTGAGCAAGGGGTTGCTGGAAGCCACTTGCATCCTTCTGAGAACTCTGATGGCTTCACAACTCCCCACTTACTTTTTTTTCTCAGGAGGGGACAGGGGTGATGGATGCCCCAGAGAAAGTCCTGAACTGACTTGGTACCTCTTACCCACAGGAGCATCTTTGGCATTTGGTTTGTTTTAAAGTACTAAGGTATGACTTGCCATAGAGCAGGCTGGTAACTGGTGTTATTTTTTTTTCCCATGTGGAAAATGTGAACTTCTCACCAAAAATTGATATTTTTTTTCTGTCTATATTTTTTGATCAGATAGAGGTTTTCATCCATAAAATTAAAAAAAGTTTACAAATTATTGTGGAGCCATTTTGGGCTGTTTTGTCATAATGTTAAATATTTTTATCGTGATGGTTGGTGCTTCCATTGCCAACTGTCTCTTCCAGGTTTGCTCTTTGATAAGAAATACTGATGTCCTTGTCCCTCTACGAAAGGAGAGGATTTCTTTCAAAATTTCTGTATTGACAGAAGCCCAATTGTCTATTTAGAAAAAGAAAAAAACAACCCCAAAGGAAACATATAAATCTCTGGAGCGAACATCCCCAGCCAGCCCCGCTCTGCACATGCTGCCCTGGGACTGTGACTCTCTCCAAAGGGTTAAAGCAATTATTCTTCACGGGGAGGGCAAACAAAGACACTGGATTGGAGCCAGAACCAGGGGTGACTTTTCATCCAATCTTTTTTGATTGTTTGGGTTTTTTCTGTTTCCTTTAGGATTTTTGTTCTGTTTCGGTTGTGTACAAATTGAATATAAAATGATTGAAATATTTATTTAATATGTGCATTAAAAGTTTGTATTAGTCTAACTGAGACTGATGCTTTCCAGGGAGGGGTTGGGGCTGGAGAGGCAAGTTGGAAAGGGGCAAAGGAGTGTGGCAGTGAGGTGCAGGATGGGGCTGAGGCTACCAGTTGGCATAATTTTCTTCCCAAGAGAAGAACTATGGGAAGTGGGAGGCTGCCCCAAGATCTTGGACCCAGGTGAGTCTTGTGGAAATCATGGTTTTACTTGCAACAAATTTCAGCTTTAATGTACAGATGCCCCCTCCTTGCCATGTGGGAACAAATCCCATTGCAGGCTGAATGGGGATATGGTGCAATGGAGCCTTGACCACTGGAGCATGCGCAGAGCATGTTTTCAAGCATGAGATGAAGTTTTTCAAGAGAGAAATCTGGTACTTGCTCCTCTCCAGGCTGGGAGAGCGTGGTGTCTGTGCAAAATGGGCTGTTGGGTCCCCTCCTTTGGTGAATACTTGACCCTGCTGCGGTGCTGGGTCTTGCTTACAGGAGCTGAACAGGGATTCAGATATGGAGTGGTCTCAGATATGGAAACAAGCAAGAATAAAATTGTGAAATATGTTAAAATTGCATAAATGAAGCAAACTTGCAAGGTGAACCTCGCCATTGCTGGTGCCAGCCCGCATGGTGTTGCCATCCCAAGGGTTGCCTGTGACATGGCTTGTGCTCGGGCTGAGCCTTGTCTGTGGGTGTGAGGATGAGCCTTCCCCGGCTGACACAGCAGCCCGAGCTGAGGTGGCAATATACATCAGCGATTTCAAGGAGGGAAACCTCCGCGGGGGTGAGTGCTTGGCCATGCTCTACGCCTGAGCATCACCGCTGCATCACGGAGATCACGGGTGTTGCTTGGGCCATAGGACAGCACAGATTGCATTTGTCCAGCTGTCTCAGGAGGGACCCAAGGACTGCAGAAGCATGAAGATGACAGAGCTGAGGCAAGCCCATGTTGCGGTTTACAGACTAAAGGAACTAAAGGCTCCTGGCCTTTCCCCAGGTAGAGATTGGTGTTTGATAGTCCTTAACAGGTGCTTTTTTTTCGTTTTTTCGTCTAATTGCTTTTCCTAATGGCTTTGTGAATCTGAGGCTCTGTGCCCCCTGCCTTGTTATGTGACCCCCAGTGATGCCAGGGAAGGGCAGTGCGTGGGTGCTCAACCTCTAGGAAGGTGGCTTTCCCCCAGCCCTGTCATCCTGGGATGCAACCAAGGGCTGGTGCAGAAAGCACCCAGCAACCTGTGGTTTGAGTTGGGTATGGACACCCCTGTGAACCTGCACAGCTCTGTACCCCCCCCCCCCCAACTTCTGTGGTCTGCTCTGCCACACTGAAAGGCACCTGGACTGGCTCCTGGAAGGGCAGCCCCTGCTTTCCCAGCTCACTTGGTCTGTGGTTAATTAGCCACCATTCATTAAAGGGCTTTTGGGCAGCCATGCTGCCTAGGAGCACTACAGCTTGGGACTTTGTTTATTGCTTGAATTTGTCCAGCTTCAGCTTCCAGCCAGTGAAGGATGCTTCACCATTGCTTGGAAGATTAAAGAGACCACTACTAGTTAGTTAATGAGTAAGTGAATTAATTAATGGTTCCTCATACCCTGTCTCTGCACTGATACCACTTAGTCCCTGGTATGGCTGGAGGAGCTCATGTTCTTCCTGGAGACCTGGGCCCTGAGGGGTCCTAAGCCCATTGTCCTCAGGGATGGTAGCTCCCACCACCCATGCAGGGAGGTGGGGACAGTCCCTGGTGGTATGTGCTGTTCCTCCCAGGTTGCAGAAACCCTGTCTGCTGGTAGAATGCATAGGGTCAATCATCAGCCCAGGAATGTGGGACTTTTTCCTCCTCCTTCATCATCAGCAGGTGTGTGGATCAAGCTTGGGAATCACAGCCACCCAAAGGCTCTGGAGACTGCAGGATGCTGAGGCAGGACTGGACGCATGAGGATGCTGGGGGTGGGAGGCTTTGGAGGTGGGTGTTTACTTCTGTTAACTCATGCTGTTAGTGTGGGTGTTCTGGGCAAAAACCCCCGCTCTGAGCTAGCAAAGTCCTTGTGGTGGGTATGTTCCTGTTCCTAATGCTCTTCCACCAGCTGGCTGGAGGGAGGTGGCAGATGAAGCAGGAGAGGAGCCTTGCTGCCCTGACTGTCAGTGAGAGGATGACTGCCCCTTCCCTAGCTCCAGGCAGAGGTGGCTGCATGTCCCTGCCCATACAGGGCTTCACCATGCGATGCCTTCTGGACACAGTGACAAGGCTGAAGCTGAGCAACATCTGGGAAACTCTGCCTCATGAGATCACTGAGAAGCCTCTCTGGTTGAGCCAAACAACACGGGGTAAGAAGTAAAAGTGGGGTGAACACACCAGGTCAACGTCAGGCAGGATAAAGATCTACTTTCAGGTTAAGTCCTGCTTTGGTTGACTAGAGCAGTTGTGGATGCCCCATCCCTGGAAGTGTTCAAAGCCAGGTTTGATGGGACTTTGAGCAACTTGATCTAATGGAAGGTGTCCTGCCCACGGCAGAGGGGTTGGAACTAGATGGTCTTTAAGGTCCCTTCCAACCCAAACCTTTATATGATTCTATAGCTGAGAAACAGTAGATGGGCAGGAATAAACTGAAGTGGCAAGAAAAGGGGCCTGTGCTGTCCGAGTAGGGGCTGCACCAGGGCTTGATCCACCAAGCCCCAAACTTTCTGGCATATGCTGTCTCAGCTTCCAGCCCTTCTTTCACTTTACAGCTTTTCCACAAGGCCTGCCAGATGCCCACTGAGTGGGGTGGGCTGTGAGATACTGTGGCAGGGCTGGGACTTGCCCAGGCTCCCTTGGGCATACTCTAGCTTGGGAAGGATGACTGGGGTGTTTGTTTATTGCATCGGGCTCAGCTTTCAAACATTTCCCTGCCATCCCCCTCCCCCTCCTTTAATTAATTCTGGGTAAGAAGTTCTGGCTTTATTGTGCCACCGAACTGAGGGCTCCCTGTGGGAAAAGTCACACCTTCTGAACAGCTTCTGATACCATGCAAATGAAGGACAAGTCCAGGAAACGCTTTCATCTCAGACCTGTCCAGCCCCCTGCCCATTAATTACACACATTTCATTTGTGTGAGAGCAATTCTTCTCGGGGAGGGGGCGGGGGATGGCTGTGGCTTGTGGGTCATCTCAGCCCCACTCTCTAAAGACTCCTCCTTGGAAGGGGGGTTTATAGCCAGAAATGGGGATGCTCAGGGACTCAGTGGGGGGTCTCATATTTCTCCTCTCACACGACCATTCCAAATCAAACTGTCTTGTTGGTGGGCTGCATCCTGCCATGTGGAGGGCTCAGCACTGCCCCATGTCCTGTGCGGTACCAGCAAGCCCTGGCTGTGGAACCGAGTGCCTCAGGAGCACCCTAGAGGGACACACAAGATGGAGCAGAAATGAGCAGTGTTGTCCCAAGAGAATGATCCTCCGGGGACAGAAGCTCATTAGATGTATTATTTTGGGCAGGGTGGCCACAAAATGAATCTCAGGTAGGAAAACCTTCTTGCACACTGCAACAGAGTTGCATATGCTGGGGGACACCATTTCACTGTGACAGGGCACAAAATCTTGGCCACAGGTGGACCAGAACCAATGCTCCTATTGAGCCTTGGTCTCTCTCTCCTCCTCCTTTCCACACAGCCCCTCTGATCACAGTGTCGCAAGCATGGCTGCAGCCAAAGGCACCTCCAGGCTGGTTCCTATTTTCCCAAGTCTGATGGGGAGCGTCAGATCCAGATCCTGGAGAAGGCACAGAGCAAGGGAATGTGGAGTACAGTGGGTTTTCACAGCCAATTTCCTGGCCATGATAATAACACTTAGCACTTCTGTAGCACCTTCGATGCTCCAAGCACCTACACATATGCTCCTCATTACCGCACTTGCTTCCCATTTCCAGTGTTTCTCCCCCCTCCCCATCCATGCCTATAGCAGTATCAGTTCTCCCCTAGAAATAGGGCCATCCCCCAACTGCTGTGGCTTTGCTGCAGAAGACCTTTGATGGCTAAGTTTGCTGTTTGCCTTCTTCCTAGACAAGAATGCGCTGTGACTTCTGGTGTTGACAAGGCAGGGGCCTGGGGAGCCATGACAGCTGCTTGGGGCACCAGAGGAGCTCTTGGGAGATGCTGGAGGGATATTTGGAACTTGGATAATGGGAACCTGCAGCCTTTCCAGGTCAAAGTCAGCAGGAAATTGGTGCTAGGCTCCAGCAAAGCTTCTTGTCCACCCGCTGGCCCTATGTCACATCAGCTGGAGGATGAGAAAGTCCTCACGTGTGGGTTGGTTGAAGATTACAGCTGTTACTCCAGATTGCTTGACTACTGGCTACTCTGCAATGAAATACACTTCATATTTGCTGTACTGGGAGTAGAGTGGATATTCTTCAGCTTCATGTGACTTACCGCATCTCTCCTATGTTCATAGTAACTGTATTACCAGAATGTCCTTCCAGGCTGTGTGGTGTCCAAGATATAATCTGTGGCTACAAAGTCCTAGATCAGAGGCTGGGAGAGGCTTGGCTGTGTTGGGAAGAACCACTCCAGCCATGCTGAGGTATTACCACTTTGCTAAGCTTGTGCTGTTGGTCGCTGTGGAGTGGAAATGGGATGGTGACAGCTGGCAGAGCCTCCTCAGTTCGGTGAGTGCCTGACCTGTGCCCCTGCCCCTGTTCAAGCCCTCTGTTCAGCCATGGACAGCCCTTTTCGACTATAATCATGGCACTGCTAAGGGTCCTTGCTTCATGGGCTGGCCTCTCCTGCCAATATGGCCAACAGTGTTTTCTAGCTTTTTTTCATCTTGAAAATTTATAGCAGGAGGAGAAGGAAAAACTCAGCCTTGCTCTTGCTGTGATTATTTTGCCAAGTATTTCTGCTGTAGTAGAACATCTTGATGGCTGGATTCTCCTCTTTAATGAGCTGCTTCCAGAGTAAGCAGCAGCCTTTGTCCCAAAGACGTGTTTTTTTTATATGGTTGGCTGAGGCAGGTGCCATCAGCTGGTAAGACAGACCTAACCGAAGGTCTGGTTGCTACTCCAGTAAAAGAGAGTCCTGGGCAAAGATTTGAAGGAGGGCTGGAAGGTGTCCCTGTGGAGGTTCATAGCAAACATTAGAAAAACTTCCATCACAACATTCAAAAAAAACCCCAAAAGAGGCTGCTGGAGTAGCTGAAGAGCAGGATGATGAGACCCAGGCTGTACATTAATAGGAGAATTTTGACTATTAAAATGTGAAGCAGGACCTTGGGTGCTGGCTGTGCCTGCTCAGGCGCTGGGATGTAGCTGTGCTCCCCATGCCCCGTGAGAAGCAGATGCCCAGCTGGGAGCCAACCCTTTGGTAATGGCCTGCGAATTTCCCTCGGCTCTGTTAATTGCCACCTGGCTGCTAGTTACAACTCCAAGTCAATTGCTGGGAGTGTTGGGCCCTGCAAAACAACCCCTTGAAATCAGTTGTTAGCCCAATTAACAACCAGTTTGGCTTCGGTTCAGGCTGTTAACCATCAAACAACTAACTGCTGCTAATGATTGATTTCTTAGCAGTTGGGGCTGCAGTGGAGGAGCCAACCTGTGTCACAAAATGCCATTAAAGCCAAGACTTTGTGAATGCATCTGGCTCAGACAAACATTTGAGTTGTCCCACACCAGTAGAACAGGCAAGGGGATGACCAGAATTTCTATCCATTTTGATTAAAATAGGGGTCGTTGGGTTGTGTTAGGATGAACTGGCAGCCAGCAGGACCAATGCACCACACTCCAAGAATGTAGCCACCACTGTTTGTAGGGCAATCGCTAATAATCATGGAGCATCATGGTATTCAAGGCCCCCATGGATGGGAACTGCTCATTGCCCAGTTCTCTTCCATAGTTACTGTTCCAGCCAGAAACCCTGCACTGATTAGCTTACCTAGTTTGGATGTTTAGGTGTTTCTGCAAATAACCCAGTGGCCCATTTCCTTCTGCACAACCAGCTGGGAGCTTGTCCAGGGACAGCAGGTTCTATCAGCATATGGAAGCCTAGGGATATCTCCACAGCAGCCTGGGATACTGTCCTTGATGGAAGGTAATGTAGACTCCTCTGCACGTGTGAGCGTCTCTGTAAAAACTATAAAATATTCTTTGAGTGCAGAGTTCAGGCAGAGTTTTGTTTAAGACTACTGGTCAGGTCTTCATCCATTTCCCTCTGCTGTTTCAGGGCCTGGTTCTCCACTGTGCACTGGCAGGCTGGTTCAAACACATCAAGAGCTTTTTGCCCCGGGATATTTTCCCCCTGATCAAAGTGTCTGATTCAAGCTGCAGCGTGTAAGGGGAGGAGAGAAAAATAGCCACCTGTTAGGGAAAGACTTTGAAAATGCAGAGGACGCGCTGCAGAGGTTGAGCTTCTGAAATGTAAACTGATGGTGCTGAGTAGCAGAGTGGTGCAGGGTGAGGAGTGAGAGCCTTGATGAACAACACTATGTGACTCATGCTTTTGAGGGTACTGCCAGGGCCTCAGCACTGCAGCCTGAGCTCTCTTTCTGAACCTGGGTCCTGGTACCTTTCAGCAGGACGAGTGCTCCTGAAACCCATGTAGATGTTTCAAAGATCTTCCCTCAGGGTTCCTCCAAATGCAGATCTGGTTCCCCCCAGGGCCACGCTTTTGCTGTCCTTCCATGGTAAGTATGGTCATGCCAGACTCCCACCAGTAAAAATCCCATTACGGTACGTGTTTTCTGTAATCAGCTGTATTAGATATTCCTTGTGCCAACAGGACAAAATTGCTTATTTCATCAAATACCTACTAAAAGAAGCTCTGCTCTCTCCCACATTGGGATCACCTTGCCACCCATATTGAGGAGGCTGGATTGCAGCTGGGACTCCCCCCATTTCAGGCAGTCCATGCACAGTGAGTTTTTGCATCCTGAGGATCAGTCAGGGTTTCTCTTTCCAGTCCATACAAGGAGAAACAAGTTCTCACAAAAGGAAAAATAAGGAGTTTGGGGTAAGTACACAACCCAGTTTTCTCACTCACTGGGTCTGTGAGGAAATGTTTTATTTGCAGCTTGTATATTTAACTGGGCTGAATACAACAGTTCCAGTCTGTGCATCTTCTGGGTGTTCACTTTGCCTGCTCAGACTTTTTGTATAACAGAGAAGGTCAGTTATAAACAGAAACGACTGGTTTTGTTGGGGGCTCTTTTTAGACATCAAAAATGCTCCATCATCACCAGGCTGGCTTAGCTTTCAGCAGCCAACACAAACAGAGCCAAACCCTCAGCAGAGAATTCAGCAAGAGTAGCGGCACAGACTCTCCAGAGCTCTTTTGCCAAAGTATCGCATCCTCATTCCTCCTTGTACTTTGTGCCACAGCAGTCGATGCTGTTCTGGGCTCTGCACTGACACAGTGTGAGCCCAGAGGAGCTCCCAGCTGGAGCTGAAAGCAAGTGGCATAGCCTCATCTTAGAGAAGGTGTGAGGGAAATCAGTGCACAGAAAGATGAAGACCTGAAAGAAACTCTGGCAAAGCCACAAATTAGCTGAATCAGTCTGCAAGAGGCCAAGAAAAGGTATGGCAGTTGTCCAATGGGAGAAGCAATGCATATATGCAATAACCTGAGCTATAAATGAGGTACAAAACCACAAACCTGATTTTTTTTCTAAACCTCATGTCCGATTCCCCAGCTTTGACTGAAGATTGGACTCTATCCCATACGCTAACTGGAAGTAACATGCATTTTCATGTCGGCAGATTTCAAAGTCACAGGGATTACTCTGAATGTCCGTGCCAGTCTTCTGCCATACTTGGATAAGAGGATCCTGCTCAGTGCCTTCTGAGTGAAAGTTGTAGTCCTTGTTTAAAGAAAAGGAAGGAAGGATATTCTGCAGGGAACACATATTTCAGTATTCTTTGATATTTTTGGCTTAAAATTGCCTAACTTCAACTCACAGCACTTGATCTTTCATTCTTCCAGCTTACAGTGTCATCCCACCTGACCAAGCTTCTGCAGGCATAGCAAGTGGATTTTTCAGGTCTCTCCAAGCTCTTGTAGGGATTTTTTAAACTGATTCCCATCTGTCAACATCTCCTGTGAAGTGCAGCCAAGTGTTTTGGCCTCAGCATCTGGCAATACAGTCTGGTATTGGCTTGCTTGTGTCCAGGACCTTGGGAGCAGAAATGATGCAGTGACCACCCACCGGGGTGATGTCTCTCTGCTCTGGGCTGGTGGTTTCCAAGAGGTTCTTGCAGGGAATTGCAGGGCAATTGAAACCAACCATGGAGCTGTAACTCTTATTCGATTGGGACCACTGTAACTCCAGTTCTGTTTTGAAAAAGAGAGACGTGAATGGTCCTCACAGGAGGTGCAGCTAAGGCAGTTACAGTCTCCTGTCACTTCTTTCCAACTGCAATTGCCACAGCACACCTCTAAGGGAAAGGCAGCATTTATTTTGTAATGAAATCTGAAATGCCAGATCCTGTGCTTCCCCAGGATGACTTCATCTCTTGTCATTTAAATATCGAAGTCTGAGCTATTTTTGCTCTCAGTTGTTATGGGTAAAGCCACAGTCATTCCTCTAACTTCACTAGAATCACTCTGGATAAGTTCAGATGTGAGCAGAAGGTGGTTTGACCTAATTATCCTTCATGTCCATATCTGCAGTTCTTGTACACTAAGCTGGCACAGCAACAGCAGCGAGCGTGGAAGTTTTCGTATACGCAAAGGTTTGCGCAGAATCTGTATTTCAGGAGCTGGTTGCTGGCTCCAGATGCTGTCCCACAGCACTTGTCAAGGAGCGACCAAGATGGAGGGAGCACAGCAGGGCAGGGAGAAGAAGTGCTGTGGAAACTGCAAATTCCCAAGGCTATGACTGTGGCTTGTGGCAGTATGTGCAGCACCTGCTGCACTGACCTAAATCCCACCAATATCACAAGCCAGTTAATTGTAGGAAAATCTCTTTCTTGCTAATTGCTGCAGGCTGGTAAAGGGGCATTCCTGGCCCTAAAGGACTGGTGGGATTGAGAGGGGAGGGCAGTTGTTGCTGACACATGATGAACCCTTGCAGCCTCCATTGTGGAACCTGGAGAAGTGTCCGCACTTCACTCCCTCTCAGAGCGATCATTGCGAGGAGCTGAGAGTTTCACCACCTCCCCCTGCAGAGCTGTGGGTTTGCAGTGCACTTGACACCGGTGCACGGGGATGGCTTGAGCCTGACGACTGCCTCCACTGCAGCAGCCGCCTGTCCTCCACCAACGCTCCCCTCCAACTGCCTTGCAAGAAGGAGTTGTACCATTCCCAGCAAGAGGCCGAACTCCAATGTGGTATGGTGTGACATGGAAGGTGGTGTTCCTATGGGCCATGCTGCCAGCTGGTGCAGTAGGGATGTGACAGCAGCCAGGCCACTATGGTCCCACACACTTCAGACACCAGCCAGGGCTTCCCAAATCAAGTCTGGGGCTCCCTGGTGGGGGGAGTCAGTTTGCCTTCAGCATCAGTAAGGATTATAAACTTCTCTACAGGGAAGAAAAAATCACAGCGGAGATTTTTGTGGTGATGGCAATGCTCTGTGAACTGGGATTTCAGACAAACCCTCAGTGCTGTGACGTGGGATCACACTACATTTGGTGAGGATGCGGCATTTCTTGTGTATTTGCTTCCTGTGGTGTGGAAGGCTCTCCTGGTGATGTGACCAAAGGCATGAACAGCAAAGCGGACAAAGCAGGCAGGAGCTTGGGTAAGTCTCACCTGGAAAGGCAGAGGAAGGCAAAGGAGCCCTCTCTGCCCTCTGGGCAGTCAGGGGAGAGGGGAGGAGGGGTTGTGAGTCCCATTCCATGCTCCTTAAAGTACATTTTCAGGGAATGAATATCTGTGGAAAGGAAAGGGAAGCTGAAGTCAGTCAGTGAAGCCCATAGGCTTTTAGTCCTCCTGTCATCCCGAGGGCATGCAGAGGTGACAAACGTGCAGCCTTTGCTATTGAGACCAAGTGAACCCCTAATGGGCTGCTTCAGAGGACCCTCAGAGACCCTTAGAGAAATGCTAGCAAGGCAAAGCCCCAGTGACGCAGACAGCTGTTTCCTGGCTAGTTTGCTGGGCAGCACTCACTGCTCACTGCTCCTTTGCTGTCTGCTCCACCCCAGAGCAGGGTGAACCCTGTGGCACAGCAAGCTGGGCTGACCTGCCCATACCCTGTCCTAATGAATGGTCCAGAGGAGTTCCACTGACTTCTTGGGGGAGATGTTGGACACTGAAATCAGACTCTGCCCCACTGTCTGGGCAGCACCACAGGTACTGTACACTGAAAGGATTGGGACTTATGGGTCTGGCCTTCCCCATTGCTGTCCGTGTGGGAAAGCTCTGAGTGTGCCACCTTGCTGTGTTTTATGCATGGGATGCATACATCCTGCCATTGCTGTTGTCTGGAGCAGATTTGGAGCTGTTATTTGAACTGGCCGTATGGCAAGTGGCCACAATACAAAAAGGCATAAGCAGCCCAAAAAGGAGTCAGCCAGAAAAAAGTTAGGTTGGGTGCCAGTGGGACATGAAGAGCTTGAGGTGGGGAAGAGGAGAGTTGTCAACATAGTACAGAGTCCTCATCCCCAGAAATCTGTGTTGCTGCTTGCTCTGATTTAAACATACAGCTGGTCCCTATGGGGGTAGGGACTCTAAAGCTATTTGCTTGTATATTGTTTCAGAGACATACATTCTGTGGAAGCAAATCTTTCCCCACCAAAGCAGTGAATCCATAGCTCTGCCAACAGCTTACACAGCAAAGGCTCAGCCCTAGACAAGACCTGGGGCAGCAGGTGAACATCAGGATGCTGCAGGACAGTGACATGGACTTATCTGAAAGCTGGGTGTACCAATCACTGGTGAGAGCTGCCATGGAAGGCAACAGGTTTCAGGAGTTATTGGCCTGTATTGAGCTGCTAGGAAATGACTGACCTTCCTTGAAACTAGAGCATGCAGAGCAGCTTGCTTACCCTCAGCAGTGATCTCTGGGCAGGAAGCAGAGATGTGAGCGATGAAGGCAGCAGTTTTGCTGAGGAAATGCATTTAATTCGATCTACACTGCAGTTCTTGTTGGAAAAAAGGTTGATGCAGTAACATTCTGCACTGTAAGTAGCGGTGGATTAAAGGTCATAGAGATAATGTAGTGTGCTGAATTCACAGGCAGCAGATGGGAAGAGTCCTAGACCCACTGGGAAAGTCTCCCTGAAGTGTCTTCTCTGCAGCTTTGTCTTTTCTACTCAAGAAATGGGTTTGCTTTTCCTTTGTAGCAGGTTTCACTCTTGCCTGGACCTTCTTCCTGAAATCTAACTCACATTCCCCTTTTTTTGATTTATCCTAGCAACCCCACCTAATGCAGTTCTTTGCCATGCTAACTGTTTTTGCTGGGGGATGTTACACTTCTGTATACTGGCAATAGTTTGGTTATCAGGGCTGCACCTGAATCTTTCCCCCATGCTTTAAATCATGGGGTGGCTGCTTAGCACGGTGCAGGTGTCTTCTGCTTGGGCTGCAGAGATGGCTGCACAGACACAGCCGCCCAAGAAGCTTTCTGTGCACACAACTGGGTCCTGCTGCAGAGCACACTCCTGGCAGCGGGCAGGAGTGTTTTTCCCGTTTCTGCAACTTTTGTAGTCATCTGAGGTGGATTCAAAGTCTCCTGTGGTAGAGAGTAAGTCTGTGACAGAAGTGTTTTAAAGGACTGTTCACAGAGGGGTAAAATTGAGTATTGTGCTGTGGGAAGACCTGTATCTCAATGGACAGTGGAGAGGGCCACACGTTTCAGCTCGTGACATGGAACAAGTGGCCAGCCACCTGAGCTCTTCCTGCTCCCTGCGTAACACAGAGACAGTGCCAAATTACTCCACAGGTCACTGGACGTTTAATACAAGTTTCCCAGAGGTTTTGGAGCATGCAGTGAAGGACGTTGCAATGCAAAGCACTGCTATTTATTACACCGTTATCACCCAGTGGCAAAAAATGCCGGGTTCAACATAACATCTACTGAAACGTCATGCAGGAAAAAAAGCCAACAGCCCAGCAGTGAAGTCACCCTTCACCAGACAGACAAACAGACCCCACCCCGTATTTTGTGCTCTGTCCCAGCAGAGGGAGCCCGAGTTTATTAACAAATCCCGATCCCGGAGAGCTGCTATCAAGGTGGTACCAAAGCCTGGGCAGGATGCTGGCTGCTGGAGGAAGGCAGCAGAAGGAGGAGGGGGTCTAGCGGTTATGTTGAAAGCAGGGCTGTGTTTCCAACCAGGGAAACAAGTGAATGGTTAACCAGGAGGCCCTACAAGTAGCTCTGCTCCTGGAACACTACAACCATGTCAAGAGATCGATGGCCTGCAACAGCCAGCAGACATCTCATTGCATGGGAAAATATTTTACACCACTAGATGCAGCAGATCCATGGTAAGAGGGATGAACTGAGTTTAATTTATTTCAGAGACTTCTCCAAGGCAGTCAGTGACCTGTGTACCTGCACTTGTACTGGGCTGGCCAGTTCTAATCCTGTCATCTGGACAGTTCTCACAACAGTGTTCAAAGTCATCGATCACTGCAGTGCCAAATCCAGAGCTGCTTTGCACCTTGTGTCTGAGTCTGATCCCATTCTGGCTGCTCTATAACCACTGCAAGCACAGGACAGTGGGCCTGGGCCACCTGGTACGAGCTTTTGCACTGGTTTCCCTCTGTTTTGGAGGCTCTGTGTTAGTGCACAGAGGGTTTGGTTGAAGAAAGTAGGAGCAGTTTAAGTGAAGTGCCTTGTCGGAGCTTGTGGGAATGCCTTAAGTTTTCTCTGCTGATAATGTGAGTTGAAGTGTCTCCTAGGGAATCAGATGATTCCTGGTTGTGTGTTCTTTTTTACAGCCAGCAACTGCACTGATGCCATGGATGCAGACATGGGTGCAAGATTATCTGGGAGAGGGAAGGTTTTGTGATTGAGGTGCAGGGGAGTCACAGATAATTTTAGGCAAATCCAAAACCCACTAATGTGATTGCAAAACCCCTCAGTAGCCTGAGCAAGCACAGAGATACTTGTTTTAGAAGCTGAGTAACAAACTGGGATGTTTCAGGACACAGGGATGGGAAGGCAAATGACTCCAGCTGCACTTTGCAGAAAGCAGCAGACAGATATTTTCCAAGGCAACTTTTGAAAGGAAGGTTAAATTTCTCCAAGATAAGGAGTGCTCCAGCTCGCTGGAATGCATCACGACCCCCGCTCCCCAGCTCATCCTATGATAACAGCTGTTGTGTTGGAAACCTAATGCTGATGAAAGAGTTAAAGGCTGGTTGATGGGCAATATCGGTGACACACCTCTGAATTGAGCATACTCCTGGAGTGAGACTGCGGACTGGTGTTACTCAATGAATAGAGGCCACTCCAAGGGAGTTTTTCCTTGAATAGAATGGGGTCAGGGAGCCGCTTTGGGGAACAATGGTTGCCACCGGCTAGCTGAATTTCTTACAATCACACACCATACCCCCTGATCAAATAGCTCCTTTGTCAGTCTGATATAAAAACATGTCATACAATGATGATCTGGAAGAATGACAAGAGCTGGCCTTTCAAAGAGATCAGAAGGGCTTGTTTTGCACAAAAAGAGCCCCCATCAGAGTCAAGACAGAAAAAAATGGAGAATAAAAGGGGGTGAATGGAAACAAACAGCAATAACAACAACAACAGAAAAGAGGGCAAGTTGGAAACTTAGGTCTGGCTTGTTTCACAGCATCCCATGGCCGCAGCAGTGCAGCACGGTCGAGTTGAATTTCTTTCAGTATGGACGTGGATGTCAGATTGTGCTGCCATTGGGCTCCCATTGTCATTCTGCACTGGGACAGAAGAAATTGCTGGATGGGAAAAGGTCACTTGGCCCAACGAATCATCTCACCCCCCCCGCCCTGAAAATGTCTCAACACCATCTCTCTCCTTTCTCACTGTAGTTGGCTCCTCTGCCTTTCTAATACAACGTTCATCTGCTGTCTTTATGCTCCTGTACAAAGTTCAGATTCCTCAGAAGGCTATTCTTGTCCATCTGTTCATGTGAACGGGAAAATGTCTTTATTCTCCCCTACTGCCCTGTTAACTTTAATATTTTTTGTTTCTTGTAGTGTGTACCCTGTTTTCAACCCTCTTCCCAGGATTTTCAGGGACATAATTGAGATTCTGGATGGAGAGAAAGAGTTTTTCCCCAAAGAATGTTTTAAGATGTGCAGGGAAGTGGATCCCTCTTGGCTACTTCCAGAGGAGCTGCATTTCAATAGTATCTATCGCAGGAGTCCCAAGAGATGGCATTTAACACACAATCATTACAATTATTTGCAAGCCAGAAAAGTTCAGCAGTCCTGCAAGTGGCAACTAAAGCTGCCAGGCAGTCTCAGCACCTAAAAGTGTTTGAAAAAGCTTATATTCAGATTTTAATCCTGTATTATATAAAATAAGAAGTCAGAACAATCAGAAGGAATCATAGCATGTAAAAGACGGAGCTCTTGGGAAACTGATCCTGAAAATACACTCCCAAGAAAAAAACACTAAAGCTTTTCTCTGTGTTAAAGTTTGTTTTTTCTTTTTTTCCTTCACTTTTTTCTATCACAGCATTTTCCCTAAGGAAAAACAAATCCAAAAAAAACACTGCTAAAGCTTCCAGGATACCACTACGTTTGTATGATTAAGCCCGCTAACCAGAAGGTACCTTGCAGGAAAGATAACTCTGTGCACTTCTTTTTATGCTCCAAGGCAAATATCTATTATCATCTAGGATTTCCTCACTGTACACTGTACAACACGTTGCTTGCCCTTTTCTGCAATTTTGTATAGAATTTGTTATACTTCATATGTTAATTTTTAAGAAAAATACTAGGTAACCTGTATTTACACAATATACTGTTTATTAAATACAGAGAATATTTACAAACACAAAGACAACACTGACATGTGTAAACCAAATGAAATTGATGCTGAACTGAAAGGCTGAGCCCTTCAAGTCCTTTACCTGAAAGTCTGTATTGCATAAAATTAGGGTTATAATTAATCACCTCTCCTTCCAAAATACAGATCTCAAAAGCTGTGCAGCTGGCTGAAAATAATTAGGCCACATTCTGGGTGCTGGAAAAATTAGGATACTTCGGAAATACTGGTTACAAATCTTGGGTAGGTTAAGTTGCAGGACTGATACTACCAGCGTATTTGAGGTGGTAGAGGAAATGCAGCCCATGCTGTGTTGTGCTGTTTGGGAACTAATGTGGAATTGTAGTATTAAAGTTTGTACCACAGCAAAGCACAGTGCAAAACATAGTTGAGTCACAGCACATGTAGTATTAGGAGTCAGAAACTAGACACTGGAAAAGGCAGTTAGGCACCTAAATAAAGTGATGTTTTCAGTAGTGTTGAGCACCCAACAGTTCTGCTTGATTTTCAGAGATCCTCAGCAGGCAGTGACAGACAGACAAAGAACTTTGAGTTTGTCAATCTTGAAGGCAGGTTTTAGTGCAATAGCTTGTGTTTGTGGTTGTTCCAGCCTCCAGCTGGAAACCACAGGGAGCACGGAAAGTGACAATTCAGTTCTCAGAGGGGATGTACTGCCCTGGGACCACCTGATGACCTGAACTGGACTGAACCCCTGGTAAGCGGTGAGTGGGTTTCTGCAGTGCTGGTTTTAATCTAGCTCTCATTAAAGCTTACCAAGACCTCATCATTTTGTGGTCAACTGGGGCTACATGAGAAGAAGTTCTTGGCATGCCATTACCTGCTGGCTGGACCTTGCAAGTCCAATTTGACTGGGAGAGAGTTATGACTGTCTTAAAGAACTGGGGTTCAAGTCCAATGGCCATTGCTGATAATCTGCAACTTCACAACACCTTTTCTTACTTAAAGTGTTTTGAAATTGTGATGTTCAGCTTTCTTTGGACATTTCTGGTTTGTGGTTAGTCTTGGTTGCTGGGTTTTCTTTATTATTGAAGTTCTGGATAGGTGGATAATTTTTGGTTTGTTTCAATATAAAGCACTATAATACTGTTAAAACAGTAAAACTGTTGTTTACAGCAACCTCACATCTGGTTCTGAGACCCTGGACAACTCAGGGAAAGAAAAAATTATGTTAAGGGAACACTAACTGTGGAATTAACTACTCCAAAGGCTGCAAGGCATAAGAGTGAGCTTGCACACACATCTTAATTCTGTCCCTTTGTCAACAGGTTGTACAATCAAAATTTAAGTGACACTTCTGCCTTCTTTGGGCTGCTGGCTCTGCTGTGCTGAATCTCACCTGTTCAAGTTTCCAGTGAACCTTCTTGCATTCTCCTCTAGTTCTTGCCCTGCAGTTATAACCTCAGTATTGGGAGCAAGCCTGGAAAATTTCAGAATGAAAACTGAAACCTTCCAAAAGGTAGGAGCAAATAAAAAACAGAGGATATTAATATAGCAACAGCTGGACTTCAGCTTTAATAATGTATATTTTTTTAGAGCACGTAGCAATTCAGATCAGACAGAGGTATTTCTGTGCGCTCCTGTTAAATCAGGCCTTTTGCCAATAACACAATGAGAGGCTGGTACACTCTATTAAAATATTAATTACCAAGCCCCTTTCTTTTGATGGGTCTACTAAAGATACTTCGAATGGATACGTGAGAATTGATCAAAGATTCTGCAGGTTGTTGCCACTGCTCACTGGGCATTTCAAACCAAAGGAGAACCTGACTCCCATGAAAAAGATACTGTGTTTTCACAAGTAATAAAAAAAACACTGGTCACTTGATTGCTATGGGGATGGATATAACTAAACCGGGCTTTCTTAAGGCAGAGAGCACGATCTAAGAGAAACAAAAAGAGACATGGGAGAGGGAGGGAAAGAGCGAGCGAGAGAGAGCTGAATTGATTTCAGTCTGTTCAGGTCTAGCTGGAAAACACAATGCAGCGAAACGGTCCCTTAGTCGGCAAGCTTCTTTTCCTAGATTTTTCCCATGGTTTGAAGTGGAGAGGGAGGGATGGTATTAGAAAAAGTGTGTGTGTGTGAGAGAGAGAGAGAGAGAGAGAGAAGCTCGTAGGAAAGGCAGAGAGATGAGAGACATAATTTGGAAGGGTGTAAAATAGTCCATTCCTTCTGGGGAGTGGAAAACTTTGATGTCCAACATCTCTGGTTTTAAAGTGGCAGTGTCAGGTTCAGGCTGAAAGGCCCTGGTATTCGAATCTTTGTTTGTGCTTGCGCTCGGGACTTTGCCTGTGCACACACCTGCACATCCAAACACCTGCTGGGGCACCTACACAGCAAATGGGCCTCGCACTTCAGAGCAGCAACAGAAAATAAGCAAGGAGATGGCTTCACTGGTTCCTTGTACAGAGGTTCATGCTGGAAAAATCTGTATGTATGTGCATGGAAAGAAACATATGCAGTAGGGAAAAAGTGCTGTGGGCTTTACCCGTTTTAAAAAGCCATTTTCTTCCTGGCATTACTAATGCAGTTATTAAGCTCATAGGCTCTATGCAGTCTCTAAACAGCCAAAGAAGCGCAGTTACAGGTGAGAATAATCTATAAGAACCATTGTGATTTGTATGTTATCACATACTAGTAAATTCGGTTTCAAGAGTTCCAACTGATGTCTGTAAGTCAGAACACTTTTCTCCTCTGCAGGGGCATGGGCATCTTGCCCAACCTGGTTGTTTTTTCCCTGAGATTCATTTCAATTTAAAGATACTAATAATGCAGATACACTAACAATGATAAGTCCACTGCAGACTGGAGGAAAAGACGAAGGATAGGAAAAAATTTAGCACTGGCAGCACTCAGGTGAATTCTGGTAAGAGTTGATCCAGCGTGCAAGTGCCTCTTTCTCGTCTCCTCCATTCCAAGAGCAGGAAGCTTTGTGCTCATGGTGGAGCTGAGAGAGCTTGTGCTCAGCTGGGTAGCAAGCTAATCTCACTGGAATTTGCACCCAAAAATTGAAGCAGGCACTAACAGGCTGAAAAAGCAGAAAAGGCATTTGAGAATTCTGCAGAGTTTCAGATCAAGCCAATGACAGATGTGAATGTTACTGTGATGGTCTGAAATTGTGAGATCTCGGTTTCTAGCCAGAATAGAAGCATATGTGCATGAGGTGGCTTGTGGGTCCTGATGGGAGACAGACAATGGATCAATCTATGTTCAATTGACAGACCCCCTTTACTGGAGGGGGAGATTTTGACTTGAATCCCTGGAATGTCGGCATTTTTCTTCCCAATACTCATTTTCAGTTTAAATAGATAGAGTGAAAAGCCTATTTTCATGGCAGGTGGGCTAGAGAAGGGAGGTTTTAATGACTCTTTATTCTTGGATTTATAATCTGACACGCTGTACGCACATGCGTTTGTCACAAAACTGTGTGAGGTGCCCACCACCCATCCACGCATTGTCCAACAGATGTTAAAGCCATCAAGTAAGTGTGTTTGCTTCCAGTTCCAAAGGAAAACATTCTCTATTTTCGGACCTGGGATTTCTTTTTTTAACTGATCTAAACAAACAAATAAAAATAGTCTTGTAGAGGGTTTACATGATCATAAGAAACTGTGTGAATGAGGATCTAAGGCCTGTTCCCTGACCCATAAACTGCGTTAGTAATCAGTTGTCTGTGCAGTTGGTTATTGTCGTCACAAAACCTGAGGTTAGGCTGAGGCCTATTTTAAAAATTACATGCATTAGCAATATGAGATATTTAAACACACACTCACTGCAGTGACAAGGCATTAACTGTTCCTTATAATAATATCTGAGGGACTCAGTCACAGCAGAGGTCATGTCATGTGAGGTGCTGTAGCAGCGTAGGAAGGGCAGTGCTTTCCCCAAGGGGTTACAGCTGAAGGCTGCAGGACTAGGACCTACAATGTGTGGACAGGAGGATACCTTCCTTTATTTCATTTTTTTTATACATATGTGTGCTTCATTTATAAGAGGACAGAGGGTAGAACTTGCCTTACGAGTTGGCATAAGCTGAACTGAATAGAAATAAAAGTTGTTTTCTAGCACCAGGAGGATTCCTCTTGCTGCCTTATCAATCTCTTAACTTCAAATTGATGAATTCTGTGTTTCAGTGATGAGAAAAAGAATTAACCAGCAAGAAATAAAAAATGTCAACTTCCTGGTTGAGAAATCCTATTGTGCAAGAAAGGACTAATAGTGAAACGTTTCCTCTCACTGTAGGGAAAGAGAGAAGGAAGCCTAGGACCCTAATAATTCTGCAAATTTGTAGTTGTTGCAGGTAATTAGACTTTGTCTTGGTTGCCTGGTCAAGGCAGATCCAAAACTACTCGTAGGATTAGGTTTGCTCACTTTCCTTGAACAAATTATTACCTTGTAAGTGATATGACAGTGGAGAATCCTCCAAGAGCAAGGGACCCCTCTGTATCCACAGGCACAGGATGGGTCAGGGCACTGTGAGACAGCTGAGGAGCTGCATGATGTGGGTGGAAGGAAGATGCAGGATGAAACAGTACCACAGTCACTGCTACACCGAGGATACTCCTATCGCTTTATAAACACTCCAGAAAGTTTTGGAACTGCTTGTGGAATGAATGAAAACTGAGCTGAGAATCCCTAGAAATAACTTTCTAAGTCTCAGTCTTACTCCCAAAGAAGCCAGTGGGTATTTGAACGTTTAGTTCCTCAGGTTTTAAGTACGAGAGGAAAAAGCCCCTAAAATATCTTCATAGGTAGCCCCTATAAAAGAACAAGATTCAAAAGCATTCCTTCAGGAGATCAAGGACGGTCCAGCCTTTGAAGCCCTGAGGATTGGGAAATTTAAAGATCTTTGTGGCAATCATATTGTGCCATTAGAAATCTACCATTGGAATTGTAAAGCGTTTAAAAGGAATGATTCCAAATTCCACAGCTGTCTGGTGAGTGACAACTTGATGTGGCCTGGGGGGGAGGAAGAAGGTCATTGTTGGGAAAACAGTTAAAATGAACATTTTCTGAACAGATGCTTTAGATAATACTTTGATAAATGAGGTTTAAACCAAAATATTCTGTGTGACTTCCAGGGAAGAATAGAGTAGTAAAACAAACAAACAAAGCTCAAAATGTGAAAACAAGAAATAGGTATATGGCTTGTACTTAGCAAATAATAGAGGATTGTTCAAAATAAAATGCAAAATAGAGTCTAAACCAGTAAGATGAGACAATTCTGCTGGCTATGGGAGGTGATACATTTTTTTTATTGCACTGCAGTTTTGCCAAGCAAGAAAGCTTCTGGAAGGCTTGGCTGTTCATTTTGATACACTGAAATATTTGAGAATCCCTTTTTATTGCCTTTTTTTTCCAAACCATTCAAGCAGCTCAGCTGCTGATCAAAATACAAAAGCATTGCATGTGCCTAGCAAGTGGATAATGAAAGCAATCTCCTCAGTTTAGTATCTTTGTCAGAAGAGTGTAGTGAGAAAAGTAAACAAACAGCATCACTGATGACAAAGTGATTTATGCAATTGCTTGGTTTTCTAATTTTCAGCACAATCATGACTAAAGGTCCCAGTCCTGTGGCTGCTGAGAACCCTGTAGGGATGACCAGTAGCTGGCTGCCCCTGGTACTCATTAAAGCTCCTTGTGGATGGGGTTTGGAATAGGATCTGTTGAGAATATTTTTAAGGGAAGATTTTTCATCTCCCTTTAAAAGAACCAATACCAAACAGCTTCTAATCCTGGTTTCTTCTGGCAGACCTTTATAGGTAAAACCAAATCAATATGTGTAATTTGGGAGAAAATTTAAAAGGAGAAAATTTACCCTCAAATTCAGCATAACCTTTTAATTTCATCCTCTTTAATCCTTTGGTAATTTTTGTGCTTCTCCTGCAGAAAAGCAATTTTGCTAATCACCTTTGTGCCAATCCCTGCATTCCTGACAATAGCGTGAACAGCTTCTATCAAAGTCTTTGATGTGGGAAAGACACACACACACATATAATCTGAAAACAATTCAGCCCCTTGGTTCTCAATGGTGAGCACTCTGCTTTAATAGAGTGCAAGTTCCGTGGAGGTTTCTAATCCTTTCTGCCAAACAGAAGAGACACAGTCAGGTAGCACACCTTATTCAGAAGTTAAAATAACATGTTACTTGCTCTCAGAGAAAATCAAAACAACTCAAGATCAAAAACAGATTCCGCCAACCCTAACGGGATAGACTTTCTACTCAGATAACTCTTGATCTAAGTGTGTAACAAGTAACCTGCTTTAATCCCTCAAAGCGATGGTGTTACAGATAAGTACTGTAGTAGCAGAGGAGGTGTCTTAAGTTTCAGAAATACACAAAAGCATTGGTTGGAAGGAAAAACAAAACAAAGAGCTGTCCACATGAATGTGTCTTTAGCTGGAAAGGTGTATTTGAGGGCACTGCAAATAACAAAACCCCTTGAAGACAGAAAAAAAGATAAAATTGACAGGCAGGTATTCAAATGGTGTTTCTTCCAAGCTGAGTTTCATTGACTTATGCTGTTAAAGCTTTACAGATATAAGCCCTCCAATTTTTAGTTTACAAACTCTGCAAGTCATGATGTTGGAATAGTCTGCTACTTGACCACAGAATCCTACCCCTTTTCTAGAGGTTCAGAGTGGTCACTAGCCACCAAAGGACTGGGATCTTTGACTGTAAGATTTGTGAAGGATACATTATTATGATTATACTGCACTGAGCCCCTGTTCTGAGTCCTCTATTAGAGTAGGAATAATGTAATGGATATAATCATGCTACACAAACGGTTTTAGTAATGGTTCAGAATCTTCTTTGGTTCTTGCTCCTGCAGACACCTACATAAGCACTAACTTTTGCATTGTTGGGAAGATCAATGGCACTGGGTTCTTAGCCTGTGTTGCACAGCTTTGACAGCTCCACAGCAGGCACTGAGAACAAGTACTGCAAGTCCATTTCTCTTAAAACAAAACCCAAAGTAAAGTATGATATCTACGTTTTGGGCAAAGAATAACTGTTGTTACTATCTGTTGTAACTATCTGTCACTGTTGTAAGGCAGTTATCCATATTAGAAAACAATGCTCCATTTAAAAGAAACATACCATAATTTTGTTCTTCATATTGCTCTTTGTATCCTATTTGGAGCATAGTTGACCCTCTGCACTATTACTGTGTGCAAACACATGTTTCATCTTAGCAAAATATTTCATAGCTGTTTACACCCTGGGTCACAAACTGGACAGCACCACGGCCCCCCTTCTTCAGATGCCCTTGTCCATACTTGGTTCTGGTATTCCAGAGGGTCACACTGCATGTGTTACTTTGCACGCAGGCTCCTTCTGATCTGCACCAAGTAGTTGCAGTTGGTAAAGGGGCACGGCCACAGACTGGAGACTATTGTACACAGGAGTTTGGATGCCACACAGTGCAGGGAGACCGCACTACGCAGATAGTGCCTCTGCAGAGTAACAGAGCCTAAGACCAGAAGGGACCCCTTGGACTTTCTCAGTCTGATATCCTGAGTTAGGACTCACCAGGTCAATTCTTCTTTAAGTTTTAGTAGTTGAGCTCTAGCCAGCCTCTCTTTCTAAGGAAAAAAACCTCAAACCGAAACCAAAACCAACCGGTATTGTTTTTTAAAAATCCAGTAATGGTGAAGCTACCATAAATCTTGGTAAGTGGTTTCAACAGTTAATTTTATTCACTACAAAAGGATGCTTTATCTATTAATTTGTTTCCCATCACCTTCTGTCAAGAGATCTTATCTCCTTGTCTGTTAAACACAAGATCCTTATGTTGCCAGACTTTTCTTCCTGTTTCAGTGCTCATAAGGTACGATCACCTCTCACTTTAACATTCTCTTCAGAAAGCCAAATAGACTGAGCACTTTGGTTCTTCCTATAAAACACGTTTGACAGTCCTGTAATCATTCTTACTACTCTTCTTTGAAACGCCTCTAGTTTTTAAACATCCTTCTTGAAATGTTGTCTGGGCAAATTATTTCCAAAGCAGTCACAACAGAGTCAAAATCAGAGGTAAAAGCACTCCCAGCTCGTTTTTTTCCCAGGACAGCACTAGCCCTTTGGTCACAGCACTGCAGAAGGAGCTCACGTTCAGCTGATTATTCATCTTAATGAAGTCTTTACGGAATTGCAGCTTTGCAGGATAGAGTTACATCCTTTCAGTGTGACCTACATTCTTTGTTCCTAGATGTGAGACTTTACATTTGGCTTGATAGAAATACATATGATGTGATTATGCCTAAACTTAGCATAGGGTTATGCAGCCACAAGCCACCCTTTCCCTCTTGCCCCATGCTTTGTGCCTCCTAGAAAGCTTTGCTAAGAATGATTTCAGATTGCTAATAAAAATATTAAATAGTGGAGGGTGCATGAGCTGTCTCTGTGAGATGCTACTGGAGAAAGACCAACTTGATAATAAGTATGTCTTTACAATAACAATTTAAGATGGAGAAGCCACTCAGCTTTTAATACATTTAATGCTTCAGACATTGTTGAAGTCTATTACAAAAAGAACTAAGTTTCATATATACAAAGTCAATATAAAACTGCATTCACACAAAGTTCCATAATCTTATGTTAAGCTAATTCTGTTGTATTACCACCCTTTCAGTTGGCTACTCAAGTCCTCTATCAGATGTGCTGTTACTTCACCTGAGTTCAAACCCAGCTTGAGAAATTTTTAATTACTTCGGACATCACTTCTTATAAACGCTGATAAAAAATTTTCTGCCTATTGGAACTTGCCTGATTTCTAGGGTGTATTAAAACTCAGTGTAAATGGACCAGTCTTAAATATGAGGCTTCCAGAGTTGGTGATTTAGTTGTACGAATATTTGAGTGCTTGAGATTACATAGACAAGATGACCTTCTGGAACAGGACGCAAGTGCTGTCTCAAGGCCTGTATGCTATGGTGACCTCATTATATGTTGAAATTTATTATCCTACTCCACCCTGCCAAAGGAGACGTAGACTGTGGTGGCTAAGTGACACCTGTCTGTTTCAAAGCATTCTAGGCAGATGATGAACTTCTTATAATTTATGTATTTTTTGAGGGAGAAATTTCCTCAGCATTTCAGGCTTCCGTAGAGTGGAAAGTACTACAAGAAAGAATAACACAACATTAGACTCATATTTTCCTGCTCCACTGTCTGCGGAGGACTACTTTGCCATTTTGGACCAGAATCCTTCTGTGTTGTCAGTACTCCAGGCTCCTGTGGATGGCAACAATGACTCAGTTATTATGAACTGTTCTGTCGTGGTGGTGTGCTGGTATATGTGTACACACACGTGTGAACTGTGAGCACTTTTCAGCCCTCACTCCGTGGAGCCCTGGAAGGAGGAATGGACTGCATGGAAGAGTGATGGTGAAATCCACTGAAGCAGGGCCTGCTGCTACATGGGGAAGACCCTTATGTTAGCTGTCCCAGGAACATGAGTGTTCAAAACTGCTGTGGAGCACCAGATGACCTCTGCTGTCACTTTGGGGGTGACATGGGCTCCTGATCCTGGTCAAGAAAAATTAATGAGCATTAACCACCTTGCTGTTCACCTTCCTTCACAGGAGTGCAGTGCCTAGCTGGGGTTGCTCCTGGTGGAGCAGATGTTCTGGTTACCTGGGATCACCATTCCCACCATTAATTGCTCACATTATTAATGAATACTCGGATCAGGTGACACTGCTAATCCGAGATCGGAAGACACAGATCCGTGAGCCGGTCGTGGGGGGGGGGGGGTTGCAGTGTCACAGGGGGAGGCCCAGTGGCTCCCATTAATGAATTAATCCGCTAACGAGGGTGGGCTCGGCGGCCCGTGCCCCCTCCGGTCCCGGCAGCCGCCTCCTCCCCCGGAGGGGGCAGTGACAGGCAGCGGCTCCTGCCCCATGTGACTGGGGAGCGGCTGCCCCGTCCATGGCTTGGCCTCCCCCGGGCAGCAGCAGCTCCGGCTCCCGGGGAGCAGGGGCGGGAGCTGCTGCTCCATGGGGAGGAAGGGCAGCCCCCGGTCCCCCCCGGCGGAGGGGGGATCCCGGGCCGCCTCCCCCCCATCCCCGCTCTGGGCCTTACCCGAGGAGCTGCTGCTCCTCATCTGCTCCTACCTGGACGCGCAGGCCTTGGGCCGCCTGGCCCAGGTCTGCCGCCGCCTGTGCTTCCTCAGCGGCCGCGATCTCCTCTGGAGGGGCATAGCCCGCGGCTGCCTCAACTCCGGCTTCACCCAGCTCGGCA
>VXAY01001319.1:367167-393070 GCA_013399855.1 Oxyruncus cristatus
GGGCCATTCCCGAAGCGCGGCTGCGCCGCCCTGTCCCCGTTCCAGGGGAGGCGGCGAGGGCGCAGGAAGGGCCTTCCCGGGAGGGAGCGGCCGCTGAGGCACCCCGGGGTGGCGGGGCCGGGCTCGGCCTCGGCGCTGCCCAGCTGGGCTGGGGGAGGCGCCTCTCGTCCCCGCGAGGGAGCGGGCGAGGATGGCGGGGGCTTCCCGGGATGCCTCAGCGCCAGGCCCAGCGGGAGTGCTGCAGCGTGAGGCCCTCTCCAGATCTGGAGAACTGTGTACAACTCAGGGCTCCTCAATACAAGAAAGACAAGAATTGCTGGAGAGGGTCCAGTGGAGGCCACGAAGATGATGACGGGTCCGGAGTCTCCTCTTGCGAGGAGAGACTGCGGGAGCTGGGCCTGTTCAGTTTAGAGAAGACTGAGAGGGGATCTCCTTAATGCATATAAATATCTCAAAGTGTGCCAAGAGGATGGTGCCAGACTGTTTCGGTGGTGCCCAACAACAGGACAAGATGCAATGGCCATAAATTAAACCATAGAAAGTTTCCCTTCAACATGAGGAAGAACTTCAGTTCACTGAGGGTGGCAGAGCACTGGGACAGGTTGCCCACGGAGGGCGTGGAGTCTTCCTCTCTGGAGACAATCCAAACCCACCTGGACACATTCCTGTGTCACCTGCTTTAGGTGACCCTGCCTTGGCAGGGGGGTTGGACTAGATGATCTTCAGAGGTCCCTTTCAACCCTAATAATTCTGTGGCTGTGTGATCAGCTCAGTCCCCAGACTCCTCCAAACAAAACACGGAGGCTCAGGGGCATCAGCCTAGGGAAGATGGGAGCATGAGGAGATGGAGGGAGCCGCTGTGTGCAGCTAGGGTGGCTCCTGTGTGCCCATGCGCCCTCCCCCCTTCTGAGCAGCGGCCCCTACCATGGTCTCAAGGGCACCTCAGAGAAGAAGCTGCAAGGGAGCAAGGCCTGGGATAAAGCTTCAGAGTTGGCATGGGCTCCCAGAAACATGTGTCTTGGGCTCTCCTCACAGAGCAAGTTGCTGGTATAAATGGTGATGGCTGTCACAGAGAAAGTGACTCTTGGGCCTTCATGGCTTCTGGGTTTTAAAGTTTTGTGAGTGGGGATTGTTATTTTGTTTTCTTGTGTCTATTTTTATTTTCCCTCCAGTTCAACAGCACAACATAGGTTAGGACGAGGTGTGAGCCCTCCTGGCTTTGCTGTGTGTGACACCAGCATTTTTCTAGATGAAGTGCCTTTGAAGCTTAGGCCTTGGTTGGTAAGGGCCTAGGCCTTTCCTCTCTCAAATCTATCTGCATACCAAACACCACGCAGAGGTAGCCCCACAATGTGGGCTTTCCTTGCTATTTAAAGGATGCCAAGAGGAAGTTTAGAGTGTTAGTATCTATAAATCCCTTGCTATGGTTTCTCTGTAGCTGCCAGCATGGATTTTGTTTGTCTTCCAGTGGCTCAGTACTGTTTCTGTAAACACTGTGTTGACATGACTCAAAAGAAGGGATTTGAACCCTATTTTGCTGTCACATATAACTATCTCATCAATAGCATAGACCTTAGAGAAACAATTATGGCTCCTGCTGGCAGGAGCAGAACTTTGGTGGTGCTGAAAATCCCTGTGTTGGGTTTTCAAGCCAGCACTTCAACCCACTCAAACTTCACAGCTTGAAAGTTAAGCAGAGTTCCCTTGGAAGTCAACAGGAATAAGCACTGCAGAATGGCTGTGCATTGGACTCTTGTCTACTGTGATATATGATTTTGTCTCTCAAGGAAATGAAGTTCTGTATTTTTCATTAAGAATAAGGTGATACTGTGCTCCTTGAGTTGCAGGAGGGATCAGGTGTACAGCAGAGCAGGTGCAGTGTTTGTAAGGACCACCACTTCCCCCTGCAGAGGAATGCAGGTCTATAAACAGCTACAGAAGAGGTTTGCTAGGTCAGAGGGTTTCAGAGAAGGGAAGGCTGCTTGAGTATCATGAACTCCCATGGATTTCAGTGCTGTTAGATTTGCTGTGAACAGGGGTTTTTTAGTAATTCTAGGATATGCTTTTGTGTTGAGTTCTATTTTCAAGTTTTCCTTAAACAACTCTAGTACTGAGAGCTGCTTTTAGCATTGGTCAGCACTGCCATAGTCCTGGGGAGTTCAATCATGGGTAACACACTGAAGTGACATTACAAGTGGTTATGGAGGAACCTTAAGATATATCTGGAGGATGAATCCTTTAATTATTTTTAACTTCATGGAAGGCTTAGGCAATTTCCAGTTCTTTGAAATAGTATGCCAGATCTTACAGAGAATGCCTGAAAGGGGACACTGGTTTTCCCTGTGTGGAGATCCAGCATCTGTCGGCAGTTGCATGAGTTTTGCCCCAGTAGAGTAGACGGTTCTGGCAACAGATAAAAGACAAGGGCATATCACAGGACGAAGGGGTCTGGGTATCTGAACATCTCCAGAAGAACCAGTGTGAGTGCATGTGTTGAGTTGTACAGCTGTAAAATTTGTAATTAGCTGCAGAAGAGTTTGATAGTCTCTGTGGCAGCTTGAGGGTTTAACTAGCCGTGTCTCTTCCATAGTACTTGCTCCTCATGCATGTCTCCAAGATCAAGAGCAATCTGCGGGATTGCTGCTCTTGCAATTAAGGGAGTGAGATTTGCAGAGAGATACCGTATTTTATTTAACAAACCAGTACATATTGGGGCGGGAGTTGAGGTAAGCTTCTGGGCACACAGTCTTTCTTGATAGTAATTTTAAGTAGGAACCTGGTAGATTGCTCATTGAAGGTTAAATTCGAGCTGAGTAGGTATTTAAGCTAAAATATCTCTGTGTAAATAGAATGGTGATGAAGAAGATGGATAGCTGGAACTTCTTGATAACTGTGCTTTCTTAGTGATATGGAGTAACACTTGAGTTTGTCAAGCTTGGTTTTGACTCAGGAACTGAAGCTTCTGTTGCATGTGCTGGCTAACATTGCATGAGGTGAACACTGGTTTTAACTTGTAAGAGGTTTTTGTGCAATACTGTGCGCAATTGAGAAAGCAAGGGCTGGAACTGTTTAGAGTTAACGTACTTAATGAAATAACTTGTATGGTTCTAACATTAGATCTTAAACTGATGGTCCCTTGGAGGCTGGCATAAGTTAAAAACTAGTCTAGGGAGTATTTACAGTTTAAAACAAAACCCCGACTCAGAATAGTTTGATCATTTTTTCTGTTAAATGGCTTTTGATAAGCCATCTGTTAATGCTTTGTAAATAGCAATAAATTTGAGCCTAGAGTGAGATAGCTGTGAAACTTATCCCCTGCACCCACTTACCCATTTCTAAAAGGGTGATTAAGTTGAAAATGACACTATTTCTTTAAAATGTTGTTTCTGTTGGGTATATCTCCCGATAATTGTAACAAGAAGATCAGAAGGAAAGGGCCTTATCTTGTATGTGTAAAAACCGGTTTTGCTGTCAGCTTGCTTATAGAACTTCTTTATGCCAAAATAGGGAAGAGAGAAGATTGATAAGAAACTGGGTGCAAACCTCTAGCTGTTAGCAGCATGAAAAACAAAAATAGTAGTATATGTGAAATGATTTTATTTAATTTTTATATAATTAAAGTATTTGTCATCCTGGCTACATACCTTTAAAAATTGCCAGCTATGGTTATCTCTGGACACATGCTTAGGCTTAAACAATGTTAAATTGAGTTGCTAATGATGCCACAGGAAGATATGCATTTAATCCCAGACACCAGCTGTTATTGTCAAAGGCATAATCACAACATTGACCATCTCTCATATTTGCCCTTTCTGGTAGATTCAGCTAATTGGGAGCCACAGATATAAGCCAAATTAGGTATTTAAGGTATTGATTCAATTGTGCACTTGCAGGAGAAGAAATAAGTTTGCTTTGAGAGACGGATCTGTACATTCCATTCCTTTGGTGGGCTCAGGGGTATCGCTAGGTTTGCATCAGCGGGTGTCACTGTATGTTAAGAGCAACAGGGGCTGACTTGCAAGGGCTTTTAAAGCACATTCTCCGTGTTAAAAACATGCTCTTTCTTCTTTGAATCAGCAGTAAGTAAATGTTCGATAGAATATTGTGTCGCTGTTACGGAAGCACAAAGTGGTTTTAGATGGATGTGCTTCTTGGCAGCTGTCCTATGTGTCCCTCTATATCAGGCTGTCACTTTTTCTGTATAGTTATGTTAATTTTATGTATAGACCTGTACTGCTAAAAGACCTTGTTATGAGGATGGTAAAAAGATAGTCCCTATGCTGAAGATTTTTACTTCACTCTGCCATAGGAGCAGCTGAAGCAGAAGTTGAGCCCCATCTTCAAAATGTAAGGTGAAAAGTGCAGTTTTTGTTTCAAAAATGCATGGCAGCATATCACAGTAAAGTTAAGGCTTTACAACACTTTCTGCAGCTAAACTGGAGCTGAGCAGTAGCACAAAGCCTTTGGGGTTTTTGGTGAGTATAGTGATATTACAGTTGTGTCCTGTAGCCTGTGTCTGTTTTGCCAGCTGTTGTTCAGGCCCAGAAAGAGCAGTCTCTGCCCTGATGAGCTTGCTGCCTAAATAGCCAGGGTAAACAAGGGCTGGGAGGTGAAGCAGAGGCAGAGAGATGTCAACCAAGCTGCCCTCTGTGCAGCAGGTCAGTGTCAGAGCCAGGAATAGCAGAGGGTGCTTTAAGCCTTTATCCAGTGCCTGCCTGCTGGACCACCTTGGACCGGAGAAATTGGAGAGGCAAAGAGCTCGTTGCAAGGTGGTTCTTTATTTAAAGCATGGAAGAAAGGAAGAAAGTTGCAGTTGGGCTAAACTTATTTCCTCTTTGTTACAAAGGAATTTTAGAGGGCAAGTTAAAAGTTGCAACCTAAATAGCTTGACAATTTGCTCTTTGTAATGTATTAATAGATGTTGTCAAAATATAGAAATGTTCCACTGTATATTTTCCCTCCCCCATCCCCTATTCTGCCTTTCCTGCTAGGATCATGGTATATTCTCCACTTCAGAAAAACAGATCCATTAATGGACGAATTTATCATCTCTGAGTATTTAAGAGCTTGTGTGAGCATTTCTGTGAGTTAATAAGAGCTGTGTTTTTTCCAGATCTTGGAAAAATGTATACACCTACAGGAGCAGGAAATGGCCAATCTGTGCAAGTCAAATCCAAATGCAAACTGCAGCAATCATAGGAGACCTTCACCACTGGAAGAGGAGGGAGTGGGAATGCTTGTAAAGCTGCTTCAGTTTCCTTCATCATTTTTTGTTTTACCAGAATTTCATTACATTAAGATAGAAATTAAGTAGGCAATGAACTGGTGGAGATGATGCAGAAGGGAGTACGCTGGGGAGGATATTGCAGTAACGGCAAAAGCCTGGAAGAGGGCATGCAGCTATTGCTTTGTGCTGGAAAAGTCAGTGGCTTTTGTAAACTGTGGTTACTTTTGTTCTTACTCTAAACTCTTAGCACCGAGTAGGACAGATCTTCCAGGACAGCTCCACAACGTTGGAACTTCTTTTTGTTCTGGGAAGGTGAAGTTTGTAAGAGTTCTTTGAGGCCTGCCTACCTTTCCCTTAAAATATTCACGATTTCAAAGTGGAAGAATTTTATGTAGCTCAGGGCTTAAAATATGTGTGCTGTGCTTGTCACTATTATCCCTGTTGAACTTGCTATAGGTTATTTCATTCTATCCAAATACTACCCTGACAGCCTACTCTTTCAGATCAGAATACACATGACAGCTATTGAGCAGCCGCAGGTTTTCTCAGATCTTTCCAGGGCCATGCATTTTTTTAAGCAGCCCAAATTTCATCTCCAAAAAGCCTACATAGGTCCCTGAGAGTGTCCAAACCCTGCCTGGAGTTTCTAGCCATGTTCCCATTGCAATCACTTGTAAGGTTGAGGGCATCTGATGGCAGAGTGGTCTGGCTCAGTCTTGGTGATGGTGGTTTTATTGGAAACCTGTGTGAAGGTGTGTCCTTGCTGCGTGTACAGAAATTTGTCTGCACCCCTGAGTATTATTAGAGTCTCTGTCTTTTTCATGAGATGACTTGTTCACGAGAGCTGTTGGTGGAGCAGTTGACCTGCACAGCGTGGTACTGTCTGACTGAGATGGCATAGACACACCAGAGGAGGGAAGGAACAGCAAGAGAACAGTCAGCAGAGCTCTCTTCCATGTCAGAGTTATTTGAGCCTGTGTCACATAGGGAGCGGGGGAGCACAGAAGACAGGCTGAACATGGCAGTAAGCTAAATAAGGGTCATGTGCTGGAGGAATTCAGTTGGAATTTTTGTCCTGGAAGACACATTTTGAAAGCCAGCCGACCTGTTGAGGACAGCAACAGGAGCTTCTGACATAAATAGCTTTTCCCTCTCGGCTGTCTGTTGGTGGCCCGTGACTTGTGGCTGCGCTGAGACCCTGCCACTCAACAGGTGTGTCCTGATTACACAAATAAGCACAGTTGGTCCTTGTGTTAGCCACCCTTGCCACAGGGCCAAGGTTGCAAGTGGGGCTTAGCCACTGTGACCTGTTTGTTCTCTGTATGACCCTTCCAGTCAGGCCTGAGGCAGGCTGGTGACAGCCTTTATGCAGACAACAGATTTTGTCCACCCACGAGATTCAGTCTCAGCAGGTCTCTGCAGACTTGCATTTCCAGATGAGCTCTTTGGTAGTTAAAATGTAGCAAAACGTGAAGGACTTTGCTGCGTTAGGATGGCCCATGCAGCTGGGAAAATACACGGTATGACATGTCACTGTTACCTTCTGTAACACAGTATTTGTTGTTGCAGGCACCACTGTTTTGGCACAGGCTGAAATTGTAGATGGCCAGTAAAAATCTCCCTGGGATGCAGTAAAGTGCAGAAGCCCTTGCTATTGCAGAAATACCGTTTCTGGTGGCAAAGGACTTTGTGTGGGGAGGGGATAAATGAAGGCAAAATCTGTTGGATATGAAGCGTTAGGAAGCGATGTGCTTGGACTATGGCTGAGTGATTCTTTCATTGCTTTCTTTTGGGGCCCAGGCCAACAACTGCCATGGTGGCTGAAGTCACCTGGGTCAGCGGTGCTGTGTGGGGGCAGTCCCAGTCTCTCACTTCAGCAGCTGGGAAATGGGCTCCAGAAGGAATATTACATTTCTTTTGGCAACTCTGCCAAGAAAGAGAGGAAATTCATAATTTGAGCAAAATACTTTTAGCTTTTTTTTTGTATGGTGGGGTGAAGTAGAAAGGGGGAAATGAAAAATCCTTCGTAATGGGTTGCTTGGGATGATTTTTCTCCTGGAACTCCCTCTCAGGTTGTGAGAAATATTCTTTCTTAATGTAATGGAGTCTTTGTAAGGGGAACTTCCATCAGGAGTGCATGCAACTGGAAACATACATTAGGTCAGGTCAAGTATTGCACTGTATGTTTTGGGATCCCGACAGAGTGCTTTTTGGATTAATTATGTAATAACAAAGGCAGCCTTGCGTGTTCTGTGCCATGTAACTTTATCAGCTGTTGATACTGTGATGCCGTTGCAAAGGTGTAAGATGATGCACACTAGCGGGTTTTAAGAACATTTTTCTTGAATTTCATTGAGTTTTCATATTCAGTGTTCCGTCATTCCTTCATCCTGTGTTTCTAGGATGTTGGACTATACTTTAGTTGCCTTTTGATGCAGGGCTGTGTAGGTCCTGCTAAAAATAGCAGTCCTTCCTCAGTGAATCAGCCTTCAGCAGTCTTGACATTCACTGTTGGGTGGAACGTGAATGCCGAGATCTTGATTTCACAGAGCACTTACTTGTGTACTGAATTTTAGGAATGTGGCTCAGTATTTTGCTGGATTGCATACTAAGAAAGGTCAAAGTATTCGCTGGCCAGTGGATAGTGGTCCCTCCACAGCATTTTATATAGTATTTGGCTTCATAAGGTGGTTTAGTCTCCTGAATCTTTGGGTGTTCAGCACAGTTGCCCAAGTGAGAGGTACCTCGTTAAGTCAACCATTGTGTTTAGATGTGTGATGTCTGTTGATTATCTCAGGTCATCACGAAACAATTCTTAAAAGTTTGCATGTGTAGGAAGTGTGTTGATCATTGTTGAAGCAAGATAGTCTCTTGACGGGGAGAAAGGGAAATTTCCAATCAAGTTATTAAGTTTATATGGTGACGCCTTTTTTAACTTTCTAAGATTTGAGAACTGTTCCCATGCATTGCAGTGATTCTCATCACTTTTTTTTTTTTGTACTCTGGGATTTGCTCTGGGGGGTGCTGTTGAGGAAGCAAATCAAATATAAAATTATTAACAAATAACAAATTATATCTCAATACTTGATTCCATCACTGGGCTTCATTTAACTTCTTTTCTGGTATAGGGGATTGAATGTGTCTGACCACCACTTCAAAATCATTGCAGATCAGTCTCTGCTGCCCTGGCATTTGCAAAGGGGAGGGATGTATCAGTCCAATTTTTACGTCAACTTTCTCCTTGTGTCCCTTTACTTGCCTCTATTTTGATTAAATGAAATGCCTGGAAAATAAAAGGTAGATACTTTTCAGGCACGTTTAAGTTAGCTGGATCCAGAGCTGCTATATGGAGGAGGCAGGCTGGATGAGTAAAATACCTATTAACAGTAAAACAAAAAAACCTCAAAACAAACCCTCCCAAAACTCCACCAGACCTGCCCCCATGTAGTCCTCCCCACCCAACCCTCAGACCTTCCAGACTGAGGAGGTTGATTTCTATGAAGGAATGGGGGGTCTGTTGCAGGAATAAGCGAGGTAGTGAACTGCTACGCTGAGCCAAGCCAACGTGTGACTCTTCTGAAATTCCACTTTCAACAGCAGGAGGATCAAGGCCTGCCTCCAGCCAGAAAAGTGGCCAACAGTGTAAGATGGAGGTTGCTTTTTTGACCTTGGATTCACCTTTTCCAGAGCCTTGGAAATTCCATCTAGTCTTAGTAGGGTTTGTGCGCTGAGCTCAGGATGTCTGGTTGGGCCAGCATGTGTTGGGAGGGGGTTGTGGCATGAGTGCGTTTTCCATCACTGTGTGAGCTGGTGACTTAAAATCTGTACGTGGGGAGAACTAAACTGAGGGTTGAGTGTGGGGAGGAGAAGTGTTTTGGAGTAATGAATGGAACTGGATGTAGGCGGAGAGCCTGAAATCTGTCTGGGAGAGTAATAAGCAATGAGGAGAGTGGACCTGACCTGACTTTTCAGTGCTGTGCTTTCCTCATCTCAGACACTATCTGGCCCCATAAGCTCCTGCAAGTGCTCCCTTTAAAAAAGGAATTTTTCTTCTTGCAGCCTAGGCTGACTCTCTATTTGTTTTGGGTTTTTTTTGTTTGTTTGTTTGTTTTTCAATGGCTATGAGAAATAAAGAGCTTGTAGCTTTCTAAATTGAGTTTTAATTGGTGTGGCTCTACTGATCATAAACTTAAAGTTGCATAGCTTTCTAGGGGACGAAAAGCTTTTCTGTGTGTGGTTTCTGTTTTTGTTTAAAATGGGTCACATGCCCAGGAATGCAGTCAAATTATAATGGTGACTAAGTGCCGGAAAGCATAGAAAAGAGGAGGGAAGGGTGAGCAGAGAAAAAGGAGCCTGAGGCTATGGAAGGAAGGCTGGGAAAATAAGAATCTGGCCAGACCCCAGGGCCAGGTTAGAGATTCCTACACCCATTAACAACCACAGGAGATGTTTATTTACAGGGAGCTAATCTTTGTTTTAAAAATGACAGAGTACCCAAAAATGCCACTTTTGGGAAGTGGACTGGGGGGACTGCAGGGATAGGAGGAGGGAATTGGTGCTGATCAGGCACCAGTTCACATCTCTTAAGGATCTTCCCTTCATCCTATGCATTTGGGAACATTGACTGTTGAGAAATATGTGAAAGGGGGATAAACTTATAGTCTAGGAAGTGGTTCACAACCCCTAGTTAAAAAGGATACCTTCAAGAGTTTCTTCTTGTTTGTAGTTTTCTGATTTTTTTTCTACCTAAGCAGCTCCACCCAGGATATTGAATCATTAAATTTTGATATGAGAAAAATGGGAGCTAAAGCTGCCTATTTTCCCATCTTTTATCAACCATGGAACATTGAAGCAAAACAGGTATTGAACAGCTGCTTGAACTGGGTATGTTCATGTAGACTCTAAAGAGACCTTGGTCCCAGATCTCTGTGGTAGCTACTTTTTGTCACCTCTTGAACTGTGTTATTTTTGGTTTGTTTCAGCTCATCCCAATAGCTTTGATTTGTATCCCGGCAACTGCTTATGAGCTGTAGTCTCTCTTTTAGTAGTTTTGTCTGACTGTAAGTAGAGAATTTTCCAGTGATGTGGTGGAGTTCTCTATCCTTTGGTGAGCAGCTGCAAAAGATGGCTTGTCTTGGTGTGTGTGTGTGTGCATTGGGTGGTTTATAGAGAGTAATGTATTTTATCTTTAGTCTGAACACATCTTGATTTCTGATTATTGTATCTGGTTATGTGATTGTCAGACAGGTGAGACTCTGGAGTAGTTTCTTCACTAGTCCTTCTGGATAGACACACTCCTCTGGCTTCTAGTTTGTGTTCTCCTGACTAGTGTTTCCTCCATCTGTTCTTGTGTGGTGTTGTCCTTAACTGGCTCTTTTTAGTCTCTATTAAAAGAGTGATGTGCTGTTTCTCTGGTTCTTCTGGTAGTTTCTTTCTGTGTCATCTTGTTTGGATTACATTTTGTCTGAACCTGTGTTGCATTCAGTATACTTGATCAAGTCTTGATCAGATTTAAGGCTTGTACACTAGTGATCATCAGAGGTGACTTTCTGTGCTGGTAATCCCCCGCTCTGCTCAGTGTTCCTTTCTTCTCAGCTCTCATGAATGTGCTTGCTGTAGTGTAGCTCTGGCACCATCAGTGTTTGCCAGTTCATCATTTGTGGAACCGGAGTGAGAGCTTACCTGTGACCAGCTTGAGTGCATTTGTTGTCCAGATAACATCAGTCCTGATTGCTAATCCCATCTCTCGTCCTCTGTCTGCAGAGCTGCTGGCATTCCAGTGAAGGAGAGGGTGAAAGTATCTCAGAACTGGAGGCACGGACGCTGCCGGAGGGAGACGGTCCTGAAATGGAAATGCAAGCAAGTGGCTTCTTTCTCCTCATCTTTGTTCTGTGACCACTGCTGTGGGGCCTTGGGTTTGCACCTGTGCCCTGAAATGAGATGTTTCCTGCTCCTTGTGATCCATGGGGTTGCTGGCCTATTTTCACTGGCCAGCTGGATGTGGCATAACTAGAGTTGCTGCCTTGACCTAAGGGTTCATGCTGAACTTGAAATTGTCTTTGATCTGATCTGTACAGTTTTAGTTGGATTTAGCAATCTTTGCTACAGACTTCAAAATGTCGTGTTCATATCTACTGCTATATTCCATGAGCAGTTTTCTGTCCTGATCTCATAATGAGCTACCTTGATTCCAGATGTGGACTTAGGTGTCCCCTCAAAATACTTGATTTGTTTCCTGTGTTTTTTCCTGGCCCTGATTTGGATGTACGAATCTAAAATGCTAATTGACGTTCTTTGGCCTTACACCTCTTTATTCTCATACCTTAGGCTTCTGTCCTTCACTTAAAAAAAAAAAATGTATATTTGACATTAATGAGAAGGGATCATTGTTAAATTCTTGTTTGCAAAGGTATACTTGGCTTTCAAAGCAAAGCATGAGATAGGTCTCTTGTCTGAACAGCACATGTAAATTTTCAGCCTTCTCATCATCAGACTGAAGGAAAAATGAGAAAGACTATGGTTTGTTAACTGCTGAAGAACAGGGACCTTCTACTGAGCTTTCATGCCTTTTTGTGCTGTGTAGATTGAAGTGGTGGATAATGTGCCACTTCTTTTCTAAAGTCCTGGGAACAGCTGTAATGAGCAGAGTGGGTTTTGGTGCAGGTTGTATACCTGCCTTTGAAGTGCTTGCAACCATCTGTGAAGACAGGCTCTGTGGATGTTAGAGATCATTACTAAACCAGCTTCCCAAGTGAAAAGGCAAGGACTGATTTAATGAGGCCACCATCCAAATGGCATCCTCTAATTTTCATTTATCCCGCTTCAGATTTGTTACTTCTCCTTATGAAAAAGCCATAGAAAAAGGTAAAAAGCTAAACTGCAGCAAAAGGAGAGCCACAGAAACTGGCTGTAGTCTAGGTAAGCTGGATATTCACTTGCTTTTAGAGGATGTGTAGGAGTGAAGGAAGGAAGGGGAAATCAAAGCCCGCCTAAAACCAAAGCTGCTACTCTAAAGATGCCTCTTTTTTCCATGCATATGATCAAGTCCCAGATGAACATTATAAACTCAACTACTTTGTCCTTGTGACTAAAAGCCTGTTATTGGAGATGAACACAGGCAAGCAGGAACCTTCTATCTAATGAGCAGTCTTGTCCTCTTGCTTGTCTCTGGTTGTTCATTGTGATGTTATGAGGTACGGCTGCATGTAGTGGCTGTGATGACACAGAAAAGCATGACCTCTGAGGATGAATGACCTAAAAAAAGAGGGAGACAGGTTTTTATGAGAAGCCCTCCTGCTTTCAAAACAGTTTGTTCCTGAATAGTTTGAAAGCTAGTTTTGCTCAATGTTTCCATGGGTGTTGGTGCACTCAGAAGTGGCTGCAGAGTACAGACAATTCCGCACATCAGTGCCCCATAGGACATGAGCCACAGGTCTCTTTGTATCTGGCCTTGCTATATCATAAATCTTATTTGCTGATTCTCTGGTGGCTATACAAAAACAAGATCTTGAGCAAAGATCTCACTGCCTAAGTGTGCATTGTAGCCTGTTTTCTTCTGTATTTTGGTTTTGTTTCAAGAATAACAGACTTGATTCAGACATGGCTTGAGTATCTTCTCCTATTCTTGGTCTCCCAGGAAGTAAAGCATATTTTCCACTTGTAACAACAATCTTAAATACTTTGGAACAGTTCTTTTGGCAGTCCGCTGCTCGTGGCCTGGAACCTGTCTGTAAGAACCTGCCAATGTCTCACAGAAAGCAGGAGGCAGAAAGGGTGTATGTATTCTTCTGAAAGACATGTAATAGAAATCAAGAGCTTTCTCTACATTTGCTTTTACCTCAGCAGTGGAAGAGGTGTGAATGTAGAAAAATACGTCATCTACATGATGAGCATAAAGTTCTTGGGTAGGCTCAGATTGCAGGAGGTGGATGACTCTCTGACTGTAGGAAGACCTGTGGTATTTGATGTGACCTGCTGCGCTGCTCAGATGCGTGTGGAACACCGGCAGCTTTGTGGTCTCTGCTGGGCATCACAAAATAGTCTGCAGGATCAAAACTTACTGTTTGCTCCAACAGCCTCATATTGAAGGCTCTGTCAGAAGTGCTCAGCATAGCTCACCAATGCCTGAGAGTCTAGTTTCTCGAAAAGTACAGGGCTCATGTGCAAGCTCAGGGACCCTTAGTATGTCTAGTTTCTCGAAAAGTACAGGGCTCATGTGCAAGCTCAGGGACCCTTAGTATGTCTAGTTTCTCGAAAAGTACAGGGCTCATGTGCAAGCTCAGGGACCCTTAGTATTTCCTGTCTAAGCTCACTAGACTTTTGGCCAGCCTCTCCTTCAGAGATTCCATGCTTCCTTTCCCTCAGCTCTTGGCCAGAAAAATGCCAGCAATGTAACCTGCTTCCTATATTGCTGGAGAAGCTTTTGTATGTGACCTGCTTTTGTATGTGACCTGCAACTCCAACTTCAGTTTTCTTGAGTGGGCATTTGTTTTTCTTGATATATTTACATATGCAATCTTCTGTTTTCATTTGGCATGTGAGATTTTTTTGTTTTGTTTTCTTCTCCCCACTCCTGCCTGCCCCCAACCTGCTCTCTATTTGCAGTTTGATGCCATGGATAGAGCTGGATGGCGAGTATCTCTACCTGTCTCAAGCGGAGAACATCCAGGCCTACCCACTCTGTCCAGAGGGTACAGGTTTGCAGCGTCACCCTCAAGCCATCTTCTCTGGCCACCAGGAGGATGTATGTCGCTTTGTTCTTGTCAACTCCCACATCGTCAGTGGAGGGGGGTAAGTTGCATGAATGAAGGAGCCCAAGGATTGTGGCACTGAAGTTGGAAAGATTTTGTGTAACTCCAGCCCAGAGTAGAGGGGCCAGTCTTGTTACGCAGCGTCCTCATGCTTGGCTGTGGTCAACTGCTGCTGCTTCCTCTCTTATAATTTGATCCTGAAAAAATCCTGAAAAAGCTTCTACTACAGCAGTGAAGGAGCTGAGTCTCATGCTGTTGACCTTATAAAGTGTCCTTTTTTGAACTTGTGTAAACACCCACAGGATGTTGAATCGGGATTGACTGATCAGGCAAACCTGACTGATGTGCAAGTTTCATTTCTTTCCCTGTTAGAGTCGGGGTAGCTACACTGTTCTCATAATCAGTACTGCTGGTTAGCTGGGACCACAGTGGTGCAGAAAGCTAGAGGCAAGTATATGTTTATTAGATCCACTGATATAATTGTGGAGAGGGGGAAAACTGCCAAGCGTTCCAGCATACACACACTTCTCCAATTAATTTTGCATTTGACTGGCCTTTTTCAGCTACAGCAAATGACAGACCTGTTACTTATAAAGTTATAGCCATTAAAATACGCAGCAGTTAAGCACAGAACTGGGAGAGACAAGCATGGCTGTCTGCCCTGGATATCGTGAGACTCTCTCCCATGAGCTGTAGCCCAAAATTCAGGTAAAAATGAAGGCATGCATTTCAAATTCCAGTAACGGTATTGTTTGAAAAAAAAGTCTAGATATCCGTGTAGTCAATTCAAAGTACAGCACGCTGCATGGCTGCTCTGAAATGAATGAAAAGCCGAGGCTTGGACGTGGGTGAGAATGTCCTCTTACTTGTTCCCTTACTCCAGCCATTCAGCATACAGACAGGATTCTGGCAAGCTCAGAGTAGGAGGAGGAGGAATGGTTGCTCTGCTAGTTTCTGCAGCTTAACACAAAGTGGAAGGTGGAAAGATCGCCAGGAAAGTTTTCACGTGCGTCAGATCAGGATTTGACTGGCCAGATGTGGGATCACAAGAGAACAGGTGATGTGTGAAGGGTGGAGGGTTAATAATGCTGCATGAATTTCAGCTCCTGTGAGAGACCTGGTCTTTTTGTGGTACTCCTAAGTGCTAGTGGAAGGTGCATGTCAAGGGGAGATGCAGCTGATACAGACTCCCTGTTTGGTGATTTGTTTTTCAGGGATGGAAGTATTGTCCTTCACAAGATCCATGGCTCCTACAGTGTCAAGTTCTCTGCGCATGAACAGGAGGTGAACTGTGTGGACTTCCAAGGTGGCCTCATTGTCAGTGGCTCCCGGGACCGAACAGCAAAGGTGAGCAGTGATGTTTCAGCAGCTGCAGGTGCTGCTGCAGAGGTGACTTCAGAGGTCTTGTGCCATGAATATTTAAGTGTCAGCAGAACTGTTGTGAGCCTGTACTCCTTGCAGTAGGAGCACTGGTTATCTTAGTATAGGCTCATGTCTCTGAAAAGACACTTGTGGTGCCAGGCTTTTAAGAAAGAGATTCGGCAGAAGTTTACAACATCAGCTGCTGGCTTAAACTAGGAAGTGCAGAAGGCAGAAGCTGATATTTTGCTTCTTTGACTGTAATCTCTCTACACTATAGTAGAGATCTGTACTGTTTAACGTGAAATTTGCTCTGTGTATCTCAAACTCATCCTTGCTTTATGATGCAGTGTGGTTTAACATGCTCTCTGTTATATATTCAATCTCTATAAAGGATGGCATGATGCCTTTTCCAAATCTATGGGGTTGTGGTTCATTTATTTGTGGTGGGTTTTTTTTTGTTTGGGTTGGGGTTTTTTTTTAATGGTTCTTGGTTTGCTGTATGTTGAAAACTTTGGCTTTTGCTCAGGGTAGGCTGATGAATACTCTTGGTCCTTAGTTCATCTCATAGAGTGTTGACGGAAGTTAGACGAAAAATAGCTATTCCTGTTTTGCAAGAGGGGAAGTTGGAACAAAGGAGGACTTAAATGTCTCTTTCAAGCTTTTGTAGGAAGTGTATGGAAATGGGTAACTACCTGACAGGCTGCTAAGCAGCATGACCCTATTTATTTTTGTTGTCTTTCTGTATGGATGTACTCCTGAGTAAAATCACTCCCAAGTAAAGCAGTGTTCGGATGCAAAAGGCACTACTGGGAATGCTGTTTGCCTCCTGGGAGCAAGGCCTTGATGCTGCTTTGTCTCACGCTTTAACAGGGCTGCTCCTCTCTGGTCTGTGGAGCCTCTTTTCTGGGAAATGCCTTTTTGCTGCTTCTCTGACAGCTGGAGGACAGACATCCCAGACCTTGAGAACAAATTCCTGAAGGCCAGAGGGGAATTTAAAGCTGTTTTCCTTGGAGCTAGTGTGAGATCTTGCCCACCCAGTGCTCCCCACACCATACGTTCTGGGGATGTTCACCTCTTATTTTTTATCATCTCTTTTGTAGCCTGTCTTGTTTGCACGAATGAGACTCTTGGAGGGTGGAAGGGAATCCCTACCAGCCTTTTAAAGGGGCTCTAAGTGTCTAAGCTATTGAGGGCTCTGCTGAGTGTTGATTAGGACTAAGCCCTGAAGAGCTGCTAATGTACATTCCTCTGTGATAGGCAGCAGATAGTGTGCTCTGAGCAATATTTTTAACCTGTAGGAGATAGGGATGCCTTAAAGGAGTTAAGCTTTTCTGCTGCTTTTGCTGACACTAGGTGCTAAATTCCCCGCTGACAAGAATAGCCTGCAATCCCGGGCATTATCAACAAACAAACAAATAGGGCACTCCCCGCTTTGAAGTCTTGAAGTGAAACATTGGGGGTTGGTTACAGAGAAGTGGGGGGCTTGTGTCCCGTGGGCCGAGAATGATGGCAAGGTGGAGAAAATGAGGGCCACAAGCAGAGGCCCCAGCAAGAATTTTGGGGCCTTTTTTAGGACCCAGAAACAAAGGCATGAACTGGTGGAAGGGGATGTGCATGTTTGCACTGATGGGGGAGGCAAGAGATTTTCTCACATTGTCAGTGAGCAAGGGGGGCCTATTTGAAAATGACCTGGGGTACACTTAAGAAACTTGGTCTGAAGGAGGTGGATTTATAAAAGAAAACTATTTACAGGCTGGTGAACAGTTACTTTTATAGATAATATTATTGGAAATTTTTCAGGGGTGTTACAAAGTCTTCCCACACTGTTCAAGAGAACATATTTTAACAAATCCCACTTCTTGTTTATTTAACTGCAGAACATGATAACTTTGTGTTGAGTGCTGCCCCTAGAGAGCAAGTGGTGATGGGGGTGCTCTCTCCCTAACCAGTGGGGTGGAAGGTCATACTCATAAGCTGAATCTTTGTGTGACTTTAAGTGCATGTTTCTGCCAGTGATTGAAGGCTCTGCTCCTCCAAAATAAGTAATGGGAATTCAGGGAGAGGAACTCGGGGGAGGTAAGCGTGGCAATTTTGGCAGCCCTTCCGGCACAACATTAGCAGTGTGCATCTTACCTTCTGCAGTTTTGGGTGATGTGGCATAACATGCGTCTCTCTCTTTAGGTTTGGTCCCTGTCCGCGGGCAGAGTTGGTCAGTGTCTACATACAGTGCAGACAGAGGATCGAGTGTGGTCCATTGCTATCAGCCCATTATTAAGGTAACCGAGATCTCTTTATTCCCCATTTCTAACAGAGAGAAGTAAAGGAGTTGGATTGGCTGTGCGTCCACAAGTCTTTCTGAGACACCAATGTGACAGTTCAGAGACTTGACTTGGGTGAAGTGCTTCTGCCTGCAGCAAGTGCTCAGGGAAGAGCATGTGGTCTTTTTTTCTTATAATAGTGATCTGCTCAAAAAAGAGGCTGTGAAGATTGCCCTGTGTTCCTCTTAGTGCCTCAGGTGGGACCTGTTCATTCTTTCTTGCTGAATGAGCTCTGACTTGCTAATTGGAAGCAGTGACTTGGATCCTCTTGAGATTTTCTGTGCTGAAAAGATGCCAACTTGTATTCTCATTCTCTGGCAGAAGAGTTGCTGAGCGAAAAGGTCCCTGCTTAAGAGCTGTATGCATTGATTAAAGCTCAGTTTTCTTTGAAGATGCTGAACTGGGAAAGATGAAGTGCAGTCCAGGGATGAGGTTTTCCAACCTCTGTTTTCTGTATCTCTGTGCTTCTTGTGCAGGTGTAATGCTACAACTACAACTTCAGCATGGGAGGCGAGGGCAGTACATGCAGCAGTATTTTCCAGGGTGCTTTTCAAAGTGCTCCTGTTCTTGAGAAAGTAAGAATCTGGGAAACTTAAACTCTCACTGTTAAAATCTTGCACTGATCAGCAACAATCTATCTCTTTGGTTCCCTGGTTTAGCTGGTCTTCTGCATGCAAGAGATATTCTTCCTCAGCATACCTCAAGGAAAAGGGGAAGAAGAGCTGTTGTTGCTGCCCATGTGATGTCTGCAACTACTGAATTTTAGGCTTGTGCAAAACCAAAATACTTCCCACAGTTGCTGTTCTTATTAGATTTCCAAGCTTGTTTTCCAGGCAGCAGGAACAGTGGTACAGAGCTGATGGCATTATCAGGGAAATGACACTCCAGCCTTGCTATGATTTTGCTCTTCCCTCGTTCCTTTGCTCTGAGTGTTTGCGACAGGGTTTTTGAAGAGGTGCCATGTGTTTTAGTGGAGCTGCAAGATGCGAGATAGAAGCCCTCTTCTGTCTTCTGTGCTGCAAGGGCCCCTTTTCTAGCAGACAGGCTGTGGCTCAGGCCACTCGGCTGGTTAGAGCCCAGTGGCATGCTGCTTCCTACTCCTAAGTGATGACCTTCTGCCGTGGCCTCTTGTCAGGACAGTGTTCCTCTCCCTGGTGTGCATGCTTGTGCACACTCTCTGTCACAATATTTACCCTCTGTCTCCCCACCCTCAACCCCCTTCCTCCCTGCAGGGTGATAAATCGGAGGTGGTGGAACAGCTACCCCATGAACAAGTGGGCTTAAATTGTGCGCTCTCATTTTTTTATGAGGCCATGCACTGTACCAGCCTCTCCCACTAGGCCGTCCTACTGCATCCCCTGCTTACCCCTCCATATTTTAGGGAGGGAGGTGTGGAGAATTAGAGCCAATTAGCCACGTCATTAATTCTTCAATTTGACGGCTGATATAGCAGGGCCTGAAACACGCTGCTGACCTCGTATAATGGGAACCCTGCTCCTTAACATATTGACGATGGGAGAAGTTAATTAAAATTCCACAGAGAGAAGGTGTCGGCTAACCTATAAACCTGTCGCTTCTCAGAACAAATCACAGCCATCCTAGAAGAGAGAGAGGATCAGAGCAGGAGGGCATGTGGTGGGGGAGGGCCAGGGCAAGGGGCAGGGGAGATGAATTTTTCACTAATAGGTTTTATTACTTGCTGTCTAATGAGGGTGAATATCAAAAAGATAATATCTGGTTTCTAGCAGGGTCTGCTTTGGGGAGCTCTGTGGTTTCTGTTTTATTTGAAAGAGCCCATATTTCACCCATATGCATCCCTATGCACTTGAGTCTGAACCTTTTCTTCCCTTGCAGTCCGCATCCTTCTTGCCAGAGTTTGGATGCATTTGTTCCTCAGTGAGGCTGAACATGGCCTATAACCTCCATTTCCTCCTAAACATTTGACATGCTCTCCTGATTCTCCCTTCATGCTTGTGCTGATGTAAACTGAGATCTCCTCCATCAGGACAGGTAGTTCTGCTGGTGTGGAACTGCTGTAGAATCAGGCTCCAACCACCGAAGTATTTTGGCCCTTTGCTGCTTAGAACCCACCAGCTCTCTCTACTGTGGACACACAGAGACCAGAAACAGCTCAAAGCAGTTGTGTGCAGTGGGGTAGGAGCAGGGAAGGCTCCTCTAACTCGAGCCATTCGAATGGCTTTGGAGAGGCTGCAGTTGCCTGACCTGGAAGTTTGCTGGGAGCGAGGGTCTCTAGAGTAGTCAGGGTTGTATTCTTACTGAACCCCACCTGTTAATGGGCAGGACTGAAACTTTTCTTGCTTTCTGGTGATATCTTCCTCTGTGTGAAGCTTCCTTACGAAGTATCCTGTGTGCTCCTGACCCACAGCTGGGTTTTCTGCTGTGTCTGCTGTAGTCCTGCGCTGCTGGACTGCTGCTCTAATGGGCAGTGCATGTACACCCAAACATGTCAGAGACTTGTGCTCTTAAAGCACAGCTTCTCTGGCTTCAGGAATCATTCTTGGGTATACTGCTTTGATTTGTCCAGAGTTTCTCTGTGTCACGACAAAGATCACCCTGTGGTTGTGCTGAGCCGGGGAGGAGGCTTCCTGCTCTTTGTGTAGTGGTGCTGGACTGGATGATTTTAGGGTCTGCAAACAGAATGATTCCTGTAAGGGAGATCAAGTAGAGTAAAAGATAGTAAAAGAGTACCAAGAGTTTTGGATCTTCTCTTCATTCTGCGAGGGGGACAACTGTGCTTACTCCTCTGTGTATAACCTTTTCATCCACAGAAGTGCCTTGACATCCACGTGTGGTGTAGGAACTTCGTTGCATTAGGGATCACTAACAGTGCCCTGCAGGGTAGTGGGGATGGGGAGGGTGTGGTATTCCTTCTGGGTTTTCAGCAAGTTTTCTCCAAAGCTATCCTGGTCGGTGTGCTTGGGAGAGCAGATCCCACACTGCATGTGACATAGGGACTAGAGAAGAGTCTGAGAGTGTACTTAAATTAGGATACTTAAAATAAGTGTGCCTTAACTGGTTTAATTGGTCTTGGAGCTGTCCTTCTCCATGGATTTGTAAAATGGTGTACCAACAGAGAGGCTGCATACCCTAACCCATGTCTCTTAGTCGCTTGTAATCCCCTTCCCCCAAGTTCATTTGCCTTTTGAACTCTGCATCATGCAGATGTTAAACTTTCATTTACTGGTGCTTACTGCAGTGACTTATGTGTGCTCAGGGACCAGGGCAAGCCTGAGTGCAGTGGACCAATTCGAATGTGCAAAGTGAGGCAATCCCAGGGGTTTCTGGTAGAGAAGTGGCACCTTCATGCTTTGTGGTTCCCCGAAGTGGCGGTAGCCAGGAAAGAGTAAGGGAGCACTGTACACCGTAAACTGGAGAGGAAAGAAAAGAGTGGGCCTTGATGTTAAATTGATTATTAATCTTGGATTCAGAAATTTTTTGGTGTTGGATTAAAAAAAGTATTCAGATCTAAGCTGGCTTCTCCTGCTGGGTCTGGCCACTGGCATTTGCTATTTTAGTTTTAAAATATTTATCATGAGAGCAGGTCTTCCCATGTTGTCCTTGAAGTGTGTCAGATTTTAAACCAAGAAAAGAGAAGATGGAGCCACAAAAATGGTTACCAAGTGTAGACAGAGAGCTAGGAAACCATTGGTACCATTTGGGGCGACATCAGGCAACCATTAAGTGCCCTATTGTGGCAGAAATGTGCTTTGGGTGTGTAAGCCAAGAGATGGTCTCTCCTTTTCTGACTGTGCCATTAGTCTGCTGCACTACATGACCTCTCCTCACAGATGGTACCTTGGCAAAGTGCAGGTTTACTCCGGAGAGGAGGAAAGTTTGTACTAAAGACTAGCTCTCTGTGCTGAATGTTTAGCTTAAAGGAAAATAAGTAGTTCTGTGAGCAGTTGAATTAAAAAAGCCAAGCTGGCTCTCTCTTCTATTTATCCAGTGTTGTAGTTGAGACCCAACTCCTCTATTTGAACATGCTAATTTTAATCTCTGTTAATTGCCTCTCCCATGGATTATTATGGGGAAATAATATCTGGGGAAATCTCTGCCTCTGTGGACAACCTCAGGCAAATTTTAAAACATACCCCAAACTTATTGGGTCAAAGAAGGAAGAGAAAGGTTAGTGACAGGAAACTTGACTGAATGAGAACAATTAACATTGGGGACAATCAAAATGATTAATTTTGAGGGCTTCTTTTTAATGGTTATCTAGAAACTACTTGTGGAAGTATACCAATCTGATTTGAAGATTGCATTAGAGCAAATCAACCCACTTGAATCAGAGCAACTTTGCAGTGGTTTTAACTGTGCAATTGGAGCCCTAACGTGCAGCAGTTAAAATGTTTGATAATGTTCCCCCCACTCTCATTTTATCAGCAGATTTCCCTTATCGCATATCAAGATGAGCTGCTGGCTGTAGCGGTGCTCTGTTTTGACCTAGCTTTATGCACTTAACCTCTCAGAGTCTGCTAGGACTTGGGACAAGTAACTGGATTTTATTCTGGTTTGTGCATTGCCAGCAAAATAGCCGGCAGCAATAGCTCTGCCGTCCTTGGGGATCTTTGTAGAGCCTGGTCGGCTTGAATAATTGAGAGGGGACTTTGACCTGCAGCTGTTTCTTAAGTGGGGCAGGAAGAACCTGCTCAACTGTGAGATCCCAGGGTGGACGTGCAGAGTTAGTGGTGGCATTAACTACCATCGCTTGCTGACCTCGGAGAGTGATCTGGATGTGGGTTTCTAGATATATGCAATAGTCATAACTGACTTGGTGCTCTTTCACCCTAAAGCTGAAGAGCAGGAAATGAGTATCAGTTTCTCCCCTCTGGAGCTAAAATGACACCTGTGTCTTATCCCTTTGCCCTGACTGTTCCCTTGATGTTGGGAGGAAGAAGACTTTGTTTTACCATCTGTAATTGTGTGATAATGACTCTATTTGGTCTTCTTCACATGGGTGAACACATGTACACACATGTCTCTTGTCCCTTTTGTCTAGAAACAAACACGTATGCACACGCTTCTATAGGTTGAGAAACTGCAGCTTACCTTTCTTCACTTCAGTTTCTTTCCTTTGCCTTCTAAAGCTCACATGATTGATGACTTCCTCCCTTTTTGTCACTTTTGGCCAATACTCTAATGTATGTATTTTCTGTGACTGTGTGAATTGGCTCACTAGTTGTTGTGGGCAGGTGAGCAGGTTTTGGGAGGCAGTAGCTAACTGAGTTCGGACCCAGACATCTGTTTCTAATCGTGTTGAGCTGTGTTGTATATTGAATTTTTTAACAGTTTTCGCTGCAGTTTTTTATCATCTTTCCCCTTGCTTGAGGGGAAAGTCTGTCTCAGAAAGCTTGGAGGAAGCATCTTTCTTGTGCTGCTTGGTTTGCACAGGAGAATCTGTTTAATCGATGTGACAGAAGAAACTTAGTTGAGGGGGCTGGCAGCCCTTATGGTTTGAGGTTTCCATTTCCAGTTTGCGATCGTTTTCTCTTTGCTTTTTAAATTTGCAGGGGGAGAAGGTAACTTCACCAGACCTTGGCTGCTGTTTACCTTTGCTCGGTTGTGCAGTGTGCCTTTGTTTTTCCACCTTTGATCAGTGTCCTGCCAACAGATAATTTAGCAATTGCATCCTTGGGTGGAAGTGTGGAGTTAATGTTAAAATTAGGGTTTTTTTCCTTTCCTAACTTCTGTGGCTGATGAAGCAGAGAAGAGGAGAGGGGAGGTGAAGGGGGCCATAAATTCTAGACCTAGTGATTCTGTTCCTTGTAGAGAAATGAAAGCCTCTGATGTCTCTTCAGCACTTTCATTAACATTTAAATTAAGGGTTTGTTTTTCAGGCGGCTTCAGTCACAGCCCTTTCATAGTCTGACGCATGGAGGCTGTTCTCTCTCTCTTTTTCTCTCTTTTTCCAGCTTGCATATCAGTGTACAATAGTAATCACTGCTGTATTTTTTTTTTCTGGTCTCTCAGGAGGGCAGCGACCTGACAAGCTGTACCAGAGGTTCAAAGAGAGAGAGAAATGGAGTGCAAAGGTAGATGAGCAGAAGGATGCCAGGTTTCACTCCTGCAATTAGAGTGGTGTCTGTTCCCTCCCCTGCCTTTCAAAGGACTGTTTTTGAGGGCGGGAAGGAACACAGAGGGATGGACCTTTCTTGCACGGTGAGAGCCCCAGGTGCAGATGCCTCTAACCAGGCTCAGCTTCCACTGTTACTCCTCCCAGATGAGGCCAGAGGTGTCACTCAGAGGATGCAAGCTCATGCCCTGAGGTGGGGAGTGAAGCCAGTAGTGTCCTAAGATAGCAGCCTAGCCCCTCTAAAGGAGTGTTGATTCACTCTGAGGACAGCAGGAGACTGGTCCTCAGCCTGCCATTGGCATTTGAAAGGAGGGTGATAGTGCCAGGATATTGCCCTGAAGTAAAGGCAATATCTGTCTTTTGTGCTGCAGGGCTTAAGTCACATCTGCTTTGAGCATTACAGCTTACTGCAACTGGAGGAGAGCTGGTGAGAAGTGTCTGTTTGGATCTTGGCTTTCAACAACCTAAACCAGTCCATGCCTTGCTGTAGCTAAGCAATTTCTGGTATAAGAGCTAGTTCACTCAACATCAAGAAGAAAAACCTCTTTTCCACCTGCTTCAACAATTGTGTAAGCCAAGGAACAAGGGGACAGTTTTAGGAATGGCAATGACTTGCACTGGAGAAGCCATATAGTAGGATTTGTGTAAGGACATGAGTCTTTGTCCCAAAGCTCTTTTGGAATCTTCCACTTTTTATCTCTTACCCAGTTGTTAACCACTGATAGGGTGTTCTGCAGGCTCTCTGACAAGAGTTGAGGGCTCCAAATAGCACTGAACTGGTGTCTTTTAGGTAAAAGACATAGGAAAATAGGCCAACAAGATCAAGACTGATCTTAAGTGTGCCAGTGGTGGCCATGATTTATACCATGTAGCTTTTCTGAAGAACTTAATTCAAAGTCATGCACTTGCAGAAGCGTCCTATATATGCTGAAAAATGTTTTGGTTCAGCAGTTTGGATTTTTTTTTTCCCTTTTGTGAGCTATCACAGACTGTAGTCTGTAATTTCTTGTGTCACTGTTATCAGCTTGAAGTAATTTGTTTTACTGTTCTAAGTTTGTGGTGATGGCTCAGACACTGAGTGATACAGAACAACCTTTCAGGGGCAATTGATCTTGTCCATATTCCAAGTGCTCTGGAGCTATCTGGTGGAATGTGCTTCTTTGATCCCATCTGACTAACAGTTTTGTGCCCATCTGATCTTTTTGTCACAGCAGGTAGGTCCTAACTCCTCTTTGTGCATAGTCCTAAGAATGGCCACCATCAATGTCATCTTAGTATCTTCATCCTGTATCATGCAAGGAGGATTCAAAATATCTGCTCTGCACTGCTGGCATCCATCCACTCTTCTAGGTGCTTCAGCTTTTGGAGATTCATAGGTTCACATCCACTGATTTTTTTTCTTCTTCAGGGCCCAGTGTTGGATAGTTTCATGAAGCCCAGGGCCCAGTGTTGGATAGTTTCATGAAGCCCACAGCCTGTGTAAACCAAAGCTAGCAGGTATGGGAAAGAGGATGGTTAGTACTTGTCACACAGTGTCCTCAGTTGTGACTTCTGGCCACCTCCAGTGTTGTTCAGTCTGCAACTGAGGAATGCTTTTAATTTAAGCTCTCCTGAGGCTGGATGCCAGCGTGGAGCTCAGCTTGGCTGCCCCACTGGTACTTGGGGCAAGTGTGCTGCAGCACTAACTGGAGTAACTCCTACTAATTCTCTTTGGAAGCTGCACTGTATTTATGGGTGGAGAGGGCGGGTGGATGCCTGCCCTCCCACCTTCCCCCATGTAGTCTCAAAAGTCCCTGGTGCATCTTTGATTAGGTGTAGGTCAAAAGAATTTCCACATCGTGACCTTAATAACCAGGGTTGATTGGCAGGCGGTCTGCGGAGAGGGAGCAGCCTGTCCCTTTCATCTCCCTTGGTGCCGTGCTGGGACAATGGGCCAGCATATTTTCCTTGTTGTTCCTCATTTGAAAAGGGTCTGGTATCTCTACTAGGTACCTGTGACATGGGGGTCTTGATTGGGGTCTCATAAAGGGCCCTGTCACTGTGTCCAAAGGCCAGGAATACAAAGGCGGTCAGTGGGTGGGGGTCTCAGCTGACCACTGAAGAAGGGAGGGGAGGGTCCTGGAAGCAGTGGAGGGAGAAGCAACCCCTGATG
>VXAY01001319.1:393078-410469 GCA_013399855.1 Oxyruncus cristatus
CCCATTTTTGTCCCGAACTCATCAAGCACATCTGCAGAATTGTCCCAGCCGCTGCCTCCCAGTTTCAAAAGAAAATGATCGTTTGATAAACCGTCCTGATTCACCACTTTCTCACAAGGGAGGGAGACCCACCTTTGACCTCTATGATTTCACATTGGGCCCTGCTCCCCCCCATCCAATTGCTGGAGAAACTTTGAAATGCATCCCTTGCACTCCCTTTCCTTCTCTCTCTTTCCCTTTACTCTCTCTTCTCCCCCCTCTTTTTTTTTTTTTTTAGTCCCCCTCCTCCTCTTCCCACCCCCCCCACCTTCCCTGCTCTCCCGCTTTGTAAAAAAGCAGGCGTACTGCTTTGGAGTTTAGGCAAGTAATTAGTAAAATCTTTTCTGCAGCACAATAAAACCGCAGCCCTTGGCCCGCATATTCCCACAATTTACATACTTGCGGGCATTCGAGAAAACAAGTGGCATTCCCAGTGCAACGCTGCCTATGAAAATCATTTGGAAGGCAGGGAGGGGAGGGTGCTGAGACCCACTCGCTCCTGCGAGCTATAGGAATGTGCATGAATATATTAAAATGTTTTCACACAATGCTTGTATTTTCCAACGGGAAGGGGCATCTTCTGGATGAAAGGCGGCTGGCCCAGACACAGGCCTCTTCCAAACGCTCTTTCCCACTCGGGGTTTGTTTGCATGGACCACATAGAGAGGGGGCCTGGAGGGGGAGGAAGGGGCAAGGGTGCTATCTGTAAAGAGTAAATCTTTGTGTGCCTCCTACCCGCTCCCCGTTTGTGGTCCCAGAAAGTCAAATTATGAGGGAATTGTGGCTGTGGAGGGGGACAGGAAGGGAGATCATCAGGACTTTCTGCAAAAGCTTTTGGAGGCACTGAAAATGTAGAGAGGAAATAGCTTGTAATGGAGCATACAGTGCTCTGGCCAATGGGATTCAGTGGCTACAGCAGGAAATGACTGAGCGGGAGCTGGTATCTTGGGCAGTATTAGCAAAGTGCCTATTAATAACAGAAAACACTCCTGCAGTACTTTTCCAGCTTCACCTTATTGTCAAGAACAGCCCGCTCAATGCTCAGTCTGGGCAGTGTGTCCAGCTGTTCTTCCCCTTTTTCCAAAAGGATATTCCAAGACTATTCCAGGCTGTGCCACAAGTGGAACCCAGCAGTATTCACTCCTTTTCAGTAGGGTCCACTTAGCTGCCTTGCCTCTAAGGAGGTTCTTTGGGCTCTTTCAACTTACATGGTGTTGACAACAGGTGTGTGGTGAAACTTCTATCTAGAGAGTGTAGATCAGGGATTTCCTTTCTAACAGACAAGAATTGAAGGAGAAATTTGAAGTTAAGGGAGGGAGAGGCTGAACACAAGTAATGAATGGCTTGGCTTGAGAGCAGGGTTTGGCTTGGGAGCAGGGTTTGTATGTAGTGAAGACTATGAGTTCAGCTCCAGGGATACTGTTTTATTTGAGAATCCTGGGGCAGACTGCAAAGAGGTCTGGTCTGGAGGTAGGCTGGTGGCTGCATTTTTATTGTTTTTTTTAATAATTGGCCTTTGGTGAGAATGCCCTTTGAAATTTCTGTGGGAAATGTTGTGGCACGAGCATGGTGATCTGGATGCCTTTGTCCTATGTAGTATACACACAGCCTTTGTAGAAAGCTCTTTGGGCAGGCATCCTGTCCAGACGTGTTCAGCCCTGAGGAGTTACAAGTCTGCCCACAGCCATGGCAGCACAAATTTATGAATGCCATGAAGAGCTATTCCAAGGCCCACACTACCCATCTCAAGTCTCCGCTCTTCTGAAGAAACTTATCAAAAGACAGGCTCCCAGAACAAGACATAAGCCATTTAGAGAGGACTGGGGAAGCTTTACTGAGACTTTCTCTTCAGCTGAGCTGACTTTTCATGTCCTTTCTGACCAGACTCCTTCTGTGACAGGTGAGAGAAAATGTATTCCCCAGCCCTGCAAGGAGCTAAACAATCTAATATGTCAAAACCTTTTGCAAAAGGGTATTCTTCCATGGCAGCTCTTCCAAAAATGGTCTGCAGAAGTGGCAAAGCTCTGTAAAGCTGGCCTGCACTGGTCATACTGGTGTTGGTCATGGTGCAAAGGTCTCTAACCTTATGTTGGAAACAACCAACAACTCAACTTGTAAGAGGGCTTACTTCTTATTCTTAATTATTGTCTTCCCAAATCCCTGCTCCTCCCGTTCATCTTTCTGCATTTCTTAAAGAGGCAGTGGAGGGAAAAAAGCTTTGGTTTTTGTTAGGGAAGGGGGTTAGGAAGGGCGACATGGCCCCTGCAACCTCTCATAGGGGTGTCTTGTCAGGGCGCCGCATGGAGGGCACAAACAGATCATAACCTTTAAATGAAAATGTGATGGAGGGGAGAGATGAAAGCAGTGAAACAAATTAGATACATCTAGAGGGGGTGCTCAACTGGAGAAAATTAGCATTTCTTCCTAATTGGAGTGCAGGGCATTCCATTACAGGGTTTCATTACAAGGAGGGTAGCACTGGGCCTCTTTGGGGGATTCCCCCCTGCCCTTGGTTCTTCTAGGAATAAAAATATATTCAGAAAAGAACTGAGAAAGGATTGAATTTAGCAGAGTGAAGGTTTCAGACTGCTGTAGGGAGAAGAATTATAGTAAAGCACCAGTTCTTTATTTGTTAAGACAAGTAAGTGATGATTATGTGCACATGAAGGCAGGTGTTAGTCCTAGTTTCCATGAAGGAAACTAAAAAGTGTACTGGAGGCTGCAGGTGATGGCAACTTTCTGATGCAAGTACTTGCTGAATCAAATTTGTAGACTATCCAAAATGCACTAGTTTGAAGCATAAGGATATGTTTTATGACTAAGATCAATGGAATCAATTCGAGCTTGCATATCAAGTCCATGCTGTGCCAAGTACTTTTTTAAGGCATGTTTGTCTAATTCTACCTCTAACTAGAGCTCTTGTATCCAACAGGAATTTGCATATATCCCTGGGAAGGCAATGGCCAACTTCCAGCACAGAATGTCTGGTGGCTGCCCTGGGTCTTGTGCACAGCTTGATGGTCCAAATAACTTGTACCAACTCAAGAAACAGGCGTGCACAGATGTGGCTTTATTTGTGCATCTGTACATATAAATGGGTGCAAAGAATAACTTAAAAGGAAATCAAGGGACAAGGTTTTGCATCGCATCTCTGTACTAGGAGTAGGGGAGAGAGTTTCTTTTTTTCAAGCAGGGATTGAATTATTTAACAGTCAATGCACTCAGGAAAGGCCGGGAGGGAGGCATGGAAGAGGGGGAAGAAGAAGTGAAAGAGAAGCAGGCTTTCTTCAGGTGTGTGGTATGCAATGTATGTTGCTCTGCCAATTTACAGTTACAAACTTTTCTGTTCCAGCTCAGGAGAGAGACTATATAAGTGTAGGAATGCGAATTGTAGGAAAGTTCTGAAGGAAGGGTTCTGCACAGAAGGTGGCTTCTAGCAGAGTGGGAGGATGTTTACACAGCACTGCCTTCGTCCTGGACAGGCTCTGTCATCCGCGTGCTCAGGATGAGGTTGAAGATGATACGAATTTACAGAAGTCATAAATGTAAATCTCTGACTTAATACTTGCTGCTTAATTTTGGCATTTTGACACAGAGCAAAACACTGCCCACAAGAATATCTTCAGGCCTAGAGAAAATACTATTAAAAATGGAAGCATGGCTCAGAGATGGGCTTCTCCCATATTAGGTCTGGCACACATCAGGATGACGATGTCTCCCATCCCAGCCTTCTCCAGTCACTTCAGTTTTCACGAAAGATGCTTGGTAGACTGTTCAAAATGAGGAAATGCATCAGTCTGATTCTCAATAAGTAAAGCAAGCTACTTTTGAAATGTTGGAGGAGGTAGAAAGAAGATGGGAGCAGGACCTGAGAGGCTGGAGTTTTGAGAGGAGCAAAGGAGTAAGAGGGGATAGTCAGGCTTGAAGGGAGACCAGTTCCTCTGAAGAATGGGAATTTCTTCGCAATGTGTGCAGTTGTGCGTCTGGCTTGTGTGCTAATACACTTCAAAATGGAGCGTGCCAGAGTACCTCTTGCCTGTAGCTAAGTTTCCCTGGGTTGCTGGCATTCTGCATCTGTGTTGTTAGTGGAATTGGACACTGGAAACATAGATGGAATTGTGCGACTCTGACTCTCTCCTTGGCTCCATTGCCTCTGGTTTCTTTTCAGAGCAGTGTGAGACTGCTTCAGACTGGAAGACAGCATGGAAAGTCTGTTCTTTTTGTGTAGTGTTGCCTGTAATGTGTTCTGTGGTTCGTTATTTAATATTTGTCAGGTCTTCTCTACCTTCCCTCCCACCTGCACAAAGCACAACTGCTGCAACCACTTTCTTGCTGTAAAGAGGTGTGTGTTTGTAATGCTCCATTCACTATCTCTCATGCAGTCATGTGGGAGGTACTCTTACTGCTTTGTAGGCATCCTGACACTTCACAGATGCAGGGCTAATTTGGCACCAGGTACTAAAGACAGCTTTTAACGTGCATTGTCCTGTCTAATGGGTAAATCCTTGTTCTCTGTCCTCTGAAATTGAGGTACATATTCCTTAAAGTCTTGACTGTCCATCAAAGAGGACTTGAATGAGTCCCTGCTATGGTTGGTAGACCCAGGCAGCTAATGACAAGAAAGAGGCCATTTCCTTTGAGAAGAAAGACCTGTACAAAGGTGATTGATAGTCCCAGAGATTTATTAGTGTGGGACTGGTTAGAGGCTTGCAAGCTGGAACCCAAGAGCCTTGGTGTTTTTTCAAGAGAAAAAAAGAAGTCTGTTGGTCATCTATGTGTGTACCTCTACCCCAAAACTAAAAGAAGTGAACTCTCCAGAAAAAACAAATGAAGACTAAGCTGGGCCAAGCAGCAACTGCTACCATTGTTGTGCTTGGTCTCTTCCTTCTGGTGCAGCTGTCTTGAGCTTTTCACCTGTGCCTTGTTCAGTGACCTGCTTCACCTGTTCAGGCTGATTTAATGAGGTATGGGGATGGAGCAGGACTGTCTGATGGAAGAGGTTTTCTCTTGCATCCTGTTTTCTGTCTTGGCCTAGAGCCTGTTTTCCTTTTCCATATACTTCCCCTGGATTTTCTCCTCTTTGACAGTGGAGAAGCAAGGGAGTCTGCTCCAGGTATTAGAAAAGCAATAATGTTTCTCTAGCATCTGTGTTCTGATGGTCTCAGGGCAATCTGGGAACATGGACAGTGTGCAGACCACTTCAGATAAGTGTGGAGCCTGGCAAAGCAAAGGCTTCATGTTCCTGGTATGTGGTGGAAAACATGAGATATTTTAGTAGTATTGAGTGCAGGTGAACAGTACTGTTGCCACTGGGCAGTGTCTGTCCTCTGCTTCCGAAATTATGGTCTGTGAGACCCTGGTGGTCCTCAGACCTGTGTTGTCTCTCCAGCTCTTGCAGTAGAGACAGTGATACAGTTCCCTGCCGATCTAAGAGTGACTGAGGCTGGTTGAAGTCTCAAAGCTTGGAGCAACCAGTTGATTCTAACCTGCCTCAGAAGGAGCAATGAACAACAGGGTTTGAAGAGAAGATACAGCACAGGCACACTCCTCTGTGCCAAAGAAACAGCTGCATTACTAGTTTGTATCTTGTTTTTGTGGCCTTTCCCCATATTTGGTCCCAAGTCAAACACCATGTGTTGATATTTGTTTGCCTCTGTTAGGCAGTCCTGATAAAACCAGTCTGAAAAAGATATGGAGACTAAGGTGATGGTGGGTAAGCCTGAATATGGATGTGTTATTTGAATTTACTGGGAGATTGCTTAAAAATGAATGAAAGATAGTATTTCTTCACACAGTGTGTAGTTCTCCAGAAGGTTATGAAGGTTATGAAGCCACCAGTTTTGAAAGTGATTTGGCAAATTCATGGATAGTAGGTTCATAATGGAGGAGTAGATGGGGATATACTCTTCAAAATCCTTAATACATCAGTTGTGGATGCTGGGGTAGTACAAAGAGAATGACCACGAAAAGTTGCCAAACATACATGAGCAGCATCTGCCAGTACTGCTGCTGGAGAGAAAATGGTGAGCTGGATGGGCCATGGCTTGACGAAGGTGGACATTTCTCTTGTTCTGGCCATGGTGGATCAGTCCACCATCCATCTACCCCAGTGTTTGGTAGCAGTGGTCAGTTGTAGATGTGTGCAGAGAAGGTAAGAAGCAAGACAAGAGCAAAAAGATCCTTTCCTGCCTGTTCTTTCCCAGCTTCCAGTGGTGGGGAGGTTAGGCTTTCCCTGGCTAGAGTTTGCATCTGGACCAGTGTTTCCTTCATATTTGCAGAGGCTAGCTCTATGAGCAGCTCATCTCTTCTCTCTGAACCTGTTAGTGTTCTGGGCTTGGTAGCCTCATTTCCAGTCCAGTGTTGTGTCCTGAGGAAGAAACACTTTGTTCTATTTTTAGACCTTTTGCCTCATTGTCTTGCAGGGTTATACAGTGAATGATTCCTCCCTCTGGATACCCTCTGCTATGTTTATAGTTTTAATATTTTTCCCAAGCCACCCCAACTCTAGTATCAATGGCCTTGTGTGAAGCTCTAGCAACCCATGCCTGTTGCAGGTACTTGCTGGCCAGTTGTTATTTAGGGTGGAGATCAGTGTATGTGTCCCTGAGCCGTGGTAAACTCATCAGTTCCTCCCAGTGCAGCCTCTGACAGAAGTCCACAGAGATGCAGCCTAACATGAATTGATGGCCATGTAATTGGGTCTTCTGTATTGACATAGTAAAGATCAGTGACAGCTTCGACTCGGACACTTGTAACTTGCTGCGGAATCAAATAGTGATGCTTGAGTAATGTGCTCATTTCAGTGTAGGACATGTGAGTGAGCCTGGTTCTGGCATTTCTTTGTATGGGTGTTTGGCTTGCCAAGTAAAAATTGTTCCTTTAATAACTGTGTTTTTGGATGTGACTTCCTAAATGCTCAGAGCACATGGGAATAGAGCAGGCCATGGAAAGGAAAAGAGGAAACTGTGGTTTCACACTCCTGCCCACAAAGCTGCCTGTGCATCTAAAGCTTCCAGACTTCTGTTCCTTGAAGTGTTGGAGGACTGACTGCCAGCAGGTTGTCCTACTCCACTTTGACAGCAGCTTACTGAGGGGCAGGAGGCAGTGTGGTACTTCTTATCCCTTTTTCAGATATTTCTTGTTGCCAAAGGGTAGCGTTTGTTAGGGAATCCTCTGTTCCATAGCAGAGTTGAGTTGTGTGTCCAAAGAGGCCTTTACCCAGTCCTTTCCAGCACAACCATTTCCCTCCTTCACAATTTTATGTGTAAATTTTTTTCCAATATACTGACATCAAGTATGATTATAAATTATTACCTTCTTGTCTTTCTTGTTCTTTGTCTGTCTCTACACCATCTGTTTTGCCTGATCTCCTTCCTATCTTCATCTGGCTAATCTCTGTTATCAGTGAAATTCAATAGTTCTTGGCCTGCCTTGCAGCCCAGCCTGATTACAGAAACTGAAGGTGATAACTTGTGCTGTGAAGCTGTGTCTTATTCTATATTGATGTCAGGATGGTTTGGACTCTGGCTTCTGCAAAGCTTTCCGAGCAAGTTTTTGGGTTGTTCAGGACCTATGTGAGAGGTGGCTGCTAAACCTCCTTGTGCCTTAGATGTGTGTTGTCTGATGAAACCTTGCGTGCCTTTCTCTGCACACAGGGCTGGGGCTTTGTGGCCCAACTGGCAGCTTTGATTTCTCACTCTGGTGCTTGCTCACAACCAAGCATGCCCTGAACCTGCAGATGGAGAGTAGGGGCTTTATTAAGGATCTTGATTGCTTAGGGGCAAACAGTTGACAAGCTCCAAACACTTAACATGAAAACCCTGAAGCAAATCATATTGCATGGAGTGAAGATCTGGGGAAGTAGAAGCTGCCCAGAGCTTTAAGGGCAAATGAATTAAAGTTGTTGCAAGCGTGTCTGTGTCAGGGCTGGAATGACTGGAGCAGGAAAGCTCTAAGAGTCATTTCATGGCTGAGTTAAATGCAGATGAGCCTTTGCTCACCTCCTCCACAGAGCACCTGTGTCTCCATGCCTCAGTGTCCTTGGCCTCTCTGTGTGTAGCATGTGCTGCATATATACACTTTTCCCCTTTCACCTTGCCTGGTCTTTGACTTCTTAAAACCCTCTGAGGACTATTTCCCTCTCCTCTGATGAAGACCTCATTTAGACCTAATCTGTAAATTGTTTGAATATCAGAGGGCAGAGCAGGAAGATCAAGCACTCTGTTTTTATGTGATTGGGCTTCTTTTCCCTATAAGCATGAACAAGCACAGCTCCTGGCTCTGCATGGTGAAAGAATGACTGCCCTTTGTGGTAAGATAATGGAAGTATGTGTTTGTTGAGAAATCCTCTTCCTCACCATTGTGATCACTTCTTTCAAAATTCTCCCAAATATAGAAGTTTGATTTTGGTATACGTGTGTGTGTGTATGTGTATGGCAAAAGGAATAAGACAAAAATAATTCATGGATTGTGGCACCAAGAGAAGAGATTCCTTCCCACCTCTGCTCTTAAACTGAAACATTCTTGGGTTTTAGTTTTTCTGGCAAACCTGAAAGGATTTTCCCCTCCCCCTGACCTCACTGGCATGCACGGATTGCTGCTTATTGAAAAGTCATTTTCTGTCATATGTTCTAATGGAAAAGTTTATACAAAATGTCATTCTATATATATATACATGCATTTTTAAAACAATACTTGTTAACTGAAAACTCTGCCAGTCACATCTGAAAATATATTGGGATTGGTCTTGGCAGTCCTGAAGCTTAAAAAATATAAAGGAGGTATTTTATAAATAGGAGAGGTTTTCTTCTTTTTCATCATGATTCTTTAAGCATTTTCTAGACACAAGCATGTATTTAGACTTTTGTCCAAGGCAATGACGGCTGGAGTATTTACTTAAATCAATTCCACACGTCCTCTTGTAAGGTGTGTGGTTGTAAGAAGAAAAAATCCTGGACAACGTAAGGTTTGTGATAAGATATGAGCACAGGCGACATCCCATATCTTTTCCCACTAATGCAAGGAATGGTCACTATATTTCTCTGTGCAGACTTGAAACTGGCCTGATCAACATGGGTCTGTGTATATTTATTCTTGGTTCAGCTTCTCAGATGCTGGCATGGATTTCACAGCAAACATACTTTGTCCAGAAGTATCAAAGGTTACTTTTAAGGTAAAGTCTTGAAGATTGATGAGCCAAAGGTACCTGGTATTTGGCTGAACTCATCTCTGTGACAAGTACTTAAAGCAGCCTGGATGAGGCTGCAAAAAATTGGATTGAAATTGAAAAATGGTCCTTTCTGTGAGAGTCTTTAGTAAAATGTGATATATATATATATATATATATATATGTATGGCCTGAAAAGAAACCAGAGTCACGGGGTGGAATCAGGCAACTTGCTTCTCCAGTTTGCAACCTGCTGCAACCTTGTGTCACAGTTGTATTTTAGGCAGATCAGAAATTACAAGTCTGTGCCCTGAGGGCTGTGCTGCCTGCCTGTCCCCTTGCTACAGCTGGAGTCCCTGAGGATCTCCTTTCCTTGTTGCTGGGATTGTTGGGATTGCATTATCTCCTAGGGCTTGCTCAGCACTATGGTGTACCTGGTCCTTTGATAAAACTAGTGGCATCTTTTCACTTGCCTGCTTACCATTTGGTCTTCGTTGCAGAATCAGGACCAAGCTTTCATATTATGACAATTCTTGCTTTCCAGTAGGATATTGCAATCATAAGGGACACAAGATGAGTTTTTTAAAACTATGATTTAACATTAAAAAAAAATCAAACCCCAGACCCCATTGCACTGAAGCTGTGAACATCAATTCAGCTGAGCAGCTCTAACTTGTCTACAAGACCTGACCATCCAGGACAAGCATTTCTATCTTGAAGGCAATGGTGATAAATTCAAAGAAGGCATAAATGCTAACAAGTCCTGAGATCAGCAGAGGCAGTGTGCCACAGAATGACAGTTTCTGGCTCGTGGAACAACTGACACCAGTCTGATTTGACACAGGAGCAATACACTGGTAGCCAAGTTTTTTGGTCAACTCACATGCAGCAGGTTTCCTGTTAGTTTTGCAGAACCAAAGTCTTAGGGCAGAAAGGAGGGCAGAACAAGTAAGGTCCCGCTACGAAAAACCATTTTGGTTTGCTAATGGGAGAGGTGGCTCAGCAAAAAGAGAACCTGGAGCCTTTATTGCTGTCTTCCTGATTCTGCTTGTTTCCTGACTTTTGGAGGAGTTGAATTGTTTTTCCCTGATTTTTCTCAGCAATAAGAGTTCTCACTGTCCTTGGCATAGTTCCTGCTATCCTGTTTGGGACATGCACTGTCCAGCTTATTCTTCCCAAGTCTGTTGTGTTTCTTAATCTCAGTGCAAAGGTACTAGACTAGAAATCCTGTCCTGGGAACATAGGCTACACCAGGCCTTCAAGAATCTGTCATGCATCACACCCGTTCACATGTTCCTATTGTGCATCACTGGATCTCTTTTCTCCTTTACCCCTTTTTTGGCATCCTGCACTGCCCTGTTCCAAAGGCTGGGGAAAGATGCTTGTCATGGGCTGACTTCCTCGGTCTGTGTCCACCGCTGATTGTGTCCCAGCTCTGCCAGGCAGACTGTCCCGCTCCAACCCCCTCCTCTTGCTTGCCCCAGATCAGAGCCCCCAAGAGGCCTTTGTCCGCCTGTTGAGAGCAGCCCCTGTTCCACCATTCCCACATGGCACACCCTCCCCAGCAGCCCTCTCCCCATTCAGCAGTTTGGGCTGAAAGAACCTTGGCTAATTACGCCAGGCTGAAAATTACCACTTTGCTGCGTTCTCCTGCTGCTGGGCCCATTTGTGTGGGGCCTGTAGTTAGAGGGAACAAAGTCCCCCCCGTGGAGCCAGGCAGGCCCCAAGTGTGAAGCTACAGGTACAAGCAAGAGGGGAATGAAGGGAATAATTACCAGCTTCTCCAGGTGAAAGCCCTGTTAAAACTTCAATAAGCCAATTAGGGGCCAGGGTGTGTATGTGGGGAGAGTCTCCCCCACCTATAACTGATTCCCACCAGGCAATTAACAGAAATCATTTCATGGAGGGGAGGATAAGAAATGGCTCTTAGAAATTGTCTTGAGTTGGGGGGGCCCTGAAACAGCACGACTGCTGCAGTGGTCCTCGTGTACTCCAACCTCCCGGCTCACTGTGTGGCCCAAAAGTGTTGGTGGGGCTAGGGGGAGAGGAGGAGGGAGAGAAAATGGCAAAGAAAAAGGAATCGCTGGAGCTTTACACCTGGGCAAGCTCTGAGAAAGCGAGGGCTGGAGTTCAGAGCTTCTTGTAAGGCTGTGTGTGGGCCCAGAGCACCGAGCTTGAGGGGGCTGCTGTGAAGATCAGGCTCAGGGTGTCTCTGCCATTAGGGCAAGGGGGAAGGCTAATGGCGTGGAGCCCAGTAGGGAGGGGATAGGTACTGGGTGTGTAGGCTAGAAGTGGGTGTGCAGGCCCTCAAAGATCTGCCCAAGTCTGTAGGTGACCTGCCTTATCCAAGGAGCAAATGGTGTTCGGTGTCTAATACTTTGCATGTATCTCATCCAGGGACTGTGTTTTTCTGCTGCTCAGCCAGCAGCTTCACCTGTTTCTTCCTTTCAGTTTGTACTAAAAAATCAGGAAATTTGCTCAAGACAGGGATTTTGTGGAGTCACCTTGCAATTCCTTTGTACTGTATTGCAGATGGCATGTGCAGCAGTTGGAGGTGGAGTGTGCTGTCTAGTGGGTACCTCGCAGGAGCCTTGCCCATAGGTATTCAAAAAGCTACTCTGAGGAGCAGAGCTACAGTAGAGCATAGGATTGCAGCAGATGGCTGAGATTGCCATAGTGATGTTGGAAGGGAGAATGCATTGTGTCAGTAAAGAAGTCCAGACACCAGCTGTGGTTATTTCACCTGCATATGAAAAAGAAACAAAAACTCAAATAAACCTTAAACTCCTCAAAACACAAATGTAACCTCAGTAGCCACTTTCTTTGCCTTCCTAATGTTATAGCTTCTGAGCATTAATAATGTCCTTTGAGATTTTGTTCTGGTTACTGATAAGCTGAAATAACCCTACTGTAGTGGTGTTTAACCACCTAGTCTTGAACTGACCTGGAAGTCCCTAGATTTTTTTTTGTTTTTTTATCTCAGCATGGGCTTTCTGCCACACTTGGTTTTTTGGTACAAGTTGTTCAGTTAAGTGCCTGAGTTATGTCCAGGATTAAGTTTCTTTTATGGTTAAGGAGTCTCTTTTTTTCCTGTAATAATGGTAATAACTTGTGCATCATTTGGGGTTTAAATTTAGTCTGGAGAGAGCTAAAGAGTTCTCATATAAAGACTTCTGTCTTAAACAACTACTCCATGCCTGGCAAGCCAAGAGATTGTGGAGTGAGGAATGATGAAGGTTGTTGGACATATCATGTAAATATGTATTTTATGCTGTTAAACATAGGTTATCAAACCTTTCCCTTTAATAAAGGAGCAGGGCTGATATCAACTCAGTAGAAATACTTGTGTAGCCACAAAGGCAATTCTGTTCAAATTTTTGAAAAATGACAGCAGCCCCATGAAAAGCACTGTTTGAATATTCATCTCTTACAGGAACACTCAGGACCCTCAATCAACTTTTATAGAGCTAATTGGAATGTTATCCTGTCCTGGACAATTGCTTCTTCCTAAAAGCACGTGTCATGTGGAGTACTGGGGAAAGCAGTGATACTTGGGTGTGAACATCCCTTAAGAACATCAGGATATTTCTGTGGGTGGACTCATTAGTTTCTAATAAAGGATATTTTCAATGTTGCAGTGTTGAAGAGGTCTATGTGCACGTGTTTGTCCTGTCTGGAATCTTTGTCTTGATGTCACTGGGCTCAGTTTTTCTCCTGAAGTGGGAATTATGTTCTATAGCTGGTTGCATGGTTTCACAAAAGTTACCTGCTTCAGGGCTGGTGAAGGGACAGTGAGCAAAGTTATAGGTGACTTGGGCAAACAATATGGCGTGAAACATCAAAGAAGTGAAGGCAAGGTGGAGGTGTCTAGGTTTTGTACCTGCTAAGCAGCTTGCTAGAGTAGGGGTGATCTGTCTACTGTGCTGGCAATGTGGCTCCTGGGTATATTAAAGGCTTGTTCTGTTCTCTAGCCTGTGTGTCTCTGAAGTCTGGAGGAAGACATGAAGTTAGAGGCCAAGGAAGAGGGTTGGAGAGGTGAAGCTGACATTCCCTCTCCCCTGAGGCATGCAGTGAATGACCTGGGAGACAATGATAACAGCATTTATTCTATCTAATGAGCTGGAATTTTGTCTCGAATGTGACTTCACTGTTTCAACCTGGCCTCTCCACAGTGCTCTTCAGTATAAAATGCAAATGCCTTCTTTCTGAAAACCACTTTCTAGTGGTCCACTTGAGGCTAGAGGTGGCATGAGTATGAGTTATTAGTCTGTCTGTTCATGTCTGTGTCACTGGTGCTCCTTGCAAGAGCACAGCATTTCTTTTTGGAGCCGTAGTGGTTGTAAATGTTGCGGGGTTCATGCTGTCTTCTCTACCCATTTTGCTTTCTCTCTGTGACAAGTCGTGGTGGGGTCTTGCAGAGCTCTTGTGTAGCTTTTGTAGTTCTCCTCTGCAGCATTTAGATGTGTATCAGGAGCACAGTTCAACCCTGAGTTGACTGATGCCTTGAGGGATGCTGTGGCTCAGGGCTCAAGGAAGTAGCAGCAAACCTGCCAGCACTTCCCAGTCTGTTTGTGGAACAAGCTTGGCTGTTTGCCTCCAGCTGCTGAGTCTTTTTGGCACTGCTGAACAAAGATGAGGCTGTGCTGCAGTGGGGATCTTCTGCTTGCTCAGGTGAGCTTTAGGTGCAGCTGCCTTAACTCTGATTTTTGTTCAGTTTGTGGTTACAGAGTATTAACATATAATTTAGATGTCCTGACTTAATTCTAGGATACTGAAGGTGCTTGGTTCAGTTCTATGGTTGTCCTCCAAGAAGCACAAAGTAGGGCTATAGGGTTTGGTCTGGGGCAGTGAAGGGGCAACACCAGTCCTGCATGACCACCCAAATCTGCATTTGTCCAGCATTGCCTGAATCAAAGGCAGATGGGACTTCTTGGATGCTTGTGGCGCCTGCTTTCTCATGAAGAAGAAAATGCTAAACTGATGCTGTGCTGTTTTTTTTTCCCCTGCAAATTAAATGCCCCTGGGGACTGAGCACTTGCTTCCCCGCTCTGTCTCTCTCCCTTTGTGTGTATCTGGTCTGTTGTAGAAGCCTCATGCTGGAGGTGGCAAAACTCCCTGCGCTGGGTTTCCGACCCCCTCCTCTCCCCTTCACAATGTTGTTACTGTTGCATCTGCTCTTCAGCAGGGGCTCCATCAAGTTTGTGTGACCTTAGCACTGTATTCATGCTGGAGGAGTTACCTTCTGTAATGATGTCAACTGATGAGGTTGGCAGGATGGTGGCGGCCGCGATAAGACATGACATGTTCTAATGATTCGCCTTAGCGAGCTGCATGTGTGTGTTGGGGGGGGCACAGAGGGGCTTAGAGAGGGGAGGTGGGGGCCCCACAGGTGCCGACAAAGACTTTGACCTTTGCTGCTATAATATCAGTGTTTCACAGGCAGGGCGGTTCGGTAACCCACTTTCAGCCCATCAAAAATTGATTTAATTGCAATTTTTTCCCCCAATTAGGAGCACTGGAGCTTAACTAATTGGAGTAATAGAGAGTAATAAGGCTCTGATAAAAAGCCTTCCTCTGCCTCCTTTGTATCTTGTGTCATCGCCTGTCAGAGGTCAGAGAGCTTGCATATTCTATTAGGCAGAGTTGCCTTCATTTGTACAAATTAGTTTACCCAACAGTAATTAAAATGCCAGTGCGGGTCGGGGAGAGCTGAATACAATTGATGGGCACGTTGGTGAAGGATTTGACAGCTCCGGTGGCCTCCCTTGCCAAAGCGTGTCAGTGCTGAATCAAAGGCTACACAAACCCACAGACCCGTGTGTTTAACCCGCGGCACCGTCGGCACCAACTGCTCTCTCTCTTCTCCTATCTCCATTTTGGACTTGCTCTCTCTTCTCCTTCTTTTCTCATCTCACTTGAGACTTTTTAAAATAGATGTTTCCCATCTTTGAGCTGTCCTCTCTGTTGATCGCTTTCATAACACTGCTACCAACTCCCCCCCATCCTGTCCCCCCTCGGTTCTCCCCCTTCTCTCCCCCCACCTTCCACATTCCCAGCTGCAGGGCTCTGTCAAGTAATAACTTCTTTGTTTCCCAGTCCAATGAGTCTCCATATTTAATAGTTTCCAAAATGGAACAACGATGTCCAATTCCAGGGGGCGGGGGAGCGCACCAGGAGGAAGGAACAGACTCTTGCACGTGTCAAGCAGATTCTGGATTTGAAATCCCCGAAGAGCGGAATGGGACTTGAGAAGCAATCTGTTTACAGTACAGGAGAAGGGCACAAGCCTATGGGCATGAGCCCACAGGGAGGCACAAACCTCACAAGTTTAGCGAGGATCGGTGGGAAAGGACCTGTTTCACCCAGGTTCCTTCAATGACTTTGCGCTATAGAATTCCCAGCTCAGGCAGGGCCTGCTCTGGACCCTGGGTTGACAGTGGGGGAAGTATGTGTTGTACAATGGAATTTGTATATCTGGAGCTGAGACTGTTTCCGAGCCTCATGACAAACAGCATCTTTCCAAAAGGACTGGTGGGCATCTACCTCTGTCCCTCTGGTTCATTCACATCTGGCAATGTTCTGTCCAGGATGAGGTAAAGGGGGATGCCACACGGGTAAAGCTGCAGTTGGCACCTTGGGAGCAGGCATGGAATTATTGCAGCTGGACTGTAGCCAGAGCACTACTGATGTTGCCAGAAATGCCATGGGATCTTCAACAACCACAAGTCAGTCAGATGGAGAGTTCTTGTGTTTCTTCCAACAGCACTGCCAGGATGTGTGTTCTGTCTCATCCCCTGGCCCAGCTTCTGCTGTGGGGGTGTGATCTCTAATGAAATGTCTCTTCTGTAGCATAGAGAAGTTCTGGCTTTTGGAGAAAGTTCTTGGTCATCTTTTTTTCTCTTGTTTATTCCTCTCCTCAGTAGGGAGTTTCAAATAAGAAAGAGAACATCGAAATGTCAGATGAGTTAGAAAATTCCTTGCTTTGGACAGCAAAAATATGCTGTGTATGAAGTATGTGTGTCTCATGCTCTTCAAAATCCTTGCCTTCCTGGTATAGCAAAGATGAAAATGCAATGTTGGTTTGGTTTTAGCTGCTATGGTATCCCTGTGAAGACAACATGTCCTGTTATGGAAGTCCTGCAATGGTGCTTATTTTCCCATTATAAGGGCCTTTTAGAGGGAGGTTGTAGTCATGGTACCCAGCAGCTTTCACAGGACAGACGAAAGCTTAGTGGAGAAGGGGCTTTACATCTCAAAGGCCATCCAAAGCTTGGGCATAGCAGTTTTTATGTCGGATATAGATGCATTTGATCAGTGTTTATTAATAGTATTGTATATACTTCAGATTGATGGGTCATGCCTGTGTTAACATATATAGGGTATCTTGTGCTCCCCTCTTCCCAATCTAGACTCTCCTCAGTGTTTCTGACTCCAGAAAGCATTGTAGGCAAAATAAACGACATTCTCTAAGCTAGTAACTCAGCTTGAGTTGTTTCTCTTGGGCAGCCTGCAGCAACAGTTGTGAAGAAGCTGTGCTTCTCTGAGTCAGAGGTTTCTTGGGTGTGCTCTTTGCTTTCTAAGACAAAAGAGCCTTGTTCAAGATGCACTGAAAGAAGCAAGCCACTGCTAGAAAGCTTCAGGCTGCTGACTGAAATTTCAGAAGTTTTGGAGCCAAGCTTTACGTACCTACCTCTAATCTGTATGTTGTTATAGACCTGCCAAGGCTGACTTGTGTTGCCCTTTTGCTTGGAGTAAACCTGTTACCTCTGCGAGGTTCCCAGTTATGAGAGGCCTGGGGCTTGAAGGTGTATGTCTGCGGATCAGACTCAAGGTGAGGGGCCCTGTATCATCTCCTGGAATCCAGACTTTAAGATTAGTTCACACTGAGGCTTTGAGAATTTCTCATTGGCATCACTTCTTGTGCATGTTGTCTTGTGAATGCTGTGTTCTCATGCTGGCAGTGAAGGTGGCCTGCTCTTCTGGGAGAAGTCTTATCTTTGCTTGCTAATGGGCTCAGGCTGTTAAAGATAAGGCCTGCAAACCTGATCCTGCTGAAGTAGAAGACAAAATTCCTGTTGACTGAATGGAGTCAGCTTTACCCAGAAGAGACTTGTTTGTGGCCCTGAGGCCTGTATTCCATGCTGGAGAGAAATCTCTTTATCTAATGCTTTTTTTCGTCTTTTTTT
>VXAY01001319.1:410545-436411 GCA_013399855.1 Oxyruncus cristatus
TTTTCTTTTTCTTTTTGAGGGCTGGGGGTTAAGGACCGAGGAGGGAAAGCTGAAGTCCAGAACTGACAGCATGAGCGGGGATTAGACCTTGCTGTTCCTCCCACCTTTTTCTCCCCGTTGGTGTGCCTCCATGCTAATTTAGACCTGTGGCAACCATCAAAGTGTCGTGCATACCTTCTGTACAAAGGGGCCTGTTCTCCCACATGAGGGTGTTCACTTCTGGTACAGTCAGTTTGTCCCCCAGAAAAAAAGTCTTAGGCACCCAATTGCCTGCTTGACTGACTCCCTGACTGCTATTATGTTTCTAACCACGGTAATTTGCTTTAGTAGTTATTAATGGATTATGTTTGGGGAGGGGGGACAGAATCCAACACCTAGCTTTGTAGCTCAGGGACTCCCGGACCAAAGAGCTGTTTTCCAGACATGGGGTTTGACTGATGAGCTGTCAAAGTGGGTACCTTTTGCTTGTTTTCCTCTGAGATAGGAGATACTGGAAAAAGGGAGGTGTTCCCTCTTGTCCTGTACAATGGTGGAGAGAAGGCAGGCGCTAAGGAGAAACCCTGCTTCCAAAGATGAAATGCTGCACGCTTTCTTAATTTATCCTAGTAGCTGCAGCACAACAACAGGAATTGGCTTTTCCTTAGATTCAGACTTTGGTCAGGGACTTCTGTGGAGAAGAATAATGTGTGCACGCTGCAGCACCAGTAGGGAGAGCTCAGTGCTATACAGGTGCATTGGCCGATTGCATGTGCACTGCCGTGCTCTGCATGTGAGACAGCGTGGTTGGAGACACTTTGAAATAGCTCTGGTGCTGCAGGACTTTCCTAGCCCTAAAGGATGGCTAAGGGTCACCAGACTTGTGGACACCTCCAGTTACGTGAGTTTGGGTAGGAAGTATAGAGCCAGCACAAAAGCGAGCCTTGGTAGCTGAAGCCCTTCCTAGGTTCCTGTAACTCTTTGAAATGGTTTGATGTTATCTGCTTGCCTCTTTTGCAGAGTGTTTTGGCAGTGCTGCTTTGGCCTTATGATTTGGAGGAACTAATTGCTGAGCTAACACACTAGAGATAGAAGGAGTTCTGAGTTTTGGCCTTGCTTCCATGTGGCCCTTCTGTGGCTTTGATTGAGTTGAGCCCATGTTTACCCCTTGGCTGTTGAGTGCCTTGTTACACCGGCAGTATTGCTTCTCACAAAAGTCAAAGGTGCTGCAAGAATCCATTCCTGGTGCAGTAGAGGCTTGGAGACACTTGACTTCCAAAGGAATGCTGTAGAGGATCAAAGAAATGTTTCAAAACTGCTATAACTGCTATTTTTACAGACATGACACTGTTTTCTTGTTGTGCTTTCATCTTTCAGCTGCCAACCCTGTGTCATAGAACAAAATATGTTTAGGCATAGCACAGAGATTGCTTTTATTTAAAGCAGGTTCCATTTCCTGCATTTGTGCTATCCCTGTTGTATTGACTTAAACATAGTTTTGGCAGTTTATTCTTGGGAGCTGCAATAAATGTGGCTTTGTGAGAGGTCATTTATAGCTTACTTAGAAATCCTTGTAAGAGCTGCTTTCTCTTATTTGGACTGAGGATAGGAAGTTGGCACAAAACAAGCAGTGTGGTTTGGAGAGCCACAGCACCCACGTTCCTGATGCTTAATTTTAAGGATATGTTCCTGTCTTGAGAACTAGTCTGAAGCCAGCGGCTGTTATGTGACCTCTGAGCCAGTATACACAGCAGGGACATAGCATTGCCTAGAGGTCTTTGGAATGGACGCTGCTGGAGAGTGTGAACTGAGCCAAATATTGCTGCAGGAGAGCTGTGCTGCTTCTAACAGAGAGTGCTTGATGACTGGGGAGGGCAACCTGATCCAGCTTTGAAACTGGCCCTGCTTTGAGCAGGCTGGGCAGGAGACCTCTATTCTGTGATTCTTTAGGCCTGTAATGCTCTAGCCAATTCATGATTGTGCTCAGAAGTTTCCAACAAACAAAAGAAAGATGTGAAGTAGGAAGTAATAGGGAATTTTCCATGGGGTCTTTCTGCAGCTTACAGCACTGATAGTGTATGAAACATGCTGAGTACTGTACTGACTTGTTTGAAGATGTCATTGCAATTTACGGCTGTTACTGTCAGGTTTTCCGACAAATACATCTTAGTGTCCTGCCAGTTCTCTGTAGTTGTGACCTTCTGCATCTGGGAAGCTCAGCTACTAAGAGCTCTGGAGTACCTCTGCCTTTGCTGCTGCCTGTCCCTTGTGAAATGTTGTGGGAGATGCTGACATAGTCTTGAACCAGAATTCGAAGTCTGTCTTGCAACCTGTTTTTTTGTCTTGCTCATACACTGTTTCTTCAGAACGTGAGGATTAGTAAGTGGTTTTTGTTTGCTTGTTTTTTTTAAACAGCTCATTTGTGACGGGGACAGCCTGCTGTGGACACACCTCACCTCTGAGAATCTGGGACCTCGAGAGGTGAGTGAGCTTCCAGGTTACAGGAAGGGACTTGATGAGAAAAATGAATAACAATGAGAAATGCAATATTGGATATGCTGCAAAATCATTCCTTTAGTTCCTGTAGGCAAGGAATGTTTAAACATGAGATTTATGACTGAGCAGGGAACAGAACAAACTGGTATGGAAAGGTGTATCTGTGGTGTGGTTCTGGTTCAGTAGGGAGCAACTTGACTTTTCTTCCCAGCTTTTCCAGTTGATGGCACAGCCATCCTGGTTTCTTCCCATTACCCGTGTACAGTCAGAATATACCCATTACACCTCCCTTTCCATCTGTCTCTGATGCCTCAGCCTGAGCCAGAGGAGTGAGGAAAGTGATATCTATTCTCCCATCACCCACTTCTCTGTGGTGCTCAGAAGCCAGAGGCAAACACAGGCTCTACAGTTGTCTTGGCTGGCAATTCTGGTAGCTCAGAGAGGTGAGGTGTGGGCAGGTTATCTGTGGAAGTGACTTAGGCATGTTGTCTTCTCTGTGTCGTAATAAGCACTGAGGAGATTAATTACTGTAGCCTTGGATTTGGGGCCTTTGAGTAGTTCCTTTTTGGGGAAGGTGCTGACCTTAGCAACTGGGGAAATGTTGATCTCAAGTCTTGACGTGAGACTCAACTGCTGACAAATTTGAAACTCTCAGCCTGGGGGTCTTTGTGTGGTGATGGACAGGTAGCAAATATTTGGCAGGATTATTGGAACAGCAGCTCAGCTTTCCAGGACTGGTATGCTCTGAGTAGGAGTGGCACAACACAGATTATCCAAAGGAGTGCCGTCAGGATTGAGGTGAGCAATGGCAGAAAGGGCCTGAGGGGTGTCAGCAGAGCTGTATTTGGGGAAAGGAGGTAGAGGAGGATTGGTGCAGGTCTCAGGGCAGGTATGAGACCAAATGCCTTCTAATCTATAGTTTAAATAGATTAGATTGTCTAAGTCAACTGTATCAAATACAAATTTAAACCAGTTGTTTTTTCTCTGGAGTAACAAAATTACTTTTGCAAACGATGCGCCCTACAAAGGATAAGATAGAACAGGAAAGAGCACCAGGGCATTTAGCCAATGGTGCATGTTTCTTAGTGACCGAGTCCAACAGTGCCTTTGGAGTACCCCAGAAGGATGGAGGCTGTGCTGTAATACCCCTGCCCGTCAAGTCTTCTGGCTGTTCTTGAGTAGAGGCATCTGCCAGCAGTGAGGAGATGGGCAACCCTCTCCCCCCTGCCCCAGCCTTTCTGACAGCCATTCCCAAGGAAGCCTGAAGAGATAATAAAGCTGTGTAGAAAATAGGATTAAGGTAATGAACAAGCACAACGGAGTTTGATCTTTCAATAACGTAAAAGCCTGAGTGACAGGCAAATAAAAAAGCCAAGGCAACCTAGGCCACTGGGCCTCTGTTGCAATGGCTGGAGTGTCAAACTTATTTTTCCCTCTTCACCTGTCACAGCTGGAATGCACCGTGCCTGGGTCTTTTCCTCTCCAGGGAGCTCTGCGAGCTGGTAGACTCATCAGTGTGTGCAGGGCAGGAGACTGAATAGGGAGCACGGCTCAGAAACTATCATGTGAAGCTTGATGTGATCATTCATAGTAAGGGAGTACACAGCTATCCTTCCAGGTCTTGCCTCTCCAGAAACTGTTTTTCTTCCCAGCAGAGCTTTTGATCCATCTTCATAGGCTCCAGTGCTGCCAGAAGCAATCTTGTAGGGAATGTTATCTCTTCCTTTGAGGCTTTTGCATGTTTTCTCCCTGGTTAGACTCCAGAAGCAAGAGCGTGGCATGAAAACTTGAAATCTTAGAGCCACCCAGGACTTAAAAACTCCTCCCGTGCCCAGTGTGCCCTAATAACATCTGGCAGACAGAGCCAAGCCCTCTGAGTTTGCTGCTTACCCCTTCCTTGTGGTCACAAAGGCCCAGAGGTTGACTTTCAGAGGCTGAACATGGCAAGGACATTATCTTTAAGTGCAGAATATGGGTAACTTCTGTAAAAAAAAATTATGCAAGGTAGGATGATGCTTAAGATGTGTTCTTTAAAACCACAGGATCCTTAGCACCACTGAGGTGTTTAGTGCTGTCCACAATCAGTTAGTTCAGTTAGCTGGCTTTTCTCTGTATCCGGGGGTGTCTAATTAACAGTGCAGCAGTTCCTGTGCCATTCTCTTCTCTTGAGATAGGTGGTCTTTTTTCCCCAACAGCTGAAAGCTGGAACATGCTACAAAAGGATTTAAAGCTTAAATAACCTTTTGTGTACTGATCATCTTAGTTCCAGGCCAGATAAGTCCTTGGCTGGTGTTTGTAGCTGTTGGTCATGGTATGTTTCATTTTCATGACCTTCGCTGTTCCCTGACCCTGGGGCAGCCATTCTCATCCTTCCAATAGGAAGGGGATAATATCTTCACCTGTAAATATGTTCCGTGCTTTGAAAAGGGCTTGGTTGGGTTTGGCATCGAGGAAATTTTTAGTGGGGAAAGGAAATGCCTCTTGCTGCATCCCACCCCCACAACTGTCTTTGATTTCTGACTCTGCTGAGATGATGGCGTTGGATCAAAGCCACAACAGGCAGCAACAAGCAATTGTCAAGAGGAGTCTAAAGCAGGGGAATGACTGCGTAATGCCAAGACACTGTCTCTGATGGCTGAAATTCCAGATGCTGCTACACCTGGCCCTTTCTCCTGTAATGAAGGAGGATTTAGGTTTTTTTCTTATGCTTTTGAAGTTGGCTAGCTGCACCTCTGGAGGACATCTCTCATCCCACAGATGTGGCACAATCAAATTGTGCCATTTGATTGCTTCTAGATGTGGGGAAGTTGCTGTGCACTTATTCCCACTCAGGATCAAGGTGTGTGTGTGGAAGCAGCTGTGAATAACTTCATTGATTAAAGGCCTGCACAGTAAAGGAGAGCGATGAGCAGTGTGGGCCACTTGATACTAACCTGTGTCCTTGCATGAAGTATCAGGCCTTGCTAACTCCTTGGCCTTCTGCAAGTCCCCATTTCCTCTCTGTTGGTGAGGGATATGAAGGCAGCTGCCCCTCTTACAGGTCAGGTACCTTTCTTTGCTCCCTTTTGCCTTTCTCTATTCTGACTTTCCTGTCTCATTTGCTAGTGTGAGTGTGTGGCTCAGCAGAACAGCCACTTAATGGCATGCAAGAGAAAAGGAAACTTTATTCAAATCCTCCTCTTCTTTCTTGCTCTTCCTATCACCTTTGGGAGTTTAAACTCCTTGGAAGAGGAGAGTGATGCACCACTGGGGACAGCTCCAAGGCCAGCATTTGTTGTTTGCCTGTGGAGAACTCTTGCTTCCCATCTTACTGGGGTGGTCTGCATGTCATTAGGTGACAACTGCCTCTGCCTCAAGGATCCTTCTCCATAAGGTAGGATACTCCAGAGGTCTCCTTGCAGCATCTCTGGGAGCTATTCTGTCAAGCCTGGTGTTTGAAGTGGACCAGTGATCTGTCTGACATAGTAGTCCTCATGCTACAAACACTTTGAATGCGCAAATCCTACAATGTTCTGTCCTGTGACACAGCATGACAGATGCAGGGCATGAGAGCTGTTGTGAAAACTGAACCAAAGTTAGCTGTGCCCGGCAAGCCACCCAGATCCTCTAGCTTTTAAATATCCAGTCTTTGTCCAACTCCTCCCCCCTTTTGAAAGCATTTTTGGCAGAGTGGTTTTTTGCTGCTTCTTTTTTTTTTTTTTTTTTTTTTTTTTAGAACCNTTTTTTTTTTTTTTAAGAACCCTCTAATTTCTTGTTCGGTTTTTCTCCCTCTCCTGAGCCCTTTGAAAGTGGCTTTATGCCGTCACTGACACCAAACTGACACTTTGCGTTTCCCCACTTCTTATCCCTTTATGGCAACAGATGTTGAAATTTTGTATCCCTTTTATCTGTCCCTCTTTGCCCTCTTCCTGTAATTAGGTTTCCCTTGTTAGCAGTACAAAGTGGCCCGGTTTGCTGCCTGGCCTTTTGAGCCATTGTGTCTGAGCACATTTTTTTCCTCCTCTTTCGGAAGAGTTCCTTCCCCCTTAAGTAATAGGCAGGGTGTGGGCCAAAGCTGTGTCTTTTTCTTGTTTCTTTGTTCTCCATTTATCTCTGCCACCTTTTTCAAAGAGATGGTGGAAAAAAAAAATAGAGAGTGCATGGAAGGGGAAGATACAGAGTTGCATTTCTTGACCGTCAGGCCCCCTGCTTTTCAGGTGTTCAAAGCAGGTGCTTTGATGTCTGCAAGTTTTGGGGAGGTGGGAGGTAGAGGATTCATGAGAGTGGCTTGGGAGTGGATGAGAAGGGCGATTCAGGTGTATGGCTGGTGCCCTCAGCAGAGGGTTGGGGAAGAGTCTCAGGATAGCCAGACAGCTGCTGACCCTGTTAGTAATCTGTTTTGCCTGTAGTGCTATTGCATTGTGCTCCTTCTTTCCAAGAGCCAGCATGAGCATTACCATCATAAGCAGCTGGCTGAAGTTTGCTAACGTGCTGCTGCTTGATATGTAGTATGTGCTTCCATGGGCCCCTTGCTGGGTCACATCTGTCTATGCCATGGTGGGGGAGCAAGAGTTGGTTGCTGTCTTTCAAATTCCAGCGTATGTTGATCTGCATCCATTTTGGGGGCTCTTCAGAGCCCATTGAGTTAATGTGAAATTTTCAACAACGAGGGAGAGTTTGAAAACTTGGGCTCCCTGTACTGTTCTTAAACAGCAAGTGTAATTTGACAGTGGCAGTATATAGCACTGAATGCCCTGGTCAGCTGATTACTACTGATGCTTTCATGTTAAAATCCAGTCCTTCTTGACTTCTGTGTTCTGTCATGTTGAGATTTTTTATTGTGTGGAAGCAGATGAGTGAAATGAGAATCTGCAGGTATAGTTCTTGGTTATAAATAGTGCTAAATGTTTTCAACAAAAGCTCTTGATGTAGAAGCTTGGCCCAAGATACACAAGCAGACTTCTTAGCATTATCCTCTAAAATAAATTCTGTAGAAGAGCATTCTCTCCACAGCCTTGAACTCCAAGGCTTATACAGGTTAGAGACCCCCTACAAAACAAAAGGCGCTGTTGGGTGAAGGGAGAACATGGGTTCAGAACTGGAGTTGCTAGATTGAAAGGAAAGGTAACTGACTCCGAGAAGTGTGGGGAGTCTGTTTCACCCAGGCATTTAAAATGGATTTGTACAGTCACAGAGAAGTGGTCTGTCATAAGGGAATTTCTGTCTTCAGGCAAACCTTTTCTTGGCCTGTTCATGTTAAATCATGAACAACAACTGTCTTTGGATTTCTAATTTGGTCCTTGGGAACCATTCTCTCTGCAGAGAGGTAGGTAGAATGGAGAGTTTGGATGTAGATCTGTGGAAAGGGAAAAGCAGGTCCTTCTTCAAGCTGGCAATCTCACTCATGACTTGAGCAGCAAGACTAATGCAACAAGTCTCCTGCCTTTGGGAATAAATTAATCATTTGATAAGGCAGAAGGAAATTTCTACCCCAGTTCTGCAGCTTTGAAACGTAGGTTTTGATTCACTTGCTTTCTGAGATCTTGGACGTCATTGGAGGCAGGACACCAGGCCTATGGCCTGAGCCAGTTCTGTAGAAAGCTTGCTGCTTCAGGGAGCCTCTTAAGTGGTGGTCTCTTGGATGACTGTCCCTTTTAGAAGATGCTGTGTTCAGAGTTCAGTCTTGCCCATGCAATATATTCCCACGGCATGCATATGTTCTCAAAACCTGTTGGGGCCTTGTGGTTCATTACTGATTTCTGTTTGGGGTTTGTTTTTTGACACTCTGCTTCTGAACTCTCTCACTTAAGCTGGGCATCCTCTGCCTTCCTTTTGTTAAGAGTGCTCTGGTCCTTCTTAACATAAATGTAAGACCATTGTAAGAGGAAGAACATACAGATATTTACCTTTCCTCCCCATGGCAGTCTTGGCCCTGTTTCACTACAGAGAAGCACGAGGCCAGCTCCTGCCCTTTGGATGCGTGCATGTCCAGGGCATGCTGTGGCCTTTGCACTCTTGTTGAGGCATATTTATGACAACTTTACAAGGCCCTGAACAATCAGAGAGCGTGGGTGGGGGCTGGACACTCCAAGCGCATCAATCAGTTTCATCCCTCTGAGCCAAAGCAAAAGTAATCTTTATTTTTCCCTGGGTTGAGAGAGAATCAACAGAGGCAAGAGAGAAGAATGGGAAGGAGTGAATGAGGAACCCCCTCTGCCACTGGCTAGTGGTAGCTCATTTAAACAGATGGCTTTGTTTTGATTTGGACTCTCCATTTTTTTTTGTCTCCCCACTAAAGGAGACCTGCAGAGTTCTGTCCAGAAAGGGAGCAATACAGCCGCCTGTTCCCACACAAGTGGGGCGAAAGGCGAGAGGCTTTGAGAATTCCCTGCTTCTTTCCCTTGCCTCCCTCTTTTTCTCTTCCTCCAAGAAATCACAGTTTGAGAGAATTCCCCCCTACTCCTCCCGTTGGAAAGAAAGACAGAGAAGACATTCTTGACATTCTTTGCAGAGAAAAGGGGTTAAATGTCTGAATTTGGGGGTCACCATGTTATACAAATTGCAATCTAATCGTTTTTACAAGAACACACGTGTGCTAAGAAAAGGAGCCATGGGCAAGAAAGAAAAGGGGATAGACAACCTTTTTTGTCCTATCTTCTTTTTTTTTTTTCCGCCCAAGGTTTTGGACTATTGTCATGTCCTGTCTCTCTCCCCTCCTCACCCCCGAGAGGGAGAACATTGGTTTTATAGTTAAATTGGTTCGTAAAGCAGAAGGGCTTGGTGCCATTTCTGTTTGTTTTCCCAAATAAAAGCCCCAGCAGGGTCTCTTTTGCACCGTTGTGGCTTTATTTGAAGAAACTGGCTTTTTCCCATAGCCCAGCGTGTCAGTTTATCCTCTGAACTTAACCTTACGGGAACCCGAACAACAAAAACTCACAGGGTCCCAGAGTTGGAAAGGTAAAGAAATTGTATCTTTTTATTGGACCATTTAAAACGTGTGTGGGCCAATTCAGAGAAAGCAGAAGAAAAGAAGGCAAAACTCCCTCTTCTGTCTCTCCCCCAACACAGTCTCAGACCGTCGTTGGTGTCATTACCCCCTACTGCCTTGAGCCCCTCCAGTTGCACTGAAGAATTAAAGAGAGGCATTTCTCCTGAAAATCACTTGTAACAGCACCTCTGAGCCATTTTTGAGGTGCTCCCGCAAAATTCCCCAAGCCAATCCCACACCTCCCTGCCGGAATTAGTAGCCTGGTCTAAATGCAAGGGTAGGATAACTCTATGAAGAATAACTTTACCAAGGATCTATGCTTCTTCTTCTGTACATTACAGATGTTGTTTGATCATGCCTTTCCCTTCTTTGCATAAGTTGCTGCGTCCCTTCACTGCCTCAGCTGCTGTTGCAAAGCCACCTGGAAGAGACGACAGCTCAGCTCTTCCCTCTGGTTTTACTGCACTCTCCAAATTGGTTGACAGAAACTGTGCAAATGCTGTTCCCCAGATAATTATTTTTAAACGGATTTGATTTGTTTTCTTTTCTCTGTTGGATACTCAGATCAAATATCCCAGTGTTTTGAACTTTTTACACTTTTTTTTTTTTAAAGTGTATGCTTCCCACCTGTCTTGTTGCAAGTAGTTACTGGGGCTAAAATATTGGTTTAGAGCTCTGTTTGGTTTCTGAATAGTCATCTGCTTATGTGCAATGGATTACCCTCTTTGATGGATGATCACGGTTCACAGATGAGGTTTCCAGAGCAAATGACTATGTCCTGAATTTTGCACATCTGTTTTCAGCAGATGTTCTGAATTCAGCAGTTTCCTATAATTTGCATATTTGTATAATATCAATTCTAGTGAATCGGGGTCACCAGAAAGGGAGAGTAGGGAGAAAAGTGGTTATTGTTTCATCCCATCTTTTGGAGTGTGGTTCTTACGTACTGGGGACAGCTGGGCAAGACCTGCAGCAAATGGTCAGGCTACAGGGAGGCAGGTGCAGACTTCTTCTAGACTCCTAAGCATCAGGAAAATCCTGAGCTTTTACAGTCACACAAATGATCGCGGTGTCTCAGGAGGCTGTATATGACTTTTAACTTTGTGACAGCAACATTCCAGGATTATCTGGAAACTAACCATCTGAGCTCTGCCATGACTGATCCTATTTTGTCTCCATATTAGTGGACTGAGAAGGAATAGAACTTTAAGGTGTTTTTAAAAAGAAGAACTTAAAGAAACCAGCTTGCTTCTTCCCTTCCTTAGTAGTTCACTTTGCTTCCAGGCTAGAAGGCTTCTGTCTTCTGGAGGTATCAGGATAGCAATGCTCATGGCTAGATTTCCAGCATGGAAAGAAAAGAATGAAATGTGGAAATCCTGAAAAAAATAGCTTATTTTAAAGATAATTTCAAAACGTCTTGTTTTCTGAAGAACATGGAAATTGATGGAGATGAATCAAAGGATTCTCTATAGTGTCTGAACAAAATGGCTTTCATTTTTGGACTCCTCAGTTTGATACATTTCCCAGGCAAATGGACTTTGTTTTAGCATTTTATTCTATCAGTGAGGAGTCCAGAGTCTGGTGCCAACAGCTTTCCTGTGCTAGGGACAAAATGGGCTGCTGGATTTCCTCTGGCTCTGATCCTTGTGAGCTGGTACCAGAGTACTGCCAATATTATTTTGGTGTGTATAGATGCTTAACAGGAAGTAGGAAGAATTAGGAATATCTGTGAGACCCCTCAGTGCTGGAGGCCTACCTTTAGGCACTGTGTTGGCCCAGGTGGTTTGTGGTTAAAGTGCTGAAACCAAGAGCTCTGGCTCTAGATTGGTCTCTCCAGGAAACTTGCACTGTCACATTTGTGATTCTGCCTCACAGAGCTCCACTGGTGCAGAGGTGTTTCTGTTGGTGCCACCCAGCACTGGGACTGAACACGGGCACTATCTGGCCGAGGTTGTTCAGTACAGAAAACAAGCAAAGGTCCCACCATATGCACAGGTAACTACCTGGCTTGCCTGGAAAAGGCCTGAGAGTGAAACAGCCTCTACTTGCTACTGCTGGAGGGCCATGGCATGGTGGAGAGGTGGTGTGAACCTTCTATGCTTGGTGTTCACAGATGCTTCCTGACTAACCTTCATAGCCCCTAACAAGGAGGGGGCCTCTGGAGGGCTGAGGATCAGCCTCCTGGGTTTTGAAAGGTGTTTGGGAGAAAGAGGGACCATAAAGGAAAGGAGAAGGCTGTTCCCTGCTGGGTTTTGCCAGTGCTGTTGATCTCTGTAAGCTGATAAACAAGGTTCAAGATAGTGGTGGCATCTCTTTCTCTCCCTCATGGAGTAGGTATCTTCTGTCCATTTAAGGTGTTAGAAACCACCGGTGATGTGCTGATGTAGCTGCTGCTTTTCTGTTGCCCATTCTTGGGTTATCTCTATCCTTTATGGGTTATTAAGGATTAGCTGTGAATTCTGCTCCCTAGGAAGTGAAAACTGCTGAGGTCTGGGGTTTGAGGGCAGAGAGTATTTGGGATAACAAAGACTGGACAATTTGTGAGCACTAACTTGTGATCCCAAGGCTGGAAGAGTTGGGGCAGAGAGTTGCCTCCTCAGCATAGGCTCAGCATGGCTGTGCATGCTACTGGCTCATAGAGCTAGTCTGGCATGGTGGTAGCTGGTGCAGAGACACCTTAATCTGCTGAAAAAAAGGGGGAAATACTAGTCATGTTCTGCTTCTTTATCACCTTAAGTGTGTCCATGCTAGAACACTTGAGTGTTGTGGTTTGTGTGCCCGGTGTACAGCACAGCACGGTTTTCCCCTGGTGTCACATGGTGAGTGCTTCACTGTAGCAAAAGTTCACTTGTTTCTGTGAACTGCCGAGGGCTGCTGCTGTATCCAAGGGCTGCACCTCCCAGCTGAGAGCTGCTCTGGCTGACCTGTTCTTGGGGCCGGAGAAGTGAACAAATCAACAAACCAGCGATGCAAGGTTTACTTTGTTGCAGGAACATGCGATTGTCTGTGCTCCTTCCCTGCCTACATAGGAGAGCTAATCCATTTTTTCCCCTCCCTTTTTTTTCCCATTTTCTTTCATTTTGGTTGCCTAGGATGGAAAGGGAAGTGGAGTGGAGAGAGGAAAACTGGTCTGACTCTGCTTGGATGCTTAGGGTACCACTGCAGTGAGGTGTGGAGGCACAGAGGAACACTTAGAGTGAGGCACCTGTGTGGTGTTTAGTGCTGCACAGGAAGTTCTGAAAGCACGAATCCAGACTCTCTGGTTTCTCCTGTCCCTGTGATGCTGAAATTTTTCACATGGAGACGTCACCAGGCCTCCATTAAAAATTGCTACCATCTTGCAGAGCTGCAGACTGAAGTCAGGTCTGGGGGATGGAAGACTGGCTTTAGTGTGGCCAGGTTTGCTCTGTGATGAGTGCTTGTTTAGAGGTGGGAGGTTGTGAGGAGATCTGCTGTGACCCATTTCAACAGAAGAGGAAGAGGGCTGGTCCCAGTGAGTAAAACATCCCTGGACATGCTTTTGTATCCTGCTACTTTTCCTTAGCACAGTGCTCTCTCCCTGAGCTCACTTGGTCCTTTACATATTAAAGGTGTATTAGAAGGTAAAATGGTGGAAAGGAACTAACAGAGGCAGACATCAGTTAGCAGGATATTCATGAGATGTGCTGCTGGGCTGTGTGGCCCATGTGCAGCTGCCTGTCCTGATTTCGTCTCCTGAAGTGCCACACCAGACCAGGGGCTATCCTGCAAACCCCAAAAAAAGGCAGGAGAATGCCAAAGTGGGGAGAGAGGGGTCCAAGCTGCTGGTGCTGCCTAGGGCTTGCTGGGGTAGCTCATCTCCTGTGAGTAACTCTTTGCTCCTGTGTGAGCAACTGGCAGAGGACTCTGCTGGTTGAGTCCCTTAATGCAACTCACAGGTAGTCCAAGGATTCTTGTCTAGGAGAACAGCTGACTCCTCCTCATACCTCTGTTGCATTGTCTTGCAACTCTGGGCCACACATGACTCATAGGATGAAGAAGGTTTTGCAGAAGACTTGAGAAGGGCTGTGTGCATGTCCATCTGTCCTGCTGGCTTTACAGAACGGCAGATGGAGGGGATCTGTGTGCTTGGAGGGGCAGGGGAGTGCCAGAACTTAGAGATACCCATCCATGTCTCACTCCATGGTGGATCTGAAGACGTATCTGTGCCAACCAAGCCCCACAGCTCTTGCTCATGTTGCCGAGACTGTGAGTGCTTCAACCTCTCAACCCACAGACAGGTGCAGAGTTGCTGCTGGGTTGGTTTGCAAGGAACCTTCCAAGGGTTAATGCACTGTGAGAAGGTTGCAAAGGGCTGAAGCCTGGAATCCCCTCGATCCCTTGCCTGGAGAAACACAAAGTCCAATAAGCCAGCACCCCTGGATTCGTGTTGGGGGGGATTAATTCATGCACTTGATGTTAAAGCTTGTCCGAGAGGTTTGCATGGGGGGGCCATTGCTAGGGCTGGTTGGCCTCTCTAAATGGTTGCTAGGGCCCTGGCATCAAGGGCCAATGTAGCTGCCCACAGCCACGGTCACGGAGGGAATTACACAGCCACAAAGAAATTGTTATTCTACATAATCTGCTCTTTGGAGAGTGACTGTGGGGAAACAGGCTGGCCCCAGCATGCCGCCAGCTCTGTGATCATAGAAGCGTGCTGGCTGCAAAGATCGGCCAGGGCTCGCCTTCTGATCTGGGGACACCAGGGCTCGAGGCGCTAATCTGCTTTATCAGCAATTTCTCTCTCCTGACACAAAGGTGTTTACTTGTTTTAACATCTCCCAGGACTCTATTTCTCCTTTTGTGTGGTCTTTATCCCCCGACGAGGGCTTTAGCCCAGATTACAGACAGAATTAAGGCATTTGGCGATGTGCCTCAGAACTGTGTGATGCTGGATCAAGGAGCAGAAAGTAACAAAATAATGGAGGGAGATGCTGGGAGTGACCCCACTGTGGGATCCGTGCTGTCGGCTTTCAGGATTGCTTCATTGTCCTGAGAACCAAGAGCCTGTTGGAGTGGGGTGGCCATGCAGCAGGGTTTGAAAAGCAGGTGCTTCAAGGTTTATTGTGTCCAGCATTTTTGATGTAGAGGGTGTGAGGAGGAGGAGGAGGAGGAAAAGGAGGAAGAAAAGGAGGGCTTGCAATAGGTGGCCATTTCAAGCAACTGGGTAGATTGTCCCCTTCATTCCCAAGAGTCTGTCATGGCTGGGTGTCAGTCACTGGCTGCTGGGACAGGTGCAGTGATACTGGGAATGGGCTCTGACATGTGCCTGATGCAGTTTCATATGGCCCAGGGAAGCGGTTCAAGCTTTTTCTTGCAGTCTGGCAGGGTGGGCCCTCACCAGGCACCATCCACCTGGTGAGCTGCTGGTTCTGCACATGAACAAGCAGCAGAGTGATACCTCCACAAAGGCACCCAGCACAGAGCTTCATGGAGATCTTGCTTTTGCTCTTTCACTGCAAGCAAGGAATTTAAAAGGAGGAAAGGCTCAAAAAACCCCAAACATCTAGCCTTTGGAAGGTCATCTCCAGAGTCACCTTGGGGTGGTTGCTCTTCACCTGTTGCATTCAGCCCCAGATATTATATTTGCAGAATGCAATGTAACTAGAGGAGGTTGAGGAGAGCAGCCACAGCAGACTGGGTCGGGAGAGTCTGATTTGCCTGTGGATCTGAGCTGTGTGTCACAGATACAGGGAAATACCCCAGTGAGTGGTATTTTGAAGGATAGAGTATGGGATGGGATTGACCGGGTAAGTGGTTTTTGCAGATTATCTGTAGTTTGACTAAGCTGAGAACTGTCTTCTATAGAAATACAGCCCCATAATTCAGAATAGTGGTCACTTCTCCCAAGGAAAATAATCCCATTTTGCTGGGGGTCAGCTGTGCCTGTTCCTTGCCTCATTCTCTTAGAGCTGTGACTCCAACTGGTCACCCTTCATGACAGTGGCCCAACCTGTAGCAGAAGCTGGTGGTAGGAGAGGAAAATTGTGCAGGCTTTTGCATTCTGTCGAATCACAGAAATGAGATCTAGAAGACTTCTGTGATACCATCTCTGCACTGGCCAGCTGAATTGGAAGGGCTCTTTGCTCTGAATGACTCTTTCCCTGTTGTGTTTCATTGCAGTGGTCAGCTGTTGACCTGTTTAGGAACCGACTTCCACCGTGGAGCTGGAGTCCTTGATGTCTTCTATGAAACACCCTCCCTTCTCCTTTCTTGTGGGTATGACACCTACATCCGCTACTGGGACATACGGACCAGCACCAGGTGAGCCAACCCTGCTGCCATCTGAGGCCCTTGTGAGGCTCCTGGACTTTCCTTGTGCAGTGTCTGGGAACTCCACTGTTGCCAAATCAGCTCTTTCAGGCAAATTGGGTGGAGGCGTAGAGGCTCAGTCCCACTCTGGTTTGTGTTGCCTTTGCAGGAAGTGCATCCAGGAGTGGGAAGAGCCCCACGACAGTGCCCTGTACTGCATAAGGAGCGATAAGAACCATATGATTGCCAGTGGCTCTTCTTACTACGGCGTGGTGCGCCTCTGGGACAAGCGACAGACTCGGTGCCTGCAGGTGTGTGCTGGCTGGAGGCTGGGCAGCAGCAGAACTGTTCTCTGGCATCCCAGTGCCCATGTCTCTTTGCAAAAAGAGAGAGGGGCTGCTGGGCTGTCCTTGGGATGAGCCCACTGGGGAGAACCTAACCTATATATGCAGGGAAAACCTGCTTCCATCAGGCATCTCAGCTGTGGGTCTGTAACGCCAGCTGGGGTCTTCAGGCTGACCTCTGAAAGGTTATTCTCCCGTTTTCTTGCAGAGCTTTCACCTGTCTTCACCCACCAGCAGCCCAGTATACTGCCTCCGTTTCAGTACCACCCACCTGTACGCTGCCCTGGCATCAGCACTGCACGTCCTGGACTTCACAGCCCCCTGAAGGGCACCACAGTTGCTTCTGGTCACCCAACTCAGCAGAGCTGACACTCGGCTCAGGGAATTGCAGGGCAGGAGAGGTGAGAATGGCCCACAAGGCTTCTGAAGGGACTTTTTTGCCTGCCAGAAAGCTACAATAAAGATTGCACAAAAGGGCCAAACTTTCTCAACCTCACCTGCCTGTTAGCAGACATAAAAGGCCAACTGTCCTATACCCTTTTTATTTTGTGCAAGTTAGGGTTTGTTTTATTACTGTGTTCCTTTTTTTGTTTTTTTTCCCTCCTACTTTTCTTGTGGATACAGTCTTTGGGGGGCAAGTTGAGCCAGGACGCCCGATCAGCTGTGTGTGCTCATCAGGCTGAGATCAGCCAAGCTCTGAGCCATTTGAAGCAAGTCTAGGCTGTGTGTGGGGTGGACTGATTTGGTGGGATGGAAAGGTGCCTGGACTGGGGCCCACCTTCCTCCTGTACTTCTCTCCTGACAGCTGCTTGTGTTGTCCTTCACAGCCAAGAGTAAAAATTGAGCTAAAAGGCAGAGCCAGCCCTGCTTTCAGTGTGTGCCTCCCCAGGCTGGCCATCAGGTCAGGCTGTGCACTTGGCAGGGCTGAAATGGTCGTGTTTTGCTAAATAAAACTGAAGGGAAACAAAAGAGATGTTATGTTTTGTTTCAAGTTCCAAAGGGGCTACAATGTTACCTTGCTGATTGCAGGGGCCTGGCTGGGTAGGGGAGGTTGGGTTAAGGTAGACTAGAAGCTGTCTGCATGTCTGATAGACCTCTCTCCCTGGCTAGACCTTGTGACACTACTGCATTGAAGGCAGTTCCTGGGATCTTGGATCTCCTGTCACTTTTCAAACAAGACTTCAAAAAGTAGGATCTGTTACTCATTTGCTACTTCCATAATGGAGCAGCAAAGCAGACTAGTGCAAACACCCGGATGTGATTTACTGGGATCCTGTAAACACATCCAAGTGGGCTCTGTTCCTTTTTGTGTCATCCTTTTGAACCTAACCAGGGTCTCTGAACACCGTGGCTTTCAGTGTGCTCTGTGCTGTCTGGATGGGTGTGTAAGAATGTGCCGTGGGTGAATGCCGTGATGTCTGGGATCTGGCCCTCCTTGGGGAAGGAGGTGCATGAACCCTGCTGGGTTCTGAGTTTGGTTGTCCTGGCTAGGTAAAGGAGGAGTTTGTATCACAAACTGGGAGCACTTCTACGGTGAGGCACTCAGCATGGTGCTTTGTTAGAACTCAATAGGTTGATGTCCACTGTCAAGAGGCTGATCTTCCCTTGTGACGCACAAGAATTGGAGGGGGATGTTTGCTGGAGCCCTGTTTTCTAAGGAGTTTTTGTGGTTTGAAAGCAGCCCTATTCAGGCAAGCTATGCTAGGAGCCCACGAGCAGCTCACTTGAGGGTAGGGTTTGTTTGGGTAGGAACTGTTCAACTATGGATTGGGATGGAGCAACATTCTGAAATCTAAGCACAGGGGTAGCTGTTGGAGGGGAGCTGGAAAGGAGCAGCATTGTTTGGCTTGTTCCTGTGCAGTGAGGTTTGCAATGGGCCATGTTTGTGCCTTCACAACTACTGCTGCTCCTGAGCTGGCCAGTGGCCCAGCCACTGCTTCCCCCTCTGCCATGCAAATGAAGGCAGCTGCCTTTCGGTTCCTGCCCAGCCATGTCACGTTGTGCACGGTGAGGCAGCAGCTGTTTCATAGGCTGTGCCCACTCAGGTCTAAGCACTGGTGCTGTTTGCAGATACCAGGATCACCAGTGCATCCTTCTCACTGCACAGAGGACCTGCACAACCGCCCAGGAGGGAGTTGCTTCCAAGCACATCCCAGGCAGGTAAAAGGTGTGAGAAGGGTGTTCTTGTTTTCCAAACATTACTGCCTTTGGTGATTGTGGCAGACAGAGGGAATTCCCAAGGGGAACTAACCAGGTGTCATGTTGCTCATGGAGGGTGGGAACAGGGCTGCTGGCTGTGGATGTGGTGTGCTTCCTTTGTGTGCTACAGCTTTCTACAATGCATAGAAGGATCATCCCCATCCCTAGAAGTGTTCAAAGCCAAGCTGGATGGGGCTTTGAGCAACCTGGTCTAGTGGACGGTGTCCCTGCCCATGGCAGGGGGGTTGAAACGAGGTGAACTTTAAGGTCTCTTCCAACCCAAACTATTTTGTGGTTCTATGAAATGTCAGCATAAATCAGCAGACCAGGCAGCAGACAGATCAACTGCCCTGCCAGCTCCCTGGGCCTACAAAGATTCCTCCAAATGGCTCAATTAACAACAAAACTAATTTTTATTAGATAAGGCAAAATAAATACCATGAAGCTGTGCCAGAGAGCTGCCCCTCATCTCAGCCTCTGAGCAGCCACTGCCTACTGGGTCTTACAGTCTCCATCCCCACTGTTAGCTGCCTTTATCTTCTTCAGCTCCTTCTGCAGCTGCTCTTCTGCAGCCAGGATCTCCTTTGGCTTCTGGTACTGTAGGACAGAGAGACATTCCCTGAGTATTCCTGGTCAGTCTCTGCTCCAGACCAACTGGGGCTGGGTGCCACCAGCCCATCAGGGCCCTCCTGCCACAGAAGGCCTTGTTATCAGCTGACTCCAAAGCCCATTTGGAGAGGTGGTGCCATCAAGCTAAGGACATTTGCCAAGATCCAGAGTGTCTTTTATGGTGCAAGTAAAACTTTCCAATTGGCCCCCACCAACCTCTGGAATATCCTGGCAAGCAAATCCTTGCTATGCTCACTCACTAACTGTATGTTCAAAAGTGGTTTTTTAATATATATATATATATATATTTATATATAAAATTCTTTTTTTTTTTAAATGCAAAGAGAAGTAAGAGTTACAGTTCCTCTGTCCACCCCTCAGAGGCCCCTCGCCCAGCTGCAATTTAGTGGTGGATGCAGGTGCTTTTTGGCAAGGGTTTGGCCCACAGCAAACAGAAGCTCAGGAGCACTCAAGGTGCTACCCTTGGCCCATCTCCTCTGCACGTGCACCCCAGCTCTGCTGCGAGGTTTCCTGTGGAGGGCATGCCCTCTGGGTAGCTGATTTCTGCACGGAGGAAGACAAGCACCTGTTGCTCAAAAGCCTGTCTGCTCCTTGCAACAAGGAGTGTGTCTCTTGCTTCCACCATGTGCATGGGAGTGTTCCCTCTCTGACACAAAGCAGCAGGTGATTTTTTTTTCTTAATTTTTTTTTAAGGCTGAGAGACCTCTAAGTGCATCAGGTCCTTGGACTCTTATGTAGAGTAGAGGCTTGCTCAGGCCTGACAGAGAGGATATGAGGAAAACAGGGCACGACAGACACTATTCCACCTGCAAGTCACCTTGAGAAGCAGGCAGGGCCCCTCCTGCAGTCTGGGCTCTCCTGGCTAGTGTCAGCATGCCCAGTGTAATCTGAAACTTCCACTGACTGTGTGACAGAGAAGGGGGCTCATCAGTGACCCTCAGCACATCTCCCCGCTCTGCCTCATTTCCCCACATGTAAGAATTTTAACTTCTTTGTGGGCATGAAGAGAAAGGCAAAGTGCTGTTCTGTGTGGCTAAAACCTCACCGTGATGATCAGGGTGTTGTTGGCATGGGCGAAGCTCAGTGCAGCTGCGTCCAAGGGGAGGTGGTATCGGTCCAGATCAGGAATAGAGAACTTTTTATAGTACCTACAAATGAGGGAGGAGACAGAATTAAGGAAGGTGGGGTTTCTATTCCCCTGCTAGCAGTGCTGAGACACATAATGCTGTTTTACAAGGTGTAGATGAGCTCAATAGATCTCTTAGGGTTGGCAAGAGGCCCCTGTACCATATTGTTTGTCTGCTGGTGCCCCCCTGCCTACTGGCAGTAGCACTAGAAACAAACCTCCAAACTAGAAATCAGAGCTGGCAAAGTCCTGAAGGGCTTTGGTGTGTGAGAGCAGGCTTGGTCCCTCCAGCTTGCCCTTAAATAATGCCAGACATGGTTAGGCATAGACTACTCAGCCCTACCAAGAGGTCTTTGTCCCTGCTTATGGCCTCTCATTCCCTCTAAGTAGCAGATCCATTTAGCTTTTGTCAAAACAGCTGTCAAAGCTCTTGTGCCCTATGACTTATTTTCTTGAGTGATGCACCATTTTGTGTTGCAATCCTTCCTAAACCCATCTTTTTGACTTCTTGCTGTGCTTCGTAGATAAACTTCTTGCTTTGGTGGCACAGTGGTGCTCAGGCATAGCCCTGGGAACAGATCTCCAGGTGTAGCTGCCCACAGTCACTCGAGCCTCTGCCCTGCAGTGTCTCCATGCAGCCCACATGGTGGCTGTGGTGCTCTCCTGCACTTACAGCTCTCCTAGTTGTTCTTTCCCTGGTCTCTATCCAAGTCTTCCGATAACCTCTCACATCCCAGCAGAGGACAGGGAGGTTTTTGCCAGCTCCCTCTCCAGCCTGTGTCTCTCCACCAACCAAACCTCGGGCTCTGCTCAATATGAAGGAAGGGTGATATGTCTCAGAACTGGAGAAGTTAAAAGCTCTTTAGGCAGGTAAGAGATTTCCTAAGACTTTGGGGCCAGAACTCTGTAGATTTGTGTCTGTGTTTGCCTGAGACCTTTCTTGCTTGCCATGGCTCGCCCTGCATCTACCACTTCTCTACCACTAGCTGGTGGTCCTGTGCCCACCCAGAGGCATGGCTGGATTCTGAATCTCTTCCAACACTCTTGTGGGCAGCCCTCTCCAAGAATTGGCCTGTGGCTGGTACAGAGGTGCCCGGAGCAGAATGGGAACAGTCAGTGGCTGCTGTCATGCCATGAGAGGTGGTCCTCCATTCAGCTGTCTGTGTGTGAGGCTTGGCCTCTTTAGCTACCTCTGCCCAAATTGCAGTTTATTTTCCAAGTCACGGTGAAAACAGCTACAAAGGGCAAATGGCTCTCCCGGTGCAGTGGGAGGAATGTACGGGGCTTGTTACCGCAGGGCTCAAACCGTTCTGTGTTGTCACTGCTGTCGGTATTTGGAAAAGGTGGCAGACATGGATAATAAGGGAGATGTCAAAGGTTAAACAGCAGAGATTAGATGAACACAAAGACATGTTAAGGAAGTGTTAACTTCTTACCGATTAGACAAAAAAAAAGCAGTACACAGAAAAAACCCACTGTTTCAAAGGGCCTTGGAAGTCATCAATGAAACAGCAGCATTCTGCTGCCCCAGGACTAAGGAGAAGGGGAGAAGAATGGCTTTGGCTGGCCTCAAACTAAAATCTGTGACAAGATCAAAGGAAACCAGATCTGCCTTGCCACCCCCTCCTCCTCCTAACGTTACCGCTGCCTCTCGCTACAATAATTGAATCAGGTTTGGCGTTTGGGGAGGTGGCTTTCTAGGTTTGTTTTTAGAGTTTAGTTTAATGGATTTATTTTACAGCAAGAGGTTTTAACCAAATCCCACTTGAGCAGCCCTTACCGTGGCCAGAGGGAATGGGAGTGACTGGTGGAAGTCAAGAGCTTCTGTCTGGGCTGGGGAGGTAGCTGATGGGTGGTTATCCCGGCTGATGCAGGCTGATTCTCTGCCCTCGCCTCTCACCCCATGGCCAAGGGCAGTATTACACTCTGAGCCTGAGTCCTGGCCTGAGATCCAAAGTACGTATGTGAAATCACCTCTATTATTTTCCTACTGGAAACCCACTTTTTGTCAGCCTGTAGGGAAAACTGCTACTGGTATGCTGAGAATTTAGAGCTGAGCTATTCAGTAGTGACTTGGCAGCCCATCCTGTTACTTGTGCCTCTGGCTGGCAGTCAGCACAGCTCTGCTGCTCAGAAGCAGCATGGCTGACTTCCAAGTGCTGGAGAGGCTCCGAGGCTTCCTTTCTCTCCCATAGTGATGTGCGCTCTCTCTGTGGACTCCATGCCTTTGTTGCTATCTTGGAATTAGTTGCTGAGTGGCGCCTTGCCCTGGCTGAGACCCAGGAGAAATGATCTAAGATATCCTGGAGCCTGTACTAAGTGTTCCAGTGCTGGAGTCTGTCCCTGCTCTCTACTGACAGCAACGTCATTCTTGTCCCCAATGAGGTGACTTTCAGCTTTAATTCCAAGTCCTTAACAGTCATATGCAGGCCATGAGTTGCTGTTAAATCCCTCGACTTTCTGACAGTAGTCCATGAGAGTGTAACTGTATGCTGCTTGTGAGGACTCAGCTTGTTTCCTGAGGGCGCTACAAAAAAAGCTTCAAGCCAAGTAGGGCGTGGGCGAAGCCTCAGTACTACATTATAACCTTACAGCACCTACACAGGCGAGGAAGTTCCCACATACACACCGCTATCAGTAGCACTCGGAGTAAACAAGCCTGTTTATGATAGTATGTGGTTGGATTTAGGATCCCATACTCCACTCCTGTCCTAGCTCCATGCATATCGACGTGTGGCTGATGGGAATCTAATTCATCTTTCACTACAAAGCTCTCCCTACTAAAGCACCACTCTTCTGTGAATCCCTCTGCGTGCATTTAGGCCAGCATCGTTCTGCATTACAGCTGGAACTGCTTGCTGTTTCCATGGGGTAGGGTCTCCCCTCCCAGCCTCCTGCTTTTGAGCCGCCAGGTGTGCTGATGTGAAGGTCAAGCAGCCGCTCACCGGGAGACTCGCATGTGCCGCGACGTGAAGCAGCCGAGGGGCCGCAGTTCTGTGCCGACAGCACCACCTACAGCCACTTCCAGTATCTTCCCTTGTGCTCCCGCGGCTTGATCCGTGCTCTCTCTTCCCAATACTACAAGTCCTCCTGGCTTATCTGAGCATCTACATCCTTTGGGGCACAGTGCATGTGTCATTCCATGAGAGATGCCATGTACTGACACACTAAAAGATGATGCTTAAAAGCATTTTCCTTTTTTTTTTTTCTCCAATCTCAAATCTCTTTTGGCAGAACACCATGGCGCTTCCTTTCCAGATTCAGTCTGTCTTTTTTGCTTGCTACTTCCAGATCATGTCATTGGCATTGTGACTACAGAACAGGTTTACACAGGGAGATCTGTCTGTCTGGGTGCCCATGACTTTGCTGTACCTGCTGAATCCTGCAGCATGCTGAGATGCAGTGACTAGATCGAAGTGTCGTGTCAGAGGGAGATGACAGAATGCTCTACCTTCCAAAGGTCTGCAAGGCTCTTACTTTATTTTTCTAAGGGAGTAACATCTGACAGGGAAAGAACAGAGCAAACACCACACCAATGGAACCAAGAGATGAATTTGCAAAGGCCAGTGCAGAGCTTGAGGGGCTCTACAGTAAATGTGTCTGGGGCAGTTGGGAGTGGAAATGGGGCAGCAGAAGACACGCACTGCGAGGTAGAGCCCTTCAGCCCTTGCACACAAGGGACAGAAGACAAGAGGAGATAACAGCCCTGTGCAATCACTAGTCTGTCCTCCGTGTCAGCCCACCCCGAGGGACTGCCAGCACTGGCAGTTTTGTCCTTACTGACTTCTTGTTGGTGGTCCGGATGACACAGCAGCGCTGCTCCTCCTCCACGGAGACGCTGTAGACCTCCTTGGGGTAGGGCAGGTTACGGATCCGCCACTGGAAGCTGCTCAGGGTATCCTTCCTCATGAAGACAGGCTGCAACAAACACGTACCTTTAGCAAGGCCCCTCCAGCTGCCTTCTCTCCTCCCTGTCCCTTTCTTCCTGTACTACCTTGTAAGACTCCACATGGGAGTAGCTCTTCTTTCACACTGAAACATTAGGGAGTGACTCTAGAAGCTGCCTGAGCACCACTTTCGTAGAACTAGTGCTTTGCCTTTGCCCAGGGCACTGCCTGCTCTGCTTGCAGGAGGCTGAAACTTCAGCAGGGCAGTCTTGCTGAGGGTTACAGTGAAACTGGGCCTCTTCCTCACAAGCAACTGAATACTGTGCTCTGCCTGTTCCAGGGACCTGCTGGATTCAGTCTTGGCTCTGCCCCAGTTTACTGTGCAGAGCTGTGCTTGTGTTGTAGGTCTGTAGAAGAGATGGTGAGAGACAAAAACGTCTTCCCTCTAAGCTAGAGGGGTGTGAAGATGAAACAGGCTGTACTCTGTTAAGGAGCAGCCTGCTATGCACTGCCTGTGTCAGCCTTTCATTGCCATTGCCTCCATTTTCCATCCCTTGACTTGTCCTGGCACTGGCTCCCCTGTCAGCCTGCTTTTTCAGAAGCCACGATAGTAGTTGCCCAACACAGCAGTACAGTTTCTTTACTTGGGGAAACGACAAATCTCTTGAAGACCCCAACAAACCTAAGCTCTACCTTCTTTCTACCCAGCCCTGTAGCTTTGGGATGATGTGTAGCTGAGCGCTGGGCACGTTAAGGCTGTCTCTTGGGCTGTGAGTGATCTACCAACTACTCCTGTAAGCACGAGACTAGGTAATTTTAAATGCAGTGGTGCCTGCAGACCCTTACATACATTTGAGCTGCTCTCCATTATGAGCTCTGACTCCAGTGCTCCCAGGAGTGACGAGGTTGGCTCTCCCACTTCCACCTGCCACTTGCCAGAGCCCCCAAGGGTGTTCTTCTCTCGCCATTTTCGACCTGTGGAAAAGACAAAAAGGGTTTTCATTATCCTGCTCTGTAACAACTCCAGCAAATGACTGCCAAAGCTGCCCAGCACACTGAGATGATATGAACATGTGTATCTTAATTCCAGTAATTTCCACTCTGGTGTGAGTGGATCTACTAACTGGCTTATTCCTAAAGTTGGAAATTCAGTACCAAATACCTCTCTTCTTTGCTACTTGGTGCTGAAACCATGGCAGGGTTGCCACAGGTGCCATGCTGCAGCTGATGTGGTTTTGGACAAGAGCCATAATTGACACCGTGCTTTTTTGCGGTTGCAGAAGCCACCAAAAAGCATATTTCAGCCCTGCATGTGGTACAGACTCGGTGCTAGGAAACCACAACCGCAATCCCATTTAGTCCATCCAAGTCTTTTGTGAGAAATGAGGTATTTGGGGGAGATCCTGGGCTAAAGCAAGGCCGGCTGTGCACTGCGCTATGGACTCAGAGAGCCCTGGCGGCAAACCGAAGCGTACAAAATCCTGCTACAGGCATGCCTATCTCCCAGGATGTGTAGGGGCAATTTGTTCCTGACCAGGTGGTCTCTTCTCTCCACACCACAGCTCTCAGTGTGCAGACCCACGGCCCTGTGGTTCTGTCCCGACTCACGGGACAGCTGAGAGCAACACTTACTCATCAGCTGGCCGGTCTTGATGTCGTACTCTTCAGCCATCTCCTTCCCATCCTCGAACAGGTAGTGGATCTTCCGCTTCCCTAGAGGCAAAGCAGGTGGTGAGAGTAAACAGGAATGCACCCACCCCTGGGTGTGGCGCTCTGTCCCGCTGTCTGGGGCACTATCCCATTGTCCGGGACCCCAATCCACCGCCGGGAGGTGCAGGGGGGCACTGCCCCGTGCTCCTGCATTGACAAGCTTGTGTCCTTCCCTGGGGCCCCGCCCGGGGTGCGAGGCTGTGCCCGGCAGCGCTCCCCTCTCCGCCCGCTCGCTGTAGGGTCACCCCAAACCCCGCGGCG